>VZRI01006258.1:6995-28878 GCA_013397515.1 Upupa epops
CCATCAGCCTCTCCTGTAGGGCTGACCTTCCAGCCCCTATAGCATTCTAGCTGCCCTTCTCCAGACTCGTTCTAGCACCACAGAAATGCATTTCAAGCTATGGTAGGAATACTGTTGTTGCTTTTATCTGCTAGGAACTGACATTTGAACACAATAAATGCACGCTGAGCTGCTACAGCTACAGTGTCTTCAGACAGGCACTGCTTTTCCTCTGCATTGCCTTCAATTGTGCCACTGGTTAAGGCATCCAAAACGGCCTCTAGCTCCAGCACTGGTGAATCAAACCACCTTGAGCACGTGTAGTGCTTCAACAGGACAGTCACACCTCTCACAAGTTGCACTGCTCCTTCTTAAGTGTGGGCACTCCAGCTAAAGGCAAAAACCAGTGAAGAAAGGAAGGAGTTTGAACATGGTTTTTACTCTAGACCAGGAAAGAAAAGGGTAAAAACTAAACCCTCATTTCTTTCCTAGGAGAAAATAACATAAGTTCAAAAAATAAATCTACATCCCCTACTCCAGGCTGTGTTCCCATCACATCTGCAGTTTTCCTCTGGATCTCCCTTTTTTGCTGCTCCTCAGTGGGCCAACAACTTGGTGCATTGAAGACACCTTCTGCCACTACTCTTTCAGAAGATCACGTTCAGAGAGAGCCCCAAGAGCAGGCTGGCCAGCCCCGTGCACCAAGAAGACCCTGTTGCACCAAACCTGCCAGCTTTAGCTCCCAGCAGCTAAACAGCAAACAACAGCACAACTGCCAGTGCTTCTCTGCAAGCCTGACAGCTCAGCCTTTTTCTGAGGTTTAATTATCTCCCTCCTGTCCAATAAAGGAGCTCAGCATCGTCCTTCTTCACTCCAACAAGAAGCTCACATATCCTACCCTACAGCCAACACTGACAGCCCTAGGATTGCTTTCCACTCTTGATCCCTCTCACTTCCCCCAGTTCTATTTGTTGCTTCAGGGTAAAAGCTTAGAGGGACAGAAACAATACTTTTGTTATCAAAATAAACAGAAATTACTATAATAAGGTGGAGAGAGCTGAGGTTGTAGGCCTCTAATTAAACCTGTATCACAGATGAAATAGCATAAGCAAGCATAAATAAAAAAATCTGAACGCAGGCAAACGAAGGACAGGGATGATGAGAGCTTGTGCTCTCCCTCGCTAGGAACAGGAGGATCCATGCAGAGCACCAGCTTTCCCCCTGGCGCACATCAGCAGCCAAGACAGATTCCCAAAGCCACATGCTGGTTTGTTCTCACCCACAGCTCCTGCTCACGAGGCTCAACCCTGCCTTCCCGAGAGGAAACTGAAGCCAAGATTTCAGAGCTTCCTGCCATAAGCTGTCCAGCTCAGACTCAGCCTTCAGAGAATCCTCCTGCTGTCCCCTGGGGCTTTATGCCCTTTGAGCACCTTCTTCTTGCTATCCCATTTTGCAATACTATCTGGATATCTACATGGTTTAAAGCTCACAGGGTCACAGTGCTGATGAGGCTGGAAAAGACCTTAAAGTCCAACCTAAATCCAACTAAACCAAGTAACCCTAACATCTGCCATCTAGTTCATGCCACTCAGCACTTCATCCAGACTAACCCTGAACACCTCCAGGGATGGTGACTCGACCACCTCCATGAGCAGCCCATTCCCAAACTGGATCACTCTGTCAGGGAAAAACCTTTTCCTAATGTCAAGTCTAAGTCCTAAGCTCCATTGGGGGAGGTTGTGACCCCTTGTCCTGGCTCCAGTGTCCAGGGAGAACAGACCGACCCCCGCCTGACTCCAACCCCCTTTTAGGTAGTTCTAGACAGCGATAAGGTCACCCCTGAGCCTCCTCTTTTCCAGGTTAAACAGAAAAGAGCTGCCCTTTTTCTTCCCTTTTCCTCCCTCTCCCCTAAACTTCCATGTGGGATTTTCTTAAAATCCATATCTACAGAAATCTAGCAAAGCCCTGCAGCCACAGCAGACACCATAAAGAGCATGGCAGGCATTGCCCATCACTGAAATCTCACAGCAAAACGAGCCTCACTCCAAGCTTCTCTTTTCCTTCACAATAACAATTTGATTTCTAGATCCTGTGCACAACTGTAGGCAGGACTGTACAAAATGTCATGGTGGAAGAAAGCGCTTCTCATCACACAACAAAGGAGCGAAGGTAGCAAAGGAAGACTTCCTAAGCATATACACCTCTAAAAACATGAGCCAATATAAAGCAAACAGCCACTCGAGACACTGGTGAATCACTTTGCTGTGCCAAACAGCCTCTACCTTAAACGTCCACAGGCACAGGCAGAAGTTTCCCTTCACTGACAGTCTCTCCAGTTACCCTCTTTCCTATCATGACATATCAAATGCCTTGCTTTATATGCTTTACAGCTGCAGCCACTCTTGACCTGTCTAGAAATTATATGTGACCTGGCTTTGAAACTGCCCCACAGAACAGCCACCTAATGGAAGGAAGCTAGGGAATGTGCAGTGCATGCAAGACCTTCTGCATGGCAAACCACAGCAGGCATTTCCTATTTAAACTGAGGTCCACCTAAAGCCTGGTTTGCCTGAATGACATCTTTTTCCACCCCAGGGGCATCAGAATCTGTTTTTCCATAATAGAAAGGGCTCTCTCAAGGAGACCTTGTGCCCTTAGCTCAAGCCAGAACTGTTCTAACAGCATGTCACATGCTCACCACTTAGTTTTCAAGATGCTGACTTCATGCATTCACGCTATTTTCCTGAGTCAGGGACAAAATTCCAAATAACAGCATTCCCACAGAAAACCACAGACTTCAACAAGTAACACTGGAAAAACAAAGCCACCCAGACACCACCGAACTTCAAAAAAGACAATCACACAAGAGAACGCAGCAGAAGCCTGAGTTTATAGTTGATGCATCACCTTTCCAAGGTCTGGGGGAAAAGCAATCAAGCAGCATTTTGGTGAACTCAGATCGTGCCATGTGATTTGGGCAGCCCTCTGCACACTGTAACAGCAGAATCACAATATCACAGTCTCACAGTACTGATGAGGCTGGAAAAGACCTTCAAGATCATCCAGTCCAACCTAAATCCAACCAAGTAACCCTAACATCTGCCATCCAGCTCATGCCACTCAGCACTTCATCCAGCCTGACCTTGAACACCTCCAGGGNCTAAACAGCCCCAGCTCCATCAGCCTCTCCTCCTAGGGCTGACCTTCCAGCCCCTTCACCATTCTAGTTGTCCTTCTCTGGACTCGTTCCAGCCCCTCGACATCCTTCCTAGACTGAGGGGCCCAGAACTGAACACAGCAACGAATTGATTCCTCCAAGCCTGCACATATAGGTACCCCAGCTAGCCCTTGTTGTCAGCTTAAGTCTTGGATGTCTGGCTTTTCCTTAAGTGTGGCATTTGACCTTCATATTAACTACAAAACCCTTAGGAAACCCTACTGAAGAGTGTGTTATTCATGGAGATGCCTCTAAAGAACAGCAGTGGGGGGGAAAAAAAAACAACCCCAAACACTTGCCTCAAGTCTCTCAACTCTGTGGCACCTATAAACTGAGACCATGGAGGGCTGCCACTGAAATGCTGAGAGACAAACATCCTTAGTGTGCAGGCTTAGCATAAGCCACTCGGTTGCAAAACCACATGGGAGGATTTCATGCCAGCAGATATTTATACAGACAGAGCAACACTTATCTATAGAAGTAGATTATGTAGATAGGCAACTATTTGCAGCTACAGTAGCACATAATTATATTCAAGTTGTATTCAAAGAGCCTCAGTTCTTTAAAGAATCGTGTTTCTGATATTCTTAAAACACTGCGAGGACTCCCCAAAATTAGATAGCAAAGTTACCAAGAATCATTTTTAGCCTAGTACAAACATAAACCTTAAGCCACAAATCTTCTGCATGGGATTACCATGGAATTAATTGAAAGAAAATAGCAGCAGTAAACTCGGACAGTGAAGCAGGTGTCAGCTCTTCCGCACACAGTAGCCTTTAGGCAATTACAAGCCATATAGATTTATGTATCTATGTCTATAAACATGTATTTAATAAAACCCTCTGAAGGAACTGTGTCTCTGTCATACTACATTAAGAGTCACATGAGGAGAAGGGCTGGTTCTTCAGCTCACACTGCAGGATGCACGTAGGGGCTCTGAACATCAACCTAGCAAAAAAAGATCCCAGGTGGTCCGTGCACGTGCCCTTGTACCTGCCAAACCAACACGCAGGGTGCTATTTTCAGATGCACTCCCAGACTGCTCGCTGGCCCATGCTCCTGTGCTGGTGCAGGGTCTGTCCTTCTGGAAGGTTCAGCTGAAGCACATCGATGATTCAGCTTGGGTCGCTGGCCTGCTCTCTCCCTCAATTACCAGGAAGCTCCAGGGAGGCTGGTGTTTAGTATGGAGGTGACTCTCTTTCTCAAAGCCTTTGCATTTAAAAATGGCTTTCTATAAATAGGATTGCTGGCTCACTCTTAAATCTTACTCCCTGCCTTCTAAGTAAAAATAGCTTAAATAAGAATGCTGGGGAGACTTGTTAATCTCCGTCATCTCGTCTGTCCCTCTGTTTGCCCTTCTTTCTTTCCTTCCTTCCTCAGTATATATCTTAATATTTGTTGCCCACTGCACTGTTAGAAGTTACCTATTGGCATACTCTAGTTTCCCTTTTTCTGATGAGTAATCCAATGACCTCATGGAAAAAAAATAGCTATGAGGTAAGAATTTAGTGAACAGCAGTAGAGAACAGCAAGGGCAAGAAAAGCCCAGCCTGAGGAATGAGGCTTGCTCTTAAAGAGATGCCCTTTCATGGTCTAAAATACTGTGCTTTTGAGACACCTCCTGTTGTCCATGATTTTTGGAAACAGCTAGTATAAGAGACAGGAAGGTAGAGACTGAGAATACAGGGTTTCTTTTGAAGACTGGCATAATTCAAAATCTTAGCTGCGTGGCTGAGCCCAGAGAGTTGTACTGAAAGGAGTTAAAATCAGGTTGGTGGCTGATTACCAACAGCCTTCGCTAGGGCTCAGTCTTGTTTAACATCTTTATCAGTGATCTGGTGGAGTGCATCCTCAGTAAGTTTGCAGATGGCACCAAACTGGGCAGGTGTGTCAATCTGCTGGAGGGTACGAAGGCTCTGCAGAGGGATCTGGATAAGCTGGATCAATGGGCCAAGGTCAACTGAATGAGGTTTAAGAAGACCAAGTGCCAGGTCCTACACTTGATCACAACAACTCTGTGCAATGCAGCAGGCTTGGAGAAGAGTGGCTGCTCTCTGGCAAGAGACCTGGGTAGGCTGACTGGCAGTCAACTGAACATGAGCCAGCAGTGTGCCCAGGTGGCCAAGGGAGCTAATGGCATCCTGGTCTGCATCAGAAATATCCAGCAGGACTGGAGATATTACTGTTCCCCTGTACTCCACATTAATGAGACCTCATCTCAAATATTGCCTTCAGTTTCAGACGCCTCAATGGAAGGAGGACTTTGAGATGTGGGTCCAAAAGAGGAGCAACAAAGCTAGTGAATGGCCTGGGGTCAAGTCTGGTGAGGATCAGCTAAGAGAACTGGGGTTGTTTACTCTGGAGAAAAGGAGGTTGACGGGAGACCTTACTGCTGTCTACAACTACCTGAAAGGACGTTGTAGAAAGGTGAGGGGTTCATCTCTTCTCCCAAGTCATTAGCGATAGGATGAGAAGAAACAGCACCACATGCCAGGGGAGGATTAGATTGGATAGGACAAAAAAATTCCTCACTGAAAGAGTGGTCAAGTGCTGGCACAGGCTGCCCAAGGACGTGGTAGAGTCTCTATCACTGGAGGTGTTCGGAAACCACAGTCCTGGTTCTTGAAAGCATGGTTTAGTGGGCATGGTGGCATTGGGTTGGCAGTTGGATTAGATGATCTTGGAGGTGTCTTTCAACCTTTGTGATTCTATGGTCTTCATTTTCATGTATTTTGTTATGAAAACAATAAAAGGAAGCATTAATCACAAAACTGTGAACTATCTCAAACTATATTGTGAAACAAGTAATTTAACTTCATACACCTACTCATTCAGCTTGAAATAAGTAAATATTCTGATCTACAGGCTCATACAGCTTAAATGGAATTTTTTTAGTGTTTCATTGGCTCAAAGTAATATTGAATAAATAAATAAATCACTGTACCTTGGAATAATTAAGTCAGAAATAATGTTTTCTGCCTTTCACAGCTTTTAAAGCCAAAACTGCAGCTACCATCTTTCCCACTGTCATTCTGAAAGAGATGGATAAATTGTGTACTCCAGACACAAGTAAAGGCTCGAAGAATGATGTGTTCACACAAGCCTTGAGCCTGCTCACCTCCTGTTAACTAGAATAAAATTCTAAGGGAAGGAACTCCACCTATTTTGCTCCTCAATCCATAGTGACACCCCACACCCCAAAAGATGCTTTCTTTGAAGTGAAAACGTGGAAGTGACAATGTTCATTAAACAGGTAGACACGCTTATTTTCCCACCCCAAACAACCTCCACATCTGTTAAGACACTTATCCAGGTAAAGGCACAAAACACTGAGGTTCAACCTGAGCTCAGCTGCTCCTCTAAGTGGAGCCAGTTCATGAGCTGGAGGAACTTTCTGGAAGAGCTACACATCAAAGCCCACATGATTTTCCCAAATAATTCAATTTATCAGTATATAACATCACAGAAGTTAACATTTAAACCAGCTTAACTCTTCCAGATGCCACAGCACTGCAGGATCTATATAGGTATCTGAGTTTTTATTTGCTGCTCATGGAAATCAACTTCACTTTAAACCACTACCAACACCATCATCACACACATCTGCTAATCGGGTCTAGGGAAAGAAGATGCGACATCTACCAGTTGAAAAGTTTAGTGCCTGCTGATAGAAAAAGGCAGACAAAAAAGCCTCCTTCAGGCACATCTCTTCCCACAGCTTCTCAGAAATGCTGCCAGACTCGTGTGGTTTGCTGCCCACTAGTGTTGCACGGTACTGGCTCGCCAGCACCATTCAAGTGGCAAGGTACAGCGTACCACACTGCCAACCCCACAGCGAGAAAACCACTGCTGGCAAGGCCCAGAGCCTGGGGATCAGTGAACCCTGAGCTGAGAGGAAACTCTTCTTTTGAAATGGAAATATCCATTTCTAATGTCTGACTGCTGGGCTAGAACACGTTTTCCTTCTATTCAGCATTTGGTGATTAACAGCCATTCCTACCTTGAGCAACACCAGATTCAAAGCACCATCCTCTGCTCGGTGCCATCCACAAACGTTTACCCTTCTAAATGCTTTCTGCACATGCCTTCAACTTGCTAAGGTAAGGATTTGTCTGCACAACTCCATCTAAGCTGTGCATCTATTACAGTACGTTTCTACAACGTCAGCTGCTTGCTCTGAAATGTTTTCCTTCCAACACCAAGGGTCATCATTTTCTTCTGAAAGCATCATTACTACCACTGTTGCTTTCATTACTCATTCTCCAGCCTAACTTCTGCTCTCAGTCTCCTAATAATGTGCTAAAAACCACGTTGATAGATATAAGGCAGGGAAAGGATTCAAAGAGCAAGCGTTTTCTTTACAGAGATTTATTTTTAGTGTTGTGTGCATGCACTGCATTTGGTGCCTCCTGATGCCCCACTGATTTCAGCGGGGTATCTGTGGACAATAGACATAGAAGAAGAGAGAAACCCATAAATGGGTTAAACATAGCCACAGTAGAAATTAAATGCTACTGAAAACTGTTTCTGCAAACTACATGGCAACGCTGAACTGACTGACCACCATTACAACGAGGACTCAGCATTTTGAAGGAGGCCATTCTTCCCTCACAGCATCACCTACCTTCTCCCTTCTCCTCTCACTGTAATTACTGAAATGGTCCCCTTACTAATTATGATGAAGCCTCAGCAGACTTCCAGTGCTAATATGGCACGCTTGCTTCTGGAATACTTAGGTGTAGTAAGACGGAAGGCACCAGAGATATACTAACCCTGAAGGTAACTCAGAGTATTGCTCAGTATTGTAAGTGCATGACTCAGGATTTCAAACTGGTGAATTTAACTGCATAGCTTCCACCGCTATCTGCATCGTCCCCCACTCTTATTAAAGCTGCAATGCATTCACAGTCAAGAGTTAACAGAATTTTTAGGGAATTCACAGCACTGAGAGCTTAAAACCTTTATAAAAAATCTAAAAATTCCAACCAGGTATTCAGGGAGGTTTTGTTTCAGGCTCCAGAAGTACCAATTGGAGGGAACAGCATGCTAGTGTTTTATTGGCCCCAGAAGGAAGCTATTTCACGAGCATAAAGCCTTACCCCGCAACGCTGCTCATATCTAATTTGACAAAATGTGTTTGTACTGAGTGCCTGCAGGGAAATACGGGGGGACAACCTTGCTGCTGCTATTCAGATGGCTTCCGTTACCTTTAAAGGAGTTTAGCCCGAGATGGCAACTAGAGGGTTAAACCCATAAAAGCATCAGTTTTGATTTTTAATGTCTACCCTAAACAAAAAAAAACCCACTCCACCAAAACCATCAACAAAAAGGGGATGCAAACATGAACAATCTTGAAGTCTTAGAACGCAGTGGAACACAATTTAAGATCACTCGTACATGTGCTCACATCATAAGGAGACACAGCATGGCTCCAAAGGAGTTCAAAAAAACAAGCAAGCAATGGCAGAAGCCAAGTAACCTTCAGTAGCCTGCCTCAGCAGCCCCAGATAGAGTCATGAAAGACTACTGCCTCTGCACGATGGAATTCAGATACAGTTATAGATAGGATAATGAAAATAAATGTGTAGATGACATATCTATTTACATATGCAGTCATTTCCTTCCTATCTGATACAACACAGCATGAAATCTGAAGTCCGTTAAAGGTATTATTCTCCGACTCCTGATTCTGATATCACAGTCCAAGTAAGTATTACTAATAAACCAGAACAACTTATTCTGTCTTAATACGAAGGTAGGTGCTGTTTTCAAAGACGTCTTTAAAAGAGATCCTAAACATAGATGCATTTTGATCTCAAGTACGTTAAAACCAAACACACTTAAGTTGCAAAGAATCCTTGAGCCAACCTCTGAGTAATTCTTACATTACCATATGCAAAACCAGTTTAGCTTAGTACTCTAGACACACAAGCCTACAGATGTTGCTGTATAGAATCTACCCAGATTCATCTACAATTTACAGGTTATTCTATTAAAACCACAAAGATCTTTGAGGGACTAATTCACATTTGACCGTGATCCAAAAAACACATGGATACTGAAAGTGAAATTGCTGTTGCCTTCACAGATAAGGGCTTCATGGAAGTCATTTCCATAATATTTCAGCTTCATACAGCAAAAATTACTCTGTTTTTTAAAAACCCCTGGAAGCTGGGAAGGAATGGCTTAGAACACGAAGCGTGTAACATCAGTACAGCAGACCAAAATATAGGCTACTTTTTTTTTCCCCCTAAAATACGAGGCTCCGAGAGATTCAGCATTCATTCCTGTGCACCTCTAGTTTTACGTGAATACCACCGGTAAAACCGTACACTTCCAGGCTGATGCTGGCTGTGTTATTAACAGCAGATCTCTCCAACCCAGATATATGGCTGAAAAGGAGAGAGAGAAAGCCACAGTGCTGCCTGTCATAAATATATAAATAAATAAATAGATAAATAAATATGGTCTTAAATGCTAAAAACTTGTTGCAGTTGTCTTAGTGCTGGAAGAAATGCCAGATTTTAAAGTTTATGGTTCGGGTTGTTCTGGGGTGGGTTTTTCCCCAATCATTTATCATTCTGTGGGTGCTCGGAAGATGAAAACGTTTTAAGATAGCTCTAAATACACACTTAAGATTCACCTCGTAATCTACCCAGCTTTTCGCACTAGACTGACCATGCCTGTCAATTCATTTTCTCATCCAGCGTATGCTTAAGATGATGTGAAGGCACCCTCATCCAGCATTCATTCCTCACCCTCTGCTAGAGGTTCAATTATTTGTATCTCCCAGGAAAATCTCATACTTTGCCCTGTGCCTCTCTGACATTCATTCAACACAAGAAAACATTTTCCCATTCCACCTGCTCTGCGAATCATGCGTTCAATCTTGGTGATGTAGCTGTCAGGATGTACTGCATTATAGGCAACGCTACGTTCTCAAACCAGAGGAGGAAGCAGCAACCTAACAGAACAGCTAGAACCCCAGACTACAGCACCGTTTGTTTTCAGTCCTTAGTGCTGCAACGCTAATACCTGTTTTATTAAAACTTCCACAATTTAAACGTATTTTCAAGCATGACATCGTTTTCAATAACATCTCCCTAAATGTTCCAAAATATCTGCACGTAATATTAAAAACCCAAACATCCAGAAACTGCAATAAATGCCAATGAAAGAGTTGACAGAATGAAACTGGAGGGGTGGGGGGGGGAGGGAAGAGAAGACATTTACCCTTATTCTGTCTTCACTAATTTCCCCTTCTGAACTTTATAACTGAGTCTTCAACAATTTCAGATGATGTAATGCTTACCCGTGCATATTTTTACATACATGAGTGAGGGAAAAAATACGGAGCAGGTACGCTTACGGTGTAACAAGGAAAGGATTTCCAGTATTACTTCTGAAGTATATATATTTATATATAAAATAATTCTGGTGAAAGCATGAGAATACGAAAAAGAAAAAACAAACCAGGAAAAAAAAAACCCCGTAAAAGGAAGCAGTATCTCAAAGCAAACGGTTAGTGTGAAAGCCCTTCAAATTATCCCGGCGCACACAGACGGATTTCCACGGCACTTAGCAAAATTCTGTACTTTTCAGCTATCAAAGACAGCAAAAGCACGCCCGTCCCTGCCCCTCCAAGCACCGTCTCATTCCGAACCAGGCACACCGACAGTAAGGTGGCGAGGCTGCCGGCTGTCCCCACGCTTGGTCAGCGGGTTTAAGGGCTCGCAGCGCAGTCTTCGCCCTTCTCCTCACGGCTGCAGACACCCGGCGCGACGCGTTCGACCCGACCGGCACAGCCGCGACCCGCACCCGCTGCCGGGCAGCGGCAAGGAACGGAGCCCCGCGGCGGGGGGCCGGCAACGCTCACCATGCGAGATGCTGTGGAGCAAGGCGACGGCCAACATCCACNCAGGGCCACAGGTGACAGCCGAGTCCTTCGCCGCGGGCACCGGAGCATCCCCGGCAGCGGCCAGCACCCAGCCGCGACCACCCGGCTCCTCACGCTGCTGCCGTCGCCGCTGCCGCCGCTGTCACTGCCGCTGCCCTCAGCCCCGCGGCGGCGACGGGCGGGAGCATCTTCCCTCTGCCGCGGCGCTCGGTCCCGCCGCCGACCTGCCCTGCCTGCCGGTAACCCCAGCCCTCTGCGGTCTTAAAGCACCGGCAGGTCTCCACAGTGGAAAAACCCAAGACCAATAGAAGGCGGCAGCAGAATCTCCTGCTTCAGTAGTTGGCTGAACTGCGGCCTTTTGGCATCAGCTGAGTTGTATATGACTAATGTGTTGACAAGTTGGGGGTGGGGGGGAATTGTACGAGGGGGCCCTTCTGGAAGGTCACAGCCCAGACAGGCGAGCACATCAAATAACTGACTGGGATTCTGTGCAAAACTGCAAGGAAAGAAATATACGTGCCTACATTTCCCAGTGCTTACACAGCTCCAGATATTATTTAGCCTTTCATATTCCCCTCTTCCTGTGCTAACAATTTTTTTGCCCTGTAGCAAAAGAGCAAACCGCATCGCCCTACCTAAAAGGAATTTCTCTATCTGTTCACTTTTCACATCTATGTTGTGAAGGTTGCTCTAAAAAAGGAAAAGAAAATGGCAAAAATATTCAATGAACACAGCTAGAAAAAGAAATCAATATTGTGAAATACATAAAAGCATTAGGGCAACTCTGCATTTAAGCTGTGAGATGAAAAGCAAACACAACAAAGCAATAAGGAATCTCAACCAGCAGAATCCCTAGTGTGCTACCAAACACAATCAACTAATATTTGGGGGTCTTCATGAACAATTTTCATCTATTTTTTTAAAGCTGTTTTATAGCATCCATCATACAGAGCCATGCTGACAAGATTCAGCCTCGTGTACTGTAATGAAACCCAAGGAAGGATGTGCCCCCGCAAGACCTTGGGAAAAGCGTGAGCAGAAACTTAAGCAACTTAGCTGCACAGGGAAGAATATCTGTCTGGAGGTGTTTCTAAAGCCAAGCAGAATGGAATGGAATAAAATGTGTTTCTGAAGGACTGTATAAGGCCCTTCATTCTCACTAGAGAAAACCAAAGTCACAACTGAAGCACAGTGAAAGGCATCATGCAAGCGCGTTTTAGTCTGCATCCCATTTTGTCTGGGACATCAGCCAGGAGGCACTGAAGCCCTGAAGTGAACATAGGAGATATAAGACGAATATTGGGTAGGGGATAGCTGCTCATGGTTGCCCTTAAGGAAAACATGGGTAACTAGGGAAGAAGTTGTTCTGTTCAGTAGAAAATCTTATATCATTAAAGAAAAATAAAAGAGAAATGTATCAATGTCTTGGGGGGGAGAGGGGAGAAAAAAGGAAGTTTGCTTCTATGGGGCCATGAAGTTGGGTTAAAAATGACAATAATTCAACCTCTTTGTTTAGAAGAGAGCTAACGACTAGTGGGAATGCATAGGTGTTCATTTGAGAGCATTCTGGAGAAGTTTATAACAGATTTGTTGGGGTAACTTTCAGAATTGCTTTGTTTCCCATTTTGAAGCCTGAAACGTGTTTGGGACTTAAGAGATAACAGTGATATACCACACAGAATGAAGGTCCCGTCTTACACCTTACCACCTCCTGTCCTCATCCCCGTGACCCCAACGGCCCTTGACAAATTTCCCTTTTATTTAAAGCAGTCGCAAGCAAGTTTACATAAGTTTCTATTTATTTAAAACAACAACAGCAGCTGTGGATCACAAAAGCAAGTCTTTCACTTGTCTTTCTGTGGCACCAAAATGCAAAGCGCTGGCTTTCAATGGGTATTGAATGTTTTCTTAGCAACAGCCAGCAAACTGGGGAGCTTAATCATAGTCCTGAGCCAGGTTTAAGGAAGGAAGGGGAAAGCAGGACACAATTTTGCATGGAGGCAGGGTTCACTCTGATGTTCAGGGAATAACTTGACTGCAACCTAAATTAAACAGCCTGTTAAAGTAGAAAAACAAGACCGTGTGTTAACTACCACGTACCCATCAAATCAGTCAGAGTGCTACTTTTCAAGTCTAAAAAAATCAAGCACGACTGGACTTCAACTGCAATCAAGACAAGTTAAGGTCAGCAAGAGAATTCCCTTTTATGCTTCTGTTTATTTTATTAAGCTAGAATGTTCTAGATTACTGTGTCATTCTTCCTAAAACAAGATCAGTCATTTTCCAGCAGATGTCTCAATGGGAGTTTGCACATAATCATATCTTCTCTGGGGGAGAAAAAAATCTCATGCAACCATTACCATAACTGTGATTACAGGTCAAAAAAATCTTAAACAAGTTTAAACCAGTTCAAACCAGTTCTTAAACTGGACTTAGATCTTGTTTTAGTTGACTGCATCAGGTTAGTCATCCTTGCTTGCTGCAGCTACCACACAAAGTCTATGAAGAGCTCTTGAAATGAGCAGAGATATATTAACAGTATATATCAGCAGATGATCGCTCCAAGTGTGTCTCAGATGCTTAACATTTCAGATTCCCTTATAATCACAGAATCATGGAATGATTGAGGCTGTAAAAGACCTCCAAGATCATCAAACCCAGCTTAAAACGCAGGGAGGAGAAGACTTCTCTATTAGTACCTTGCTGAAACCCCAATGCATTTAAGCCATCTGATAGTAATGGAGCCTCCAGAATATGAATATTACTTTCTGACAGTTCTGGTCACACACATTCAAGTTGTCCTCTAAGCCACCAGCATGAAGTTCACACAGCAATATCACTAGCACAATCAGTTTGACAGTGATCAGCCCAGCCACTGGCTTTCAGTTGAGCGCACACAGAAAGGGTTAAATAGCAAGGACCACGATTCCATTGTGCAATGTATGATGTGCATCATATTTTCATAATATAAGTGAGTGGACATACTAGAAATGGCCACAGCTGACCAATACACCCAGTGAGAGATGGATGCAAAGTGCCTATGTGAAAATCCAGGAGGTTACAGTGATCCAACCATCTGAGTATTTCACCTTCCCATATTGGAAGATGAGTATGGAGTCTTTAACTTCTGTAATCAGTCTTGATGGAAAATATGTTTCTCTAAGAAAAAAAAAAAAGATGAAACAGCCTGTATACAATAAGTTTGCATTGATTTGGACTTTAAAAAACAAAAGGAATCTTCCAAGGAGAGCCTGGGCTGGGAGCAGCAGTAATTGGTTCTATTCAGATCATGGCCGGTTTCATAGGCTTTGGGCTTTAGGGAACTCAATCAAATATCTGCCATTGAAGCATTCAACTATTCAAACAGAGCCCTTCATTGTCATTCAGGATGCAAAAATCTCATTTGCAATTTCAGCTTTGAAAATGGTTTTAAAAGTACCTGGGGGAAGAACGGATGGGAGGGAAGCAAGAGGGGAAAGGGAAGAGAAAGCATGGTGAGAGAAGTTCTCAACAGTCAGAAGACATGGGGGGGGGGAAAAAATGAATATGCATGAAGCCAGAATCTAAATGACTGATCAGCCCAGTTTCTGGAAAAAGATTGTACCTTGGTTCAGTCTTCTCTCTAAATCATTCTCTATCTTCTTAGTACTGACCTCTCCTTGGCTGGAGTCTTCTTGATTGTTCTTTTAAATAAAAATACTACTAATGTTTATTATTTTAGGGTTATATTATTATATTCTAGGGTAGGTAAAGATCACTCCTCAGGGCTATCAACAAGGTAGACTTTAGTTGTGATTTTAGCTTTAGTTTAATAAGATTTAACAATGTTTTTCAGTTCTACCGAGAAAGAAATTACAACCCCAGTTCCCTTAGTGGAAGCGTAGCAGCCTGAGACAAGAACAGTAAAGAAACAAAACCTAGAACATTCCATTAAGTTTTTTTTCTCCTCTTCTAATGAAAACTTGCAATTTCACACAAAGGATTTGTATTTGAATGAAATAAATAGCATCCAAAGCATTTCCATCTCAATCTTCCAAACCAAATAAATTCAGTTTTCTTTCTTTTTCTCATCTGTTTTGAAGACAAATAGTACAAGCTTGAGCAACTCTTCCCTAAATTTTCAGTAAACTCCAATTTGGTCACTGGACCCATTGGGAAGGAAGATAACACTCAAAGAGTGATTAGGGTTAAGAAGGGAAGAGGGGTAGAAGAGGAAAAGCTTTTCAGTAGTTTCTATCAGTCTGCAAACAGAAGAATCAAAAGCCTTGTGAGAACAGGTTTTCCTCACACGTCTTCATGCCCGATTTGATACTGGAAAGATCCAGATAAATGTTGAATGCTTGTCAAAACCAATCGCTAAACCTTCTGATATCCACTGGCTACCAAGCTTAGTGCTTGCATCTCTAAGCTCAGGGTCAGCCATTTTTATCAGAGCAGGCTGGAAAAATGAACTGTTTTCCATGAGACACTAAGGATTTTAAAGCAATTTCTAGTTCTATAGGTACCATGGTGAAGATATGGAGTTGAAATGGTCTGCTGATTACAAACGGTCTGGGAATACAAACAAAATCTAAACAGCCACATGTAATTAATTGTAAAAGCATCCAGACTACTGGTTCCTATCTAGTCCACCCCCAAAATACAAGGGAACGAGTACCCTTTGCTTCCTCTACTTCATGTGAGGCCACTGACTTCTCCAAACTGGTAATGTGCAAGAATATAGTTATCTGGCAAAAAAATGTGCTCTCTCGCATGACCTGTCCTTACAGTATACACACAATTAACCATTCCATCTTGATATGCTCACAAATCTAAGCAGCAGCTTTCAAAACGCTCTAGATGGCTTCATACACGGTAAGCTTGAAAGCATCAAATAGAGATTTCTTTTTCCCTGCCTGAAGTTATTCTTCTATTCTACAGCCTGTTCCTGGGGATCCAATAACACCTGGAAGACATGACTGAGCAAGCTTGCCTCATCAGGTGGTTCTGTGACCACAGAATCAGTGGTAAAAGAATTTCCTGTGGATATTTAGTCAGAAGGCTGAACACCTAAGTTAGGATCCCACTTAGGATCTTAGATGTCTATAAAAAGTCACAATGCTTTCCAGAACCTGGAGTGGGATTAGTCTCTCTATCCTCTCTCTACACAGATGAATGTTTATACACTTAATATACAGATAAAAAGCAATGCCTTAGCCTTACTCATGCCCACATAACAACTTGATTGAAACTGGCCAGCAGGTTCAAGAGTTAGTAAAGAGAAGGAGTTGAGGAGCTGACAAAGGCCTTTCTTAGAAATCCATGGTAGAGTAAGGCATGAAAAAATCCAGTCTGTGGGAAGGATTTTAAAACCCTGTGTATGATTCATGTTTTCTGGAGAGAATACCAGATTTGTCTATTTAAAACAACATCCTCAAAACATAGGGCAGGGATACTTTATCTCCTTCAGCGCTGTAGACTTCTTTTGCATTGCACTTTGCAAACAAGTAGAAAAGGTTAGATTCTTGGCTGTTTCAAGAACTGATAGTCAACTGTTCTTTCTCAGAGCAGAGAAGCCAGAATAAATACTTTTTAATTTTCACATCTTCATACGGATGAGTTTGTTCTTATCACAGAAAAGGCTAGGAGGGGGAGCAAGTGAAATAGCTAAAGATGAAGGCCACAAGCACAGCACACAGCAGCTCAGACGGCTGTCTTGGGTGAAAATCTGGACTCGCAGAAAAGCAGAAAGTCTTCTCTTGGTGCTAATTGCTTCTCATAAGAGGAAGTTGCGTAACATGACATACAATCATTACAGCACTGAAGATACCCATTAAAAGTCTTCCTTTAAAAGTCTCCAAATAAAGAAGATCTAAACCCTTTTGTGTGTCTGATGTATGTATAAAGGCAAGACATGAAAGACTACAGCATTAAATTGTTTTCATGTCAAGATGTGATGGAATGAATTACATATATTGAAATCACAGGCACAGCTATGCCACACAGCACATATCATCGTGTTGTTGCATAATGTAAGCTGAGTCAAGAGGACTATTGCATTTCCAAATCTGATTTCCCATTATTTGGATGAGGAGTCAGAGCCTTTTAGAAAGAGATGCAGGACTACTCTGGGTTTGGATACAGGCACCTATATGTACACAGAGCTGCTTCTTATTAAAAATGAGGGAGGGGGAGGAAAGAAAATTCAAAGGAATATCATGGCTTCGATAGGCTTTTCTTGATAAATGAATGATGGTTTCAAAGCTCTGCAGACCTCTCTTTAATAATTGTTAAAGTGCAATCCATTAAGTACCATAATTATGTGGGAAGAAGGCCATCCCTGGTCCTGAGCCAAATTGTGCTATAACCTGCCCAGGATGCCAATGGCTTACACAGAACAGCAGCCACGTCCACAGAAGAAAAATTGAACAACTGGGAGCCAATGTCCCTGGGCTAAAGTCAATACAGAGAAGGTGCCAGGAAGAGCAGAACTTGCCATGTGTTGAACAATACACTCTGTCCTCTGCATTCTCATCTTCCTCACACGGCCCCCACCTGCTTCCCAGCACTGATACAGAGGCAGTATCTCTGCCTGCAGATTGCTGACAACACAAGCAATCATGGCTCTTCTCAACTCCAGTGCAAAGGAGGAAGCTGGGGTGGGGAGCAGCAGAACTGCAGAGCAGCGGTGGAGCAAGGAGGTAAGGTTGCCAAGCAACAGCCTACTGCAGTGGGGGGGACTGGGGAGGCTTTAAAACGGGGAAGGAAACAGATATCAACTGCATTTGCTTGTGTGGGGCAACAGTAGCCCTCCCATCTGCTTTTCTTCCTGCGTCCATTGAATTAGACCTGTGGATTTCATGAGAGGATTTGGCCACAAGTCTATCATGAGCTTCAGTCAGCTCCTCAAGGAGGTTGCATCAGGGAGGACCATAAGGAATACTTTCTTTGCCAACTTGTCACAGATAATACAGCAAGAACAGCAGCAGGCTGTCATAGGTTCTCCAGACATCCTGCCCCAAGACTCAGGAAGACAAAGTAAAACCAGACTTTCTCCACAAACACATCTGCATCAGTGTTGTTCCTTCTGCTACCTTAGAGAGAGAGAGGCACCACATACAGGAGATTTTTTCCCATGTTACCATATCGATTCTGTTATTTCCACATGAGATTCTTGTTTCTGTTCCATGAGGCCATAAATATTTGATGGCATGGCATGGCATCAGAGAAGACCCTCACAAAAGCTTCAGGCAAGGTGTTCTGGTGAAGAAAGACCAGAGCGGATGGAATACATTGAAATTAAAACTTCTGACAGATCATCAGCCAGACCACACATAACCTAGAAAGACTTTCATGGAGTCTGACCTCAAGGATCCCAAGCTCTCTCTCTGCAAGGACAATCTACCATTAAGCCAGCTTCTCATGGCCATGCACCACGTTACAGCTTTCACCAAATCTGGCAACTGGTTCCAGTGCTCCGGAACCTCCTGCTCTTGCAGTGCTCTGCCACCTCCCTGGTGCAGTTTCAGGTGTGCTCACAGAAATTAATTGTGATCCCTGTCTTTTCTTAACCTTTCCTTGCATGTCAACACTTTATACATATCCTCACAGATCACTAACGAGCTCTGTACTCTTGCTGACCTTCATACAAATAATGTAGGCTCCGTAATGCCTTTTCTACACTCCATCACTGTTCACATTTACAGACAAAGGAAACAGAAAACTAAATTGGAAACTGCATTTGAATTTGTTTTCCAGAACAGAACATAAACTTTACTAATGCAAACTGTTCACAGATAAGATAGAAACATTCTTTGTGCCCTCCAAGTCATGTAAAGAAACATACAGACATTTCCCCTTCTCTCAGTTAGGTTTCTAAGTCCCCTTTAGTAGTCAAAACAGTGGAATAAGCACAATAAAGATTTCTCTTATCTTAAAGTGGTTGCAGAAGTTATAATAGAAATTGCTCCCTGGAAGTCCCCATTTCTCTCTCTCCATTTATTGTGTAGAGAAGCTACAGCAGCTTGCATCATAAATACTTTAAATAAAGCAAGATGAGCAATGTGCCTAGCAGCCAACTGTTGCTGAGTTTTTAATGGCAGCAAGACCACAGGCAGGATTCGAAGGCAGCTGATGGAGATTTTGTCTATGGAGTCTCCATCCTTGGTGGCATTCACAACCTGACAGGACACAGTCATGAACCACCTGGTGGAGTGGTTAACTACTTTGGGCAGCTGAATTGGTCTAGATCTCACTAGATCAACCTCATGGATTCTGTGGCTAAAACACACATGCATCTACTGCATGTAACTCCATTCTCAACAGAGAAGCTGATCTGGGTCCAACACAAACTGGCGCTATGTCACTTCTCATAGATCTCCCTTGGAGATTGTTTTGTGGTTTCGGGGTTTTCTTCAAGTAGTTACCTCCTAAAAGTGATCTTTTCACCACCAACACTTATTTCTAGATAATAGTGGTTTATTAAAAAAGCCTGCATTTGCTAAATCACCACAGTTGGGTTTTCTCTGAGTTTGAGTGACTGCTACTAAGTAAACAGTATAAATGTCATCTTTGCGAGAGACAACAGGCAGGTAAGAAGAGCTTGCCTGCCTTAGCCAGGAAAGACAGCAGTTTAGTGGAGTGGGATGTAGCTTGAAAAAGCATTTCCTCCACTGCTGTGGCAATACTAAAACTAATTCTCTATGGGCCACCCCACACCTCAGGGTACAAAGGTGGTTCACAGGCCACAGCACATGAAGGGGAGGACTTCTGATTTCGATGGGTAGAACAGAGTGCAATTGTCTGTCTCCATTGCAAATAGGGCTCCCATTCTCATACGTCCTGTTTGACACAGTTATCACATCCTTGCTGATTAATCTCTTCTTTAAGCATACTATTTCCTCTCTCCCCACCTTAGTCCTCTCACACATAATTCCTTCCTGCTTGCCATTTCTGTTGTGTATTTCTGGATCCTGCCTGCTTCTGCTATCTCTTTCTTTGTAATGATATGAATATCAGAGCATGATAGGCTTTAAGCACCTTTCTGCTGAGTGTTAAGCTACAAGTCTTTTAAAAAGACACATCCTATCATGAACACCATCTCCTGTCTTTCTTACACAGCAATTTTTAGAGAATAACTTGTTAGTAGTTTGGTCTCCCTGCTTTTGCCCAAGCCCTGGATGTGAAAAGCAAAGTTATGCTGAATTGTTTATAAGTTAATTAATGGATCGAGATGATTTTTCTACCAAAAGAGGTTTATACTAAAAAAAAGACCAGAAGAAAATGCTAGATGCGGAGGCAATAAAGTATTCCTGGTGGCAATCTATGCATCAATAATCCATGTGATACGATATAGAACAAACATTTAGTTTCACTCGACTGTTTTCCTGATCTGCTAGTCCTCATTTCAGAGGAGGCATTTCAGAGCTCAGAAATCTCTCGTTCACTAACTTTCATAAATAGGTGAAAGTTTAAGGTGGACCAAAATGTTTACTTCTCGGGAAAAAGGCAAACTCAGTGTTTTTCAAACATTCTGCTGTATAAATGCAGAATCTCACTAGGCTTTCCTGAACAGCATATTCCAATTACAATAACAAAACCAGTCTTTGAAAATAAGAAAATCATAGCAATCTGATTTTTCTTCCCAGACGAAGTTTGGATTTACTGTCAGTTTACAACTGAAGAAAATTACAGCATGTTAGCATTCGTCATTACGTTCCTGTTATCCAATAGTTGTCTCCCACATGCCAAGTTCTACATCTAGCACTGTAATAACAGGCTTTGTAAGTCCTCTTTTCTGTGTTTACACATATAAAAAGAAGCCTGGTGAGCTCTCGTGTTAAGCCCTAAGAGATAGTTGCAACAGACCACAGCACACACAGAAATCTCTGCTCTCCGAGTTTTATTTAAAAACGATCAGCAGCTGCTTAAGGTCATGACTGACTGGAGCTGGCAAAGCTTTGTGGGAAGATGGCAAAATGCCTACGCGTATATGTCCAACTGATGCTTTTCTGATAGACTTTTCACATAAATAATAAGATTCTCCAAAACAAGCTTTACAAGATTGGGGGTGAGGGGATGCGGAGAGGAGGGAATATGATGGGAAGCGGTTCAGGAGAGATCTTACTTGGTTTCAGTAGCTAATATTAAGAGATTAATTCTCAAGTACTCAATACTGCTTAATCATAAAACAGAATTTTCCTCATGCGTTGGTAGTCTGTCCCAGACATTCCTTGTATCAATATAATTCCATGAGCTCAAGAAATATTTTTAAAACCTATTTCTAAATTAAATCTCTTGAAAGATGTATTTATATAAGGATTAACGGGAAACTGCTACGACCCACCAGAAATAGCACACCCATCTACCACGTATAACCTTTTAAGCACAGAGGAGACCACAAAATAAGACCTTACAAATACCATCTACACTTGTTTTCTTCGCATGCAGGCTGAGTTAGCCTTTTCTTCTTACAGAAGAGCGTGTTCTATACGGGGGGAGGGGGGAAACGACGGGACGACACCACGACAGGAGAAGAAAACGTCCTTAGCGCCTCGTCCCCCGCGAAGGATGTCCTGAAGACTGATAAGTTAAGGGCTGCCCCTTGGCTAAGTGAGCAGGTTTAAGGGCTCGCAGCGCAGTCTTCGCCCTTCTCCTCACGGCTGCAGACACCCGGCGCGACGCGTTCGACCCGACCGGCACATCCGCGACCCGCACCCGCTGCCGGGCAGCGGCAAGGAACGGAGCCCCGCGGCGGGGGGCCGGCAACGCTCACCATGCGAGATGCTGTGGAGCAAGGCGACGGCCAACAT
>VZRI01006276.1:1081-20753 GCA_013397515.1 Upupa epops
CCCCCCCCCCAAGTCTGGCAGAGCATCTGACAGGATGGGCCAAAATCCAGAAGTTCACCCCTTTTATAGACTGTCCACCGATTACCTGGGGCCACTGACCCAGGGGTCTGATAGGACAATTACCTCTAGCTTTAAAATAAAATGGTCTTTTGGCATAACAGCACAAAATCCAACACCTGAAAATGTGGACAATTTTCAAACTATAACAACCTCTCAGTGAAGAACCATTTTGTAAGGACAATCTGAACTTGTGCCAAATGAACTTTGGCACAAGTTCATTTATTTCCCCCTTTCATTACTGGTCACCAGACAATGGAGATCAGTACCTGCACTGCCCAGCTTGAGAAAATTGTGAAATATGATGAGGAGGTCACGCTTCAAGCTTCTTTTCTCCAAACCAAATATAATTAGTGATTTCAGCCACTACAAAGTGTTGTCCTTGAGGTCTTTTGCTATCCTTGTTGCCCTGCTCTGGACACATTCTAATAGTTTCATGTCCTTATATTGAAGCACCCAGAGCTGCACACAGTACTCAAGGTGGGAAAGCAAGGAAAGTTAGGTTTTTGTTTTACAATCTAACCTGCTGGCTTCCCACTCCTTTATTTTAAGTTACTTTTGAAAAAACTAGCAATACTTGCTCTGCTTCTCTTTTACCAGATCAGTGCATCCTTTTCTTCTTGGTAGTAAGTAGTCTAATGGTCTTAAAAAGTAAACATTTCTGCTGGATGGAACTTAATCTGTTCTGTGTGCAGTGTGGAGACACTTGGGTAGATCCAGTCTAAGGGCTATCAGATTTGATTAAATGTTTATGTGTTCTCCACACATCAGGTGATTTTTGTCTTTCTTCTATGGTGGCTAGGACTCTTATTTCTAATTCCCAATTCTCTGCTCTCCTCATCTCTAGACAAGCTCAAAGAGAGTTTTCTTAGTAGGCTGCACAATGCAGTATGTAATCTCCTATCATCTTGCAAGATCCTGATACAAAGCATCTGTGATTTTCTAATCCTTCTCAGATTAATTAAATTTCTTGGTATGACCAGAGGGGGCTGCTATTTCAATATTGATTTTATTTTTCCCTTTACAAAGTAGTTAAATATGCATTAGTATGACAAAAGCACATATATCTCCTTTGATCAGCAAGTCTCTTTGCTTGGTGATGTTTTGGGTGGGGATTTTTTGTGGTCCACAAAAAATATCACTCATGCAAGTGGAGAAAAGCTACAAGAAATTGAGACCAGGTGACAGTAAACATGCTTGACTGCATGGGTGAACATACTCATAGGAGAAGGGACAGGCTGATTCAGGTTAGTGAAGAAGAAAAGTGAACAGAAATATCTAATACTCTGAGCTTGCAAGTGAAAGATGGAATTCAGATATTCTCCCTGTCCTGAATCAGGCCTGCATTTTAATAGGAAAACTTTGTGTTTCTAGGTGAGTCAAGCCTTTTGTTTGACTTTAAACAAGAAAGCAAAATAATGTCAAATGCTGTGGGTTTTTTTCTAAAAAGGGGTAAACAGAAAAAACAATAACTAACAGAGCCATAATGAAAAGAAGATAGACTCAGCTGAAATCGAATTTCAAGAAAATATCTGTGCCTAACTCCTTTCTCATTTGAACAATCTGGGTCACAGCTATTGCCTCCTGATATTGCAATGCATTGGTTTCTAGTGGTATCTTTACAGTATGTCTTTGATACCTCTTTCCCACACCATTTCATAGCCAGCTCCATTCTTCACAGTAGCTTTTTCAGCTGGGTACCTGTAGTTCCAGGCACGCAGATTTATTTTTCAAATTATTTTCATAATTTCTGCTTTCTTACCTTTTCCTTTGTTTAGGAAAAGAAGTTATATTGTCCTCAGTTAAGCTTAACTTGTCTCCACATTTTGGAATTTTTATTTTTTTGTTTAGAAAATCCAGTGCTTGCTTCTAAATTGTATTTCTTGATTCTTGCTAATTTTACACCTCTACTGCTGACATGAATGTAACCCCCTCCAGTTAAAACATTGTCTTTTTAGAGAAACTTTGTAGAATTAAAGGGAAATCTGTAACACTTTCATCATGTTGACATAATAGCAACCCAAGATATCCCTGACTGCCAAAATGCTGGGGGCATGAATTCTAACTGAATTCTAACATTTTGCTGTAGGCTACATTGTAAAAAAAGACTCTAGCAGCTGACCATATCTCGTAAAGATCAGCAGATATTTAAAGTTAGAGGCTTTAAACTAGTCTTACGCAAGCCTGGGGATGACACTGAACATGCTCAGGAGAAATCTCTGCTGCAACTCCAAAATAACATTGGCATTTGCTGGTCTCTAATTACAAAACTTTTCATGAGGGTCTCAATTTTCTGCTTCCCTTATGCTCACCACACTTGACTCTCACTTAGCCTCCCTGAGCCCTAATTAAATGATATGTTCATTTCTTACTAAAGCTGTAAACGATTCTATTTTTGTGTGGTTTTGCTCTAATCTTTTTTAGCAACCTTCATCTTCTATACAATTTCTTGGCCTAATCTTCACCTTTCTTTGATTAGTTGTAAGTAAAACTTACAAGTGGCTTCAAATTTCATCATTGGACTTTTTTTTCAACTTTTAGTGTAAATCAGCCAGAGATGTGGAAGCACAGAACCTAATGACTGTTGCCGTGGTTATGTGTTCCTATATATACTGAAGGTGCTTTTGAAAGTCTCCCTCTGGGTGCCACAAATAGCACTTAATGCTGTAGAAACTTAAATGGAAACGAAAATGTGAAGCAAATGCTGAACACCCACAGATTCCTTCAATAGTTATTGCAGGTGCTTTATCACCTCTAAAATCTGCACATTTTTATTCAATTTGGAAAGGCCACCACATTTGCAAAAGTGAAGTCTCCACCCTGAAGAGTTTTGTGTTTCAATAAATGTGTTGCCAAGGGACAAAGAAGATAGATACATGTCTAATTTCACTCTTGCATCCCTTCCTTGAATACCTTAATAAATTCAATTTATCATTGACTGGTTCCTAAAGCAGAAGTTTAGAATCTGTTTCTTCAAGACCAGATGGAGCCTAAAATTTCTTTTACATGATTTCTGATTACTCCAGTGTCTGAGTATGGTGCAATCAAGACGCCTGAGGAACCTTGGCATCTTGATTGAGAAACTACACTTACAGCACGGGAAGGGTACCCATGACTGGCTTAAAAAGCTCTCTAGGACTTTTTCTACTGAATTCCATTAAATTGAATTAAACACTGAATCCTGGCAGAGATTTTGAAATCCTGAATAAGCTGGGTTCAGTTCACAAAAATGTCAAGGTGTCTACATCTAATTAAAACTTGTCTCTTTAGAAACTCAATAGCCATCTAGATTAATTACCATTTGATGATCCCATCTCCCACACAGTTAGGAAGCTAGCCTGAGTTGTTATCATGAATATCCTCCCTTGATTTGTTTTGAATTTTTTGAAATGCCATGTCTTAAAGCATACAGTTGTATGGACATATGAATTTAATCTTTTGAAAGCCAAGAAATCTGAGAACATTTTACAAGATTAAAATGAAGCTGGTACAAATCCCAAAGTACTCATTTCCTAAGGGAAGGAAATTTTTCCTTGAGAAGACATGCTCCAACTGAACATGAGGTAAACCCATCCTTGGACTAGCTTTTTATTTTGTCCACTCTTATCTTAACAGGAGATTATGCATATTATCAAAATTGTATTAAAGTGCTTTATTGAAATAAATGTTGAGCTTACTGATATTATTAGCTTAACCTCCTCGCATATCTGTTCACAACTAAAGGAAGGTCAGAAGCTGAATATTGCTAAAGATGGAGTTCAGGCATTGCCTAAAGATTGAAAACATGGCTTAAACCTAATTTGTATTAAACATATTTATCTTTCAACTTGTTGAAACCTCAAGAAGTCAAATTTTACAAGTTTTTCCTGTATCTCGAATGGCCAGGGAACTACTGCCTTTCAAATAAAAAACAAGAAGGAGAAGCTTATGTTAAAAACAAAAAAAAAGTGGGGGTGGGGGGGTGGTGGTGTCTGTGTGGAATAGCATGACATGAAGGATGAAAACTTGAAATACAACAATGTTATGATCTGAACCTTTGTGTTTACAGCTGCAAAAGAATGGTCTCATCTCCTTTATCTCAGAAGAACTGAAGTTCTCTGAGTCAAGACCGTGTCACTATATATGAGAGAAACGTTCAAAGCTGATTCTTCCACCTTCATAGAGACTTTTGCACTTCTTGTTAGGGAAGCTATGTGTTCTTCCTTTAATGTGGTGCCTTTACCAAATACTGCAGTGAAAGTGATTTTGATGGAAATATATTAGCAAAAACAAGAGATTTCTTCAGAACTGAATAAAAAATTCCCCAAATGGCTGCCCCAATAGTAGGCAAGATATGAATATAGACTTAAATTTGTATGTCTTCATATCTATTACCTAACTATTTCACTCTGGTAATGCAGTGGTCTGAAGTTTTTCTAGAGATGCACCAAAAGCAGGAATCAAAATATCAACTTTGAACTTCAAAGTGGAGCTACAATTCAACCTCAGACTCATTGCTTAGTTCTAGCTTAGCAGTTTATAATGCCATAACTTTCTAAATATTTGTTGAAAGAACTCTTGAGAGTTCCTTTTTTCGCAAAAGACTGTCCGTACTTACTCCAATAAGGGAAAACATTGCCCGCACTGTAAACAAAAAGCAGCTGGACTGTGCTGATGAGCTCCAGTGAGAGCACAGTTTATACATATTTTGTTGTAGGTAGGCATTTGTGTATTGTCTCCTTCTCCAACAGAGTTTTGTTTTATCTTGAAGCTGCTTTGTCTGCACCAAGATGCATGCAAATAGTCTTCCCATGAGCTCTTGCAAAAGAAGTGATTACAGAGCAAATAAAAACTGTCACAAACTTACTAAACTGTCCTAAAATTAGTCTGGGAACTAGTGAAGACCAAAGAACAGCTGGACTGGGTGAGTGATGGCCACTGAAGGCTGAGATAAATCCCTTACTGGGGTCTAGGATTGTTTGTTTCCAGGAGACCCTGGAGAGCAAAGTATATGCTAGGGAAACATTCTTGTCATCTCCTTCATGTTTTAGAAATTGAACCATAGTTTTGGTTGTTTGTTTTGTTGTTTTTTTTTTTTTTTGCAGAAAGAAAGAACCAAAGTAAAACTTGCCACAAAATATTATTACTATATATTTGATAACAAAAACAGTAAGTCCAAATCAGTCTTCAGTGTCAAGTAAAGTCAGGAAAAAATTTCTTAAACATTATAACTGAGACTATTAGACCTTCATTACAAAACTTCCTGTATTGTTCACAGTGGAAACAAAATTCCAGAGTAACTTTTTTGTCAGATTTGTTCTGGTTTAGTGCTCTGAAGATCAAAGCTTTAAATTAGTGCAGAAACTAGAACAGTGGAAACAGGGAGAAGGGAGGGGGAAAAGTAAAAAATAAAAAAAAAGTGGTCAGAGACTGAGTTCTTTCTACATACTTACAGGAAGAAGTACACGCAGGTATGTTTGATGTGCAGACACAATTTAAAATGACCTTCTATAAATGTCTTCATGCACAGACCAAGAAAAATTCATCACTTCAAATGTATAGAATAGTTCATTATGCTTTCTGTAGTCTCTGTGGAGCATCTTTAAGCAACAGCATAATAAATAATATATCCATTTTCTACCGCCACTTATGAATGAAAATATAGAACCACAAAGTATTCTGTTTATAATGGAGAAAAGGTATATAATGTCTGTAGTTCAATTGTCTCAAGACTTTTATATCTGAAGTGAAGCCAACAATGGTCTTTCCTAAAGGAGATAGATCAACTTGCAGGATTCTGTATTATATCAGTAGTTGTACTGTCCTGTCCCAACTGAAACAAAAATGTGGGTGCTGTGTAGTTGAAGATAGAGATAATTCTGTTTCTAACAGTGCCATATGGAAGCAAGGTTAATCTCAGACTCCTGTGCTGACATTGCATTTTCAGTCTAAGATATATATAGAGACTCAGTGACTACAAAGTCACTGAGTGGACAAGGAAATAGGAGAGAACCACGGACAAAAATTATCTTAAATCAGCAACATGGTGAAAAAGGATTAGAACCTGATGAGATTCATTACAAGAATGAAATCGTTACTTCAGAGAAGTTTTTGAGGTAGCGTCCCCAAGCTCCTGTATAACCATAGAGGCACATGTAGGGTGTGAATTATCTGTGTACATCTAGATGAATTGCATTTTAAAAGTGCATATTTTTCACAGTTGTCTATGGAGTCAAGGGTGACTACCTCACATGTAGACTCCTAATGCAGTTATTCAGCCACTTCCTTCTATGCGTTGAGATAAATAGACGCTTCCAAAGTGTGATTCATTCCAGCTATCCCAAGCACTTGTCTGAATTGCCTTGTGGAATTGCCTTTTATTTCTTTATTTAAAGAAAATCTCAGTCTGCTATTCTCAAGTCACTAATAAACTTTGATAACTCATACTTTGATGTCTAACGATATGTGAGATGAATCCTACTCATTATATGTGAATTCCCAATGGATTCCTTCCTGCAGGACAGCCAGTTGCCTAGAAGTCAGCAAGGTTGAAGTTTTACATTAAAACTCTTTCTTCTTTTTCTCTCATCTTTTTTTTATGTAGGTCATGTTCTAACACACAGTTCCAGCTTTCAGATGCACATATCTCTCTCAATGAACCTTATGAAAGCAGGACTATGAAGAAGCTCACATGCTCAATGCTTAATATTCAGTTCATGAGATATCACTGGCTCCAGCCCACTATGTGTCCCCCTGTGCCTCAGTTCTTGGTGGTTGGACTGTCTAATTTCATAGCAAGAATTAACACATGCAGTTCCTATCTGGAAGAGAAGGTGGTACAAATGTTACAGCAGAAGTGGCAAATGCCACAAAGTAAAATGTTGAGGAGTTCACTGAAGAACGTACATACCAATGTTAAAGCTAGGTAGGCAGCACCACTGCAAACCACCCTTAATAAACTGTGCATTAGGCATATGGAGAACTCTGAAGCAGGTCTTCCTATACTTGTGTGCTCTTCAGCATGTCACAGAAACTTAGGCAATCAGAGTTAGCCAAAATGAAGCCTTCCTTTAAAGACTGTTTTATTCATTCTCATTACCACTGAGAACACAGGAAGCTGACAAAAAGTGTCTTTTATTAGGTCCAAGAACAATGCACCCTTCTGGTATTTTTACTTTGCTTTGCACTACTTGAATGGAGATGTAAAATATGAATGTTATATTATGTGATGTATTGTTCAGGAACCTGAACTGAAGCAAATTGTTTAAACATCAGAGTTTTAGTTTTCATCACTTGCTGATCAGTACCAATCAATACTAATTCAAGATAGAAGCCTAACAGGATCTTCAGAGATCCAGGACTCCTGTGCTGCGAAGAAGAAAATAATTAAGCATGTCCTACTGGACAATCAAGAATTTATTTCCAGAGGCTACTTTTAACTACTGAAAAGTAATCTGGTACTTAAATTGCTTTTGGCATCAGATATACTGTTAAAAAGGTTCAAATAAAACTTGTGCAAGTCTCAGAGTATTCCTATCACACTGAAGATACAATGAAATATAATTCGAGTGAAAAGATGTTAAATATAATAAGAAGCTTCGGCAGATTTCCCAGAGAGAAAATGAAACCTAGCTATGTAGATCTTACAGTCAAAACCCTGTTGTTCTTAGAGAACTCTTTAGGCTACTTAAGCAAATATGTCTTTACCAGCAATCTAGGTAGAATAACCCCACAGTCTAAAATGCTCTACAGTCTAGGTGGTTGTCCTGAGATTTTTTTTTGAGGATAAAACAGAATATCCAAAAAGTCAGTTAATACACATATGATGTCATGAAAGCCTTCAGGGAAGAACTGAAAATACACCTTGTATCAGAAGTACATTTGATTATCTAATATTGCTCTGACTATTCATACTACTGTTTTCTTCTAGTATCTGTGTACAGTGTTAGAGTAGGTACATGCTATATGCAGTATTTGCCATGAATTTATTTCAATCTTAATCCTTACTTTAACAACTCAACAAAGAAAAGGGCCTGAAACTTGGACTGAAAAGGCAATTAGAGGGTTCTGGTGTTTCTTTGTTCAACTTGGTACTAAAAAATGACACAAATCTAGAAGTACAAATAGGAAAACAAGCTTAGAAGTTGGGCACAAATCACTCACAAAAAATTGTGTTAACTAATTTATAGCTGGTCACTCAGTGGGTACTAATAGGTTCAATTGACAACCCAAGAGAGGGCTAGCTCTCAGCATTCAAAAACGCTTAGAATTAAGTAAAACTATGACCAAGTTGAGAATTCATGGTGCCAAGGAGAAATTGTTAAAATCATTATATTTCCATTTGAAAAATTACCCAGGAGTCAGATTTGGAGAAGCAGTTGCATGGATATAGCAGCATATCCCTGTCAGCTAAAAATCTTCAAAATGTCTACAGGTCACACTTGATAGGGCAATGCTTGTATCCTTAATTTTCTCCTAGACACAAACAGTGCCACAAACCTGTAATTGTTACTGTTAATAGAACATTGCATCTTAGAAACTTCAGGTTCCTTTGAAATATTACTTCAGAGTCTCAGCTGACATGAATTTAATGATACAATATTACTGATGCTCATGAGACTTAAAATTTAGTTTATTATTGTAACACACCAAGCTCCAGGAGTCCTGTTATGCAAGAAACAATTTTTATTTAGTCAACGATATGCTTCTGTTTCTTGTCATGCAGAAAAAAAGTCTGAGGATATAAAACAACACTTAAAGCTACATGGAAAACAAGTAGAATTAGTTCTGTGATCCTGCTGCACTTAGAAAATCTGATTATTTTTATGTACTGAACCTTGCCTTCCAAGAAAGAGACAGACTCGTCACAGGTCAAATGCTGTGTTTATCAATTTTCAGCTCCTCTGATGTACAGAAAGAAACCCACAAGTTGTTCCCACAGTGAATACCAAGGAGATCAGTATTAGTGTGTCAATAAGTAATACAAAGTGAATCATGTAGATTTCCTGTATGCTATAAATACCTTGAAATCAGCAGATATGGCATTCCAAAAAAGGGAGACCCAGTTTTGCAGAACTGAAATAAACAGTTTTATATGAATAGCCCTAAGAGAGAGAGAGAAGTTACAAAACCATCTTTCTCTGCTGTTTTCTCTTGGCTTTTCAGAAGACTGTAGTTTTCCCTCCCTTGTTTTCTCTTTCAATCCTGACTCTATCAGGCAACTTGCTTATTAAGTAAACAGCTTTCAGAGCAGCCTGTCTGAGGAATATGGTTCCATTAAGTAAAAGTATGGAGTGAGAAACTCTTGAGAAGCACTGATCAGAGATCTAAGAATACAAATGAACAAATGCATTTTCTGATTTAAATATGTTATTGTTATTAGTATCATTACTCTTCTTCCAGTAGCTTCAGAACAAACATCTCGCTGCAGTAAATTTTCATAGGCATAAACATTCATTCTGCCCTAAATAACTTCCACTGTAATTGAATGTTAGTAATATAAAACACTTACCAGGAAATGAGACTGACTCATACAGTCAACTCATTATATGACAGGCTGTTTCCAACCTTTTTATTTTTATGACAGAAAAGTGTTTTTCATGTTGATATTGGGGTCTTTTGAAGATTGTTTGTTTTTTAACAGGCTCTCCTGTCATGATGGCTGCCAAAAGTAATAGCCTCTTTTCCATTCAGCATTCAGCCTAATGATCCTGTTTCATAATCATCTTTATATTTTCTTGCAGAAGAGGAGAGAACCAAAGAGCCCTCTGCCTTCCCCTGAAAAGGCAGTTGTTGAAACAGAAATAACATTGGGACTGAGGCCCCAGCAAATATCATCATTCTGTATCATAACTCAGTGCAAGAAACCACCATCTTTGCCACTCAAATTAAGATTTTCACTTGCTTTTTTTTTCAGTTCAAAGTCTATAAAGCACTTTGGAAACAGCCTTTCAAAATGTGCCTGGAGGATCACTTTAGAAACAAGCAGGCACACAATATCCCTGTGAGGCAGAACCATGCTATTATCCTAATTTCACAGATGGATAAAGTTGAATGCAGTAAGGTAAAGGGCCAGATTCTGTTTGGTTCTGTGCTTTGATATCTTAGGGGATTAAGCAACAGAGAAACTTTTTCCCCTATCAGGAAAGCTGAAAGAGAAGCTATACAAGAAAATACAATAGGAACACGGCTATAAAAGCATTTACTTATACAACATGGTCGTGGAAGCGTGGTTTGCCAGCTAGAGGGCATGCTCCTCTTTTCTGCTGAGCTGCACAGGTAACAAAGACCTTAATGCACATTTTCCTAACAAGTGTGCTTATTCTTTTTTAAAACATCAATAAAATGAACCCTGCCTCACAGACTCTCTTCTTCCATGTTGTCTAAACTGGCATGAACCCAAAGCAGATGTTGCCTCTACTTCAATTCTCTCACCCTCACCCCACCAGCAGAGCAGTATTTACCCAGAATAACTTTATTAATGTGCACAGAGCGCACCCCAATGTCCTCATGGCCATGCTCAGATCTCTATCCAGAACCTTCCCTGAATTTTAATGCCTATTTTCTTGTATATAATCCAGAAGAGCCTGCCTTTGGCAGGCTGAAGGGTCTTTCAGTATCTGTGAAGCAAAAGGACTGCTGATTTTGGTCTCACTCTTTCACTTTGTACCACGTGAAATTTTTCATAATCTAGTTGAGAAAAGGTGGCAGCTGACAGTTCTTTTGTTCAGACTCACAGTGCTGAGAATACTCTGATCATGAAACCAGGGTTGTTCATGATTTGTGAACTGGTATTTCCTCACACTTGATTGTGCACAGTATACTTCATAATTTGAGGTTGTCATTTTCATTTTTCAGGGGGTGAAAAACCCCAACAATACCTTTGTTTTTTCATGATAGACTTCCGTGTAATTGTATAAATCCATCCTGATGTTCCCTGTTTTGTAGCTTGTTCAGGCCATAGAATGCCTCTTATATTACATTTTCATAAAACACTTTCTTTGCTAGAAAAAAAAAAGGAATTGCATTTTTTCTATGTGACACACCATGGAGGCACTTTTTTCTTATATATGAGTACTTTACATACATATAAGATGCTTCAAAGAGCTTTTACAGCATAGGGAAGCTGTGATTATTCCTATCCTAAGAATTACTCTAAGAGGAAGGGATTTCTCTATTCTGCAAGTGACTGCCACTTCACTGTATAGAAGTATCTCCCTATCCATCTCAGGTGGTCATGACAAAGACGGTGAGAGTCTACTAGAAGGAGCCTTCCACATCCAGCAATGCTTTAATAATCAGATACTCATTGTAGGTGTGAGGAACTTTTGCAAAATCATATAGAAATGAACTATGACAACTGCTTTGTCTTTGACTGTATGAATTAAATGGTTGAGAGATAAAGTACTTTCACTATCTTAAGAGGCTTTGCAGACTCACTTTAGCATACATTTTTTCTCATGAAGAATTTAAAATTCTTGTGGTTCTAAATACTAAAAATAGACTTCAAATTTTTTAGATCTTTGTGAATTCTTGTTCTCTGAAAAGCAGGATATCTTCATATGTCTTTGTGTAACAAATCCGATTTGCTAATAATTTTAAAACAACCTTTCTATAGTTACATAGTAGAAAATTGCAAACATCTTAAGAAATATGTTATCTAACCACTCTGTAAGGCTATCAGTATTAGAATGTTACCTAGTCTCAAATGACCACATTAACATTTTTATTCCATCAGTGCAGAATTGAGACAAAATCTGTCTGGAGTTTGCAGCTCCTAGTGTCAAGGAATCAGGCACAAAAGGTGATTCCAGGTGCAAGAGTAAAGAATACCAAAAAACACAGAGAAAAAAACCCCTGAAAACCCCAAAGAACGTATCAGTAGTTTGATAATCAGACACATCTCTGTATGAATAAAATTGCACCAAAACCCACAGTGTCCTGATATTATTGTATCCTAAATATAGGATATTTACTGTCTGTATGTAATCAGCTAAGTCTAGACACACTTGGTGTAAGGCTTGACCAATGAATCAATAGTCATGAAGTCATCAAATAGTGAGGAGTTTGACTTTTTAACATCAAAAATTTTCTTCAGGAAGAGAGATAACCAAAATATAACAATTAGTAATGAAATAATTTCTGTGTTACAATGAATGGCTAACTCCTAGCAAATCTGTACTAAATGCACTACTGAGGATTCCTTCCCTGTCAATTTTATGCTCTTAGAAATCAGTCATGCAAATACCATTCAGATTATTTGATTTAGCAAATCAGATCTGTAAAAGTAAACTGAAGGTGGTTTTAAAGATCATAAAGACTGTAATCCCCGTTTCCAACTGAATGCATTTCACTACACACATGCATTTAAATACTTCTGGGCATTTAATTCTTTCTAAACTTGTCTCAGTTATTACAAGCACTAATATCCCAGATCCAAAGTAATACAGCTAAACTAGTGTTTGCTGCAGCTGTTCACAAAAAGGAAATGCATAGAATATTATTCCAACTTAATAAATTCAGATTTTTCTCACCTAGCTTTATCTATCGGTTAGAAATCTACCCTAGTTATCTGAGGTTTCTCAACAGCCAAAGGAGACAGAGACATCTCCAAAGTGATTCATCCCTCCTATCTTAAATACCTATTTCACTGTGGAAGCTGATGAAATTTCTCCTAACTGTTAAAAAGGAATTGCTTATTTCTAATCTGAATCTGCCTAGTTGCAGCTCCTAGCTATGGGATCCTGACATGCTGGATTAGTGACCTGTTTACTGTAAAAAATACCTTCTCTTTGTGTATGAAGCATGCAGGTAATCTACTCTTCAAAGACCTAAATAGATGGAGATTGCTACTTTCCTACTACATGACATTCTGGTTGCTTTTGAAAAAAATTCCTGAGAGATAATTTCTTATCTCCCCAAACAACACTGATAGCAAAAAAAAAAAACAAAACCAAAAAACCAAACCTTTCTGGGAACATATAATCTTATAATCTTCTTTAGGACTTGTGGAGTTCAAAGTTTCTCAATGAAAGGTAAATTTATTCTCATTTTTGAAAAATCATTTAACCTGACGTATAATAGCTTTGCAAGGGAAAAACCACTTCTCACATATGATTGGCACTCTAAGGTTTTAAACCAACAAAAAAACACCACCACAGTGAGCCAGTTTGTCTCTATTTCCAGGAGTATCTTTCTAGTATTTACACAGCAAATTCTGTACATAATTGTGATGATTTTAGCTCACATTCCTGAAGTTTGGAGAAATCAATGGGATTGTTTCCACTAAATGACTTTCATATAGCCCTTTTGGTTCAACTCTCTATACTCATAGAGGATGAAAATTTTCATGGACATTGAACATTAGTCATTAGGAAGTTATGGTGTGCTTGTAGGAATAAAGTTCACATAAATGGTGAGAGAAAGCACATTGTTAATTTGCATTTCCTTTAAAACTAAAAGTGTATTCTAGAAACCCATGACCCTATTATCAAAGGCTAGAAGAATATAATGAGATTCTAAATAAGGCTCTGAATTAATGAAGGTTTTCTCTCAATTATGAATGGATACATGCTTACTATTATAGAGGTGCTCTCATGTCACTTTTATGAGGTCTTTGTCAAAAATTTCACTTGTCAGATGAAGGTCAACAAGACATTTTTATTTTCACAATTACAAGAACTCTGTGAATAAGGTCCCTAATAAAAATAATCCAAAAACTAGAAGGTAAAACTTTATAACATTTTACATATTCGCTTTCTTAGAAATATAGAAACATTACATAATCTTACTTTTCAGTCTGATCCTCAATAAATGGATTAAGTTAAGACAGATGTTGCAGGATCCAAGAAATTAACAGGCAAATGGAAAAAAATAAAGCTGAAGGTGTAAAAAAACTGACAGATGTTGCATTTAATCACAGATATTTAAAATATAATTATATTCATTAATATTTTTAAATTTAAAATTAATCAAGTTTTGTGAAAAATATCTCACCCTATTTTTCCTTTTTTCTTTTATTTCCTGGATTTCACTACTTTATTGTAATGCAAAAAAAAAAATTTAAAAAATTAATTTCAGTGAACGACACCTTAATGCTAGCAAACTTCTTGATATGAAACAGGAGATATTCCAAAGGATTTCTTCAAAGGTGAAAAATAATGATAAACAAAAGCAATATGCTTTTATTAATCCAATTACAGTAACTAATACTGTAACATGCATTGTTTATAGGATAAATGTTACAGGTGATGATACAAGTCTATTAGTTAAACTATTCCAGACAATATTCAATATTTGCTGGTTCACAAGATGCCATTTACCTTATCAATAACACTTCTGTTCAAATACGCAGAAAGAAAAGCATTTAGATATGAAGAAGGAATATTATTCTGTAGTATGTTTATCTAAAGCAGAAGATGTCTTTCCTCTGTTGTCATGGCATAAACAATATAATTGGCATTGCTTTGTTATTTCTTGAATCTACATTGGGTTTCCCCTAGGATATGGCAGCTGAGAAATAGTTGATTCTCATTATGCATCCTGTTCCTTGTCAACAAGCTAATGCAATTAGGACTTTTCCTTCCTGGTGATCGGTGTGTGAGCCTTGAGTGATTGGTTTTATTTAAAGATGGACCAAACTCAACATTTCTTCCTAGTGAAGAGTTCCACAAACTGCAGGTGCAATTCAAATCAGAGCCCAGACGCAATAAGTTTGGCATATTTAATCTTGCTTTGAACCAGCTCTCCAGTGAAATTCTTGTCTTATTTCGCAAAGACTAGCAAGTAAAAATTGACTGTTGGATTAAAATAGAAATTCATAAGCTTCTTATGAAGTATCCTTTCTACAAATAAGGGTTGTGCTGAAAAATCCATATTATACACAGTAGACATCTTTCCACTTGAATGGTTTTCTCTTTTTTTTGATCATGTATGACAAACAAGAAAGCTTTTCCAGATTTAGAAACAAAGCTAACCCCTTCGAATCCACCAATTTGAAGAGAAGAACAAATCATTCATTTTCTAGTTATTTTTCTTTAAAACTGTAACATTTATATCTCTGATGAAGTATGCAGGTTTTTTCATTGGCAGTTACAAAGCACTTTTGTGCTGTTATTGTATTCTTTATATTCATGTATCTTTCTCTTTGGAACCTAATGAGTGACAGATTTTTAAAATGTCTCAAATCTTTTAGAACTCCTACACTTTCAACAACTTCAGTCATTTAAAGCCGTACAATTTTGGAACTGTATTAGATATTCCAAGTGTAGTTTTGCAACTTAAATTTCTGACTTTTCAATAAAAATTCCATTCTAGCATCAAACCCAGTTTGTTGCATATAGCTTATTGTACTCAGAAATCTCTTCAGTAATTTTTCTAGATTTAGATGAGACTGCTTAATCACTTTTTTAATTCCAAAACATGGAAACAAAATCAAAATCAGACTTTAGTTATTCACACTAATACTTGGAATTCAAAATCAGATTTTTATGTAGTTATTATTAGACATGTATTTAATTTCTTAGTGCTGTTGCTGAAGGACACTTGTGAGTCTTGTTTTTTATGATGCTTGAACCCTCTCTGCAATATATTCAATGGGAATTTTCCTTTTAACTTGGATAGGATCAAAATCACACTGTAAGGAAAAAAAAGTAAAACAGCTGTTTAGTTTGTAACAGTGTGTGTTAACAACACACTGTTAACAGTGTGTGTTAATTCAATGCAGTCCTGCAGGTTATGATATCTTGAGGTAAATGTTTACCACTTTTCACTGCATGTTTTGACTGGATTTAACACAATTATTCAGTGCAATTATTCATGTTCTTTCAGATGTATACTCACCTTCAATATATTCTTGCCACTTGCAGTCATTCCTTGCTGTAGTACTAGGTGCCACTTGAGAAGATACTGATTTTCCTAGGAATGTCCAAAGAATGAGAGGCAATCACCAACTAACCAAAAAATGTTTGAGTAGAAGAAACAAGAACACATAGAGATTATTCACTTGTGGTCACAGGCTGTGCTACTTTATGTGAGGTATAGATGTGGGAAGAGAATGATGATGCCCATTTTGGAGGACAGGGTCAACATGTGCTCCATTCACATAATCTCTAAGCAAGTAAAACAGAAAAAACTGTTTGGGTTAACTGCACAGTTTTGAGGACACTACCAATAGAGATATCCAACCCAGATAGTGTGCAAGGATGAAGGGAAGGAAGGCATAGAAGAGAAAGAGCTGTAACCAGTACTAAAAGCTGACCACATCAGATGCAGTGTGAAGTAGAGTACAGGCAAAATTGAGCTAGACATACACAACTCCAAATAAATATGATAATCTCACAACTAACAAAACAGCAGAATGAATCTCAAGACTAAACTGTATCTGTTAAGCAAATTATCACCATTTTCCACTGGGACACTGATAATATTAATTTCTAACAAATTAAATTATTTTTAGTAATTCTACAGGTCTAAGAAAAACTTTTCTTAATTTTCTGAGCTGAATAATTCACTGAGTGTAGAATTACTGTTTTTTTCATTTGGAAAGTATCTTCTTTAAATATGTAGAAAAAATATCTATAAACAGCATGCAGTTTTAATTACAATTTATATGCTTGCATTTTAATTGCCTTTTAAACTAATTTAGCTTGAATTTCTTAAAGTTAATTAAACTCATTGGGGGGAAAACGTTCCTTAATTCAGTTGTGAAAATGGAGCAAATGTGGAGATGTGTTTGAGATTGTGTCTATCAGTCTGAATTTAGAACAAACCTTTTTATCTCAAACTGCTTAATAGACCTTTAAAACAAAGTGCTTTCCATATGAGTAATGTGCCCTATGAATTACTTGTGTGCTTGCAATATTAAAACTATGCATTCTTTTTTTTAATTAGCTGGCCCTTCTAAAATAAATTGAAGATGTGTGTGAAGGAGGATGGACCAACCTCTGCATTGCTATAACTATTTGGTATTAGTTACTTTTAGTTACGTGATTACAAGCATTTAAGTAATTCAAATTCAGAGGCAGGGTTTCATTTGTCAGTGAGTAGAGAGAAAGCACATTCTTCCTAGTGAAAAAACATTAGAAATACATGCCAGCTGAGTTAGAGATCACATCACTGTGGTACCTGCAATTCAATACTCGTTGAAGCTTTAAAGTGGCAAATGTAATGCCCACAGCAGTTCTGTTGTTACAGAAGTCACTGTGGACTCACTGTGGTACCCACAAAATCCAGGTCTCTGAGCAGACAGTCCATGCTGAGCACAACATTAAATTTTTTTTACAGCTGGCTCAGGTAGCTCTACTTCAGGTGTAATTAATTATAGCTGCTCACACTGAAAGTGAAATTATTTGTTTAGAAAATTATATGGGAAAAATTGAATTCCCAAATATCAATTTTTGAAGGGAAATTTCTTCAGACCCATAGCCCTATATGTGTCAAGCCTTGCTGCAGTAGTAGATTGTGCAAAGTGCAACAAGGACACTCATAGCTGATTTTCCCTAAAGTGATCTGTTCATATTCCTTTCCTGAAAACATGTTCCTGCTAATCAATCTAAACTCAACACCAACTCTGCAGCCTGTCATGAAAATGGTTCAATGTAGTCTTCTGGTTACAGTGATGGTATCTGATATGTAGTAAAAATACAGGATATTGCAGACAATTGATCTTTTGATTGATACATAATATTAAAACCATAAAATTAATCCAAGCCTTCAAAAAGACCATTAAAATGATCAGAAGTGACAGCCCCACAGTGGTCTTTAGAGCAGATCTTGAATGGTGTTTAACCAAGGTAAGGAAACAAAGAAGGATTTATCGGGATGGTTGAGGGAGAACAAGAGCCAGTATTTCAGTTGCTTCAGAATGGAGTGCAAGACATCTAGAAATTCAATAAGAAAAAAAAAAAAGAATAAAGAGGGAAAAAAAACCCTTTCATGCTCACTGTATCCAGCATCTGTGGATCAATGATTTTGAGGTCACTGACATAGCCTTATAAGTTTTAAAAAGAAAACCTCAGTTAGCCTATGGTTCTGTTATTGCAGCAGAAACAAGCATGCTGCTGGTTTGTTAACTTGTTTTGATTCTGCTCTACTCTTGTTTCATTGACGTACACAAGGCTGACATCCAAAGGCACTCTTCTTGGGCAGTCATGTGTATCGGGCCCGATATTTTCACTGTCAGCTTGATAGGACTACTAAATGACTGTGCACTGATCCAGAAGCAACTATTCCTCATGCTGTGTAACTTGTTGGAGCTTTTATGCATAGTACATAGTGTGTGACACCTCCTTTTGTGCATGTGTAGCTCCTCATTATATACACAAATAAATTCCTTTAGAGTAGTGCATACATGTATTTTACTCACAGATAAAGTTTGGGTTTTTCTCCTTTTGTCATGAGTCTATTTTTCATGCCCTTTGGATGTGACAGGATTTTTAACAAGCTCTTTCTTTACTGACCATCTGTGTTTGGGACATTTATATAGGATCCACCTAACCAAAAATGTCTTCTAGAAGCAGGGGACATATATTTCCTTGCCTCATAAAGCAATGTCAACTATCATGGATCACACCAGTCACATTACGCAAATGACTGAGAAATTACAATTTTTAATTCTTATCTGTTAAAGATTTTGCTAGGTATTTAGCTACATTGTGAATATTCCCCATTCACTTAGCATACTTAAGTTTCATGGTTACTCATAGCATGTAAAATTTAGGCTATAAGTACGACACTGAAAGCCTATATATTAATGTCAGAAGATTAATTTGTTTGTGTTATGTCTATTTAGAAACTGTGGTCACCATGAATTACTGATTAGGTCTTTTTATTTATCTGCATCACAACCATGGGTGCTATTTAATTATTAGTCATATCCTTTTAAAAGTTATGCATCCACAGTTAGGATTCTTCAGTAGTAAATAGGCACTTTAAAAATCTGATTTAAACAAATTTTAGGGTGTAGGAAATAAATTTTTTCTACCTCTAGAGGAATTTTCTACTGGGTCATAGAATCATTAGGGATCAGAAGGGATCTCAAAAGATCATCAGTCCAATCTCCCTGCTACAGCAGGATCACCTAGACCAAGTTGCACAGAAACAGATCCAGGCAGGTTTTGAAAGTCTCCAGAGAGGGAGACTCCACAACCCCACTGGGCAGCCTATTCCAATGATCCATTACCCTCACTGTAAAGTTCCTTCTGACATTTATATGGAACGCCTTATGTTCCAGCTTGCACTCATTGCCCCTCGTCATATCACTAGATAACCTTGAGAAGAGCTTGGATCCATCCTCCTGACACCCACCCGTCACATATTTATAGATATTAATGAGGTCACCCCTCAGCCTCATCTTCTCCAAGGTAGAGACTCAGCTCCCACAGCTTTTCCCCATAACAGAGGTGTCCTGCTTCCTTCATCAACTTTGTTGCCCTGGACACCCTCCAGCAGCTCTATGTCCTTCTTGAACTGAGAGGCCCAGAACTGGACACAGTACTCCAGATGCAGTCTAACTAGTGCAGAGTAGAAGGGGAGAAGAACCTCTCTTGATCTGCTAACCACCCCTCTTCTGATGCATCCTAAGATGTTGTTGGATCTCTCAACCACAAGAGCATATTGTTGTCTCATAGTCATCTTG
>VZRI01006287.1:5254-26064 GCA_013397515.1 Upupa epops
CCGTCCCACCCCCCCCCCCCCCTCTAAATTAATTGCATTTCTAGCTAACAAGGTTTAGTTACAGAGGCACCTGACTCCTTCAAACCTTTTGGACACAATACAAAAAGTCCAGTAGACGACTTTACAGGATTAAACCCATTGTAACATTCTAAAAATCAATTCATCTGTCCCTAATAGTGTTTCAATAGTATCCTAGTAACCTTTTCTGGGCGGCTTCGTACCAAGTGTATTTGCCAAGATGCCATATGGGAGCCATGGTCGGGCCTTTTTTTTCCCTGGAATAATTAAATGTTGATGGCAGAGTTCAAATGGATCATTAAAATTCAAAAGTGTAAGAAACAGATTTTTTCTTATGTTGCTGAACGCTCCAGAGGGCTGAATAGCTAGCAGAAGTGAGGCAGGCTGCAGCAGCGATCAGCGTGTGCCGTGATGGTACTAATTTGATCATAATATAGTCATCTCTGAAGATTACAGCTATTCAATTAAATATTCTAATTAACCTGAAGTATTAGGCAAATGATACTAATTACAAATATTCTCCTGAGATTCACAGCAATGAAAATCCCACTTGCAGCCGATACTTCTAGCCAATGTTTCGTAACACAATGTCCTATATCATAGGCTTTCAGAATATTAAAATGCAGTTAATTTGCCTAAACCTCATTTGTTTAATGGCATTAGCATTTTGTTTGAAATTGTAATAAACGTACATCCCGCTTTCAAGTAAAATTTAAAATGAGTGTACTCTTGGGGTAACTTAAGATTCCTGTTTACAGACCTAGCACTTTATGCAGGGAGCGGAACAGTTTGAGCTTAACTTTCAGCCATTAAACATATTGAAATTGTTTAAAAATGCTAATAATTTGTCTTTTCAGAGGAGGGAAAAAAAAGGGGATATTTTGCAGTAAAATTTCTTGATGTTACCCATGTGACCAGTTTCCTACTGCGAGTGCCCCCAGTGCTTGAACTTGCCTGGTAGTTTTTTAGGAGGATGTTTGTCTTCTGTAGGTTGTTGGGTTGGGTTTGTTTGTTTAACTCCTTCTCCAGACAAAGCCGCACGGACCGTCTGTTTCCGTGCTCTGCCTTCCTCTCTCTCTGCTTCTTTTTGCTCCGTACCTGGGCTGGGGGCAGTGGGCCGGGGGTGCGGTGGCCTTTGGGAGGCAGATTCCCTCTGCACACCTTGCACGCGTGAGCTGGGCTCTTCTCATGAGCCAGCTCTCTCAGTACTGGGTTCGACCTGATGAATGAGGGAAATGCAGCACCAGGCAGCTCACTCAGCCTCAAAAACAGGTGGGGTTCCTGCCCGCAGTTCTTGGAGGGGTTGGTTGTGTCATGGAATAGGCAGGGAAGGCGGAGACTACCCACCGGCAGAAGTGGCTACTTAAAAAACAATCACTTGCACACGGTTATAGAAACAGAGCCAGTAGCAGCCTTCAAGTGCTGCTCAGGACCCTCTTCTGTGCCCGCTGCCTTGTGAGGAGGATAAAGGGATGGGAAGGATTCTGGCTTCCCGTGTGTTGCCTGTTGATTCTGCATGCAGGTAGGCTTTAGAGGAAAGAGACGGCCAAATCCCCTCCCTGTTTGGGTGCCCTGTGATCACCAGTGCTGCCGGGCATGACCAACTGTAGCAGACACCACTCGTGTCACGTCGACTGTGTGGTGTGGATGTCATCTTTTGACTCTGCCCTACTGCTCTGGAGAGAATCAGAAGGCTGATCCAGTAGCTTTTACCTCAACGCCCGTGAGGGGTTGCTGAGGGATAACAGAAAGGAAAGCCTTTTCCGAATGTCAGGGGTAGAATCAGAGCCAAAGCAAAGACAGGGCGAGTGACTGTGATCTTCACGCTGTAACAGCAGCAGCAGAGCTCACTGTTGGTACTGGAACTGCCAGAACAATTTGCAGGGGAGCAGAGCTTCCCCTGAGAGTTTTCCAACCAGAAAGCAAAGCAAAGATGAAATTTTCCTGGAATTCAGGGAATTCAAACAGATTTGGGTGTGAAACACACTGAAATCCTTGGACTTAAACTCGGGGAAGAGGTTGACTGCGGGGATGGCTGTGTTATGGTCGTTCAGGGAGCAGGAAGGAGACCCTAGGGAGGGAAACCTGGGGTAGAAAAGCTCCTGGGCAGACTGTGCCTTTAGCCCTGTAAGGACTGAGGCTTTTGCTTGCCTCCTTGGTTTTGATGCTGCTTCTTCGGTTGCTTCCTTTAACCCTTGTGCAGCTCTCCTTGATTTGGTGCTGTTAAAATGTACTGGGATGACTGAGCACCCCTCTCTTTCCTCCCTGAGTTAAGGAGATGGTTTTTATCGCCTTATTCTGACTCAAAGTCAGCTGATAGTCTGCGACTTCTTTAGGTCAGCACCCACGCTTGGATGCTCTGTGGTTATTGAACAGGATGTGAAATGCGTTTGATCAAGCGATGTTAAGTCGGGCCCGTGTCTCTATAACAGAAATGACTGTTTAAGACGGTGCCTATCCTGGACTGAGCTTAAGGAAGGCTTAAAGAAGCAGGCGCAGAGGTTGGAGGAAAAGATTCCATTAGAGCCCTACGCTCTCGTCTGCCCCCGTTTCATTCTGCGCCGTGGCAGAGCAAACACAGGCAGTGAGTGACTCAGGGGAGCAGCGGCTGTGGTTCACGTGAGGGAAAGGCCAGTCCAGCACAGGCAGCAAGAGTCACCACCGAGCTCGCTCAGGTGGGCCAGGGGATCAGATGAAAATGAGAAGCCACCTCAGAGAGGGAGGGACGGATGGTTTTTAGCTCCAGATCCCCGTTTCTGCTGTGGCTCACAGACCTCACTGAAGCTCTCATTGAGACCGTGAGAGGAAAGCAAACCGAGCGAAGACGGAAGAGGCAGCAGGCAGGGGAAAGCGAAGGAGAACACGAGAAGAACCCCAGAACAGGAGAAAGGGAACAAAAGCAGGGGAAGAGGAAGAGGAGCTGCATGTGGGTCGTGTCCAAAGTCCTGTGAGAACTGGCTGCAGCTGCCCAGAGAATCACTGCCGTGCAGTTCCAGAGCACAGTCCTCTGCCTCTGCAGGACAGGGCAAGGAGTAAACCCCTCAGACAGCTCTGGCCAAGGAGAATACTCGCACGGTTACTCATAGCATAAGCGAGCAGAGTGATGCAGTGAGCAGCGAGCGAGCAGTGGTTCTGCAGGGAGGTAACGTAATGCAGTGATCTACGGGCATGGTCTCGCGAGGGAGTGAATCCACTGGAGTGATTTACATTCAGAAAGGGGATGCGTACACTGATGTCATAAAATTGTCCTGGTCTGCATTGATCTCCTGGCTGCAGGGGAAGCGAGGAGCAGCCTCAGTTTGTATGAAAGGAATGTAATGCAGTGCTGAGTGCGAAAGGGTTGGTGCTGCTGCGCGAGGCACCTCTTTACAAGGGAAATAACTACAGGGAAGTGACCCCCTTTTATAAGGGGAGGACATTAAAGGGGAATCGTTTCCACATCTACAGAAGCAGGGCTCACAGTAGGTCCTGCTCTGCAAACACAGTGCAGGAAGGGCAGCACTGGGAAAGCTTATTATTAATTAGTGCTGGCCATTAATAGGCTCAAAGAAAGATGGGCAGAGTGGTGGAGCAAGAGTATAAAACAAAGGGCTGGCCCAGCAGGCAGCAGACTCAGGCTGCTCCGTGGAACCTGTGGGGCATTTGAGCCATCAGCAATAAAGGTCATAATGGTGATTCCCTCAGTCCAGGTGGTGCAGGTGCCCCAAACCATCCACTGCAGCCCCAAACCATCACTGGAGCCCCAAACAATCCACTGCAGCCCCAGACCATCCACTGCATCACCAAACTCAGCCTGACTACTCACAGTACCTACTACTCACAACCTAGTGGGGAGCTCAGGGATTCTCGATAGCTCCACTTGCTTCTCCAGCCTGCAAACATTACTGGCATCCACTTCATCTTTGACCTGCCACCAGCCGTGGGTTTAGCCGATTGATTTCCAGCTTTGTCAAAATTCCTCTAAAACATCGAATTCTCTCTTCTCTACAAGTAGTTCTCTGTGTCTGATGCTGCTCCAGTGACCAGCAGGAGTTACCATCCCAACTTCTCTTCCCAGACTGGCAGTGTTTTGCCAACCAGGCCAGCCAAACGGTTGCCTCTGATGATTTTTTGGCAGGGAGTTTTCACTCTGAGGGTCACAAAACGAGTGCATGCATAACTAAATCTGTCGAAGGGAAAAAGACACTGTTCTCATCACACTTTTTACCCAAAGAGCATGAATTTTTAATATCACACTGCTTGCAGCTTCCAAACACCTGCTACAGCCACAAATTCACAGGATCACAGAGCAATCCTGGTTGGAAGGGAGCTCCCAGATCCCCAGTCCAGCCATCCTCACCCCAACAAAACCCCTCCATCCCTGAGAGACTGACAGACAACAGCCTGACCCCCTCCCTGCTGCCACTCGAGCAGGGCTGGAAGCACCATGGCTACAGGGTTCTTCAACACCTCCAGGCAGGGGGACTCCACCACCTCCCTGGGAAGGCCCTGCCAGTGCCCAACCACTCTGGCTGCAGAGAATCTCTGCCTCAGAGCCAGTCTGACCCTCCCCTGCCTCAGCTGCAGAGCAGTGCCCCTGCTGCTGTCAGCAGGCACCAAGGAGCAGAGGCCAACAGCCACCCCTCCACAGCCTCCCTGCAGGGAGTTGGAGAGGGCAGGGAGGTCCCCCCTCCCTCAGCCTCCTCTTCTCCAATTCAGGGATTTTTACCCAAAATGAACTGGACCTCTCTGCCATCACATTTTAGGACTAACACAGGGGGGTTCCCGTGTCCACAGTGTAGAGAAAGGCTGCACAGTCACTGCGCAGGGGGGGGTTTCATACCATCATTACACTGATCTGAACAACACTCATCCAGAACCACAGCCTTTTACACCTGGAGAACAAAACCCTCCAAAGCAAACGTGCCTAACGTTTGCAATCACTTGGTATTCATGGTCTTCCCCGAAGGTCTCCGAAGATGTCAGGTGTGTAATACCGAGGCAGAAGTTGGCACCGCAGTCACCAGCAGCCATACGTTTCAACGAGGTAATTTTCTCGCTGCCTAAGAGCATCAGCAGGGAGCAATCCCCAGCAAAAACAGACGATGACATCTTATTCAAGCATATGTCTGGAGCACAAACCTCGACTTTATTAAAGGAAAATGGGGTTTCAGCATTGTTTTGACAAGCGGTGGAAGCACGACCTCCCTGCACATACAGTACAGAGCGGGGAAGTCCAGCCGCCCGGGCAGCCACGCGGTGCCCGTGGCATTGGGCTGTGCACGGACACACGTGAAGAGCTATGGTCTGTGCTGTAGATGCTCTCGGGCTGCTCTGTGTAGTGTGAATCAGGGGGGAACCTTCTCCTGCTCTGCAAATCCCTCAAGGGAGGTTGTAGGCACTGGGGGTCAGGCTCTTCTCCCAGGCAACCAGTGCCAGGATGAGAGGGCAGGGGCTGAAGCTGCCAGGGGAGGGTTAAGCTGGATGTCAGGAAGCCCTTCCTCAGGGAAAGGGTGCTCAGAGCCTGGACTGGACTGCCCAGGGCAGGGGGGGAGTCCCTGTGTCTGGAGGTGTTGAAGGACAGCCTGGCTGTGGCCCCGAGTGCCCTGGTCTGGCTGCTGGGGTGATGTTAAGTGCTGGGCTGGGCTGGCTGAGCTCAGAGGGCTTTTCCAGCCTCAGTGATTCTGCGATTGTGAGTGATTTTATTTCTCTCATCTGTAAGCAAAGCCTTTTGTAACCTTCAGAAGGCAGCAGACGTTTGTGCTTGGTAGAGCCAGCAGACAGCTGCTTTCTAAGCCTTGGTGTGAGCATTCCTTTCCACCAGTTTGCCAGTTTGGGTTTACATTTTGCATTGAAATCTGCCTTCTGCTCAGCTCCAAACCTGCTCCACGAGTCATTTGTTAAGAAAAGAGGGAACTTTCTAGATGGTAAGGTGCTCAGAAAGCACTGTGTTTCACAGTGAAGCAGCAGTATTTGTGTGACAGGGGGTCAGATGCTGAAGGGTGCTGAACACATCTCCTGTGAGCTACTAGCCACAAGGTGCAGAGACATCACACAGCCACAGAGTTTAGCCACTGATTTCAGCAGGAATAAAATCAGCTCCTGAGGACCATCCGCCTCTCTCTCTAGAGTCACTTCAAAGCCATCAGTGACCACCTCTGAAATCCACTCTTAGACTTGAAAAGCACAGCGCCTGTGCTCGAGGAACATATTGCTACGGAGAGCGTGAAGGGAGCAGCTTGGCGAGGCTGCCAGCTCAAGGAGGCTGTGTCGCCGGAGCTCGAAGTGAAAACAGTCCCCGCCATGCCCTACCATTTGCACCAGAAACTGCCACCAGATTTGTTGTCCTTTGTTTATCTGCAAACAGATCTCTGCTCTGTTATTTGAAAGCTGCAGGATGGTTTCTTGCCCAAAAGCTCCGAGTACTGTGTGATAGGACAACCGGCTCCGCCGGGAGCCTTCCCGTTCGTGTGGCTGGAATACAGGGCTGAGCATTCTTAACACATACGGTGCCAAGGTTATTTGGAAGATCTTAGCCTAATTTATTTGACTAATAACACTATTAAGCAGCTAATAGGGCGATTTCAACCGCGCTGAAATCTTCAGGTTCTACAGCTTACCTCAATTATCACCTCTGTCAGATCAGAAATTATTGATGGCTGCTTCGGACTAATCCCCCCCCATCCATCCTGCGCTCGAGTTCTGCTGTTTCTGCATATTCACAGCGCCCGTCGCTGCCGAGGGAGGATGTCATCTGCAAAGGGGAGGCCTGACAGCAGGACTGAGAGGGGGTGATGCTAAAGGAAATGACAGTGACAGATCCTTTAGCGTCGTCGTGGCTGTTGGAGTGAGGGATGTTGGACCGAGAGAAATTTATAAACAGATTTCAGTTCCACTTCCCTCTTCCAGATGATGCAGCCGGGTGGTTTTGTTTTGGAAGGTGATAAACTCTGCTTTAATTGTTTAAGGGTTGGGGTTTTTATGTTCGCTCCTCCCTCCCTGTTTAAATTCTCAGACTATTGATGGAGACACTGCTGGGGAAGAGGAGAAGGGGTAGAGTTACTGTGGAGTGACACAAACCCTCCGCATACATCCCGCCAGCGTCCACGTCTGGGTGGACAAGCCCAGAGTGGTTTTCCCTTGCTGTCTATAAAGAATATTCCTTTTAAACGGACTCTGCATTGCAGGCAACAACAAATCACTGCAAATGATGGAGTATCACAGTCTCACAGTACTGATGAGGCTGGAAAAGACCTTCAAGATCATCCAGCCCAACCTAAAACCAACCCAGTCACCCTAACATCTGCCATCTAGCTCATGCCACTCAGCACTGCATCCAGCCTGACCCTGAACACCTCCAGGGACGGTGACCCGACCCCCTCCGTGGGCAGCCCGTTCCAAACCCGGATCACTCTGTCAGTGAGAAACCTTCTCCTAATGTCAAGTCTAAACCTCCCTCAATGGATGGAGCTGAAGACTGTGACCCCTTGTCCTGTCTCCAGTGCCCAGGGAGAGCAAACTGACCCCTGCCTGACTCCAACCCCCTTTTAGGGAGTTAGAGACAGCGATAAGGTCACCCCTGAGCCTCCTCCTCTCCAGTGATGAGTGCATCACCCCAGCTGCATGTGGGAGGAATGAAGACTACCAAACAGTCCTGTTGCTGATACCTTGTGGAAGCAGAGCTCCAGGTGAGGATCACAGGTGAGGAAGCAACGTCTCCACTGAATGTTTCCTGTAGGGTCTGACTGCAAAAGCACTGTGTCTGTTAGGGAGGGAGCGACGTGCGAGTGTCGAGGTGGAATGCCCAGCGGTGAAAGCAGGTAACACCCAACCCTTACAGCCTGAAAGAAAACCACAACCCAAATCGAGAACAAAACCACCCCCCAAACTTGTTTCTGGTCGCCAATTCCCTCTAACAAACCCATTGTTCTGTTGCTTTACTGGTTTATTACATTTGCTGTCCTTGATCTAAACCACAACTCCTCCGCAGCAGCGATCTCGTCCAGACTCTCTCATGCCTTCAGCGCTTCTGACAGCTGCTGATTCTGCTCCCATCCACTTAAAGATGTCACTCAAGGAGGGAAGCAGGGCTGTACTGCCCGTCATACTCAGCCAACAGATGGCAAGCTCCCTGTCCATCCTTCCCAAGCTCTTTGAAGGCTTTGGCTGGGAGAGCAACTTGCTCTCTCAGTCCTCAGAGAAAATGCTTCTGTGTGGGGCAAACCAGCTCGACTCCCTTTTCTGGTGCCTGGAGCACAGCGGAGCTGCCGGGATGGGAGCAATGTCTGTGGTTCCCGATACAGAGCACGTGCTCTAAGTGGTGCCTCTGCCTTAGGAGCTGGGACGAGCTGGGGAAGAGCAGTTCCTTCCCCTCGTGGCCCAGTCTGGCTGCAGGAGCTGCAGGAAGGAAGGGTGAAGCTGTGGCAGGTGTGTGGTCACTGACCACACCTGAAGAAGTGCTTCACACCGATCAGCCGGCTGCAGTGTCAGAGCCAAGTGCCATCAAGGGAGATGTTCTCTGGTACCTGTGCAAAGAATAGCCCTGGCCTGATGAATGTGGTCACCAGCTAGGGTGTTAAGCTGCTGGCAGAGCAGGAGCTCAGCCTAACTCACATATGGAAAATGGCTGGGGGATGGAAGCAAACCAGAGTGGCCAAGCTGCCTCTAAGCTACTTTGTGCAGCAATCTCATAGCTCTCACATATTTAATACAGCTCCACAAGGACTGCATTATAGGCTCCAAGAGATTCAGATAATTAAGGGCCTTTGTCCACAACAAGCATGCAGGGGGATTGCATTCCACCAGAAAGGCAAGGAGTTCAAAACCTGGGAGAGGCTTCAGCTCCTTCAGTTTAGCCCTCCAGTCGATGGCAAACGCTTAGGTTCACTCTCAATTATCAGTTATCACCAGCACAACCAAAATTTCCTGGATGTCACTGGGCTGAGTTCAGCATATCTGACCTTCAGAGTATCAGACAGAGCATCCTCTCGCCTCTACCTAGAAGCCAAAGAGGAGGCCATTCCCACGCAGCCACGGCCAGGAAGGGAAGACGTGCCGGTCCCGCGTGCACAGCTCATCCCTCCTTTGTTCTTCCTTGTGATTTTGAGTGAATTTTTCATTTTCAGCTACGTGGGTGGGACTTGGAACCAGAAGTGCTGGAGATACCAAGAGTAAACTCGGTAATTCCATCTCAGTGCTGTGCTTCATGCGTTGCAGATAATCCCGAGAAGACCGAGATAAATATCCAGGCTTTTGAATATTTATCCACAGGATTCCAAGTAAAAACTAGCGGGTTAGTGATGGTGAATAGATTCCTCCCCTCAGAGCAGCTCTTGTGCCACTCTGCTCCGGCACAGACACCAGCTGGGGCAGCAGAAAGAATTACCTGACCCAGTGATTCATAATTTTACGGCTGTGTTTCTCATATATCTAGATACAGATAGCAGTGGCCTTCCTGACGGATCGCAGCCCATCAATATCCCCCGTGTCTGGGTGTCAGGACAAAGGAAACGAGAGAAGAAAAGCAGGAAGGCGAGGAGTGGCTCTGAAGGAGCGATGCCCTCAGAGTTGGTCAAAGACGAACGGAAGCGGATCACGTGCATCAGAGGAGAGCTCAGAGCCCCGTTGTTTCGAACACGACGGTCACATCGGAGCAGTTAAGCCTCGAGCTGACCAAGCTGAATAAACAAACAACTCTCTTTGATTCGTTCCTGCTTTTTTTGCTTGACTTTTCATCCCCGCGGCCAGCCTTCCTATATTTTATTGGCAATTTATAGAGTCAGCAGAAGACACCAAAGCCTTAGCAACAAGATCTTGCGATGTACAAACAAAATGCATTTAATTTGACTCAGTGTATTACAAGCATTATAATCCCTCTTCTGATTTCAACATGATCGACTAATCTCATCTGCTCAGAGGGATAAGCCTTGTCTCAGCCATGATGACAGGCTTAGAGCATGATAAAAATTAGGGCATTCTCACAGATTATATGCTGTAACAACAGATAAGGCTTATGAATACAGAATGGACTACAGGTGGTTATTTGTAGAAATGGGCTAGATTAAGGGGTTAATGTTGGAGAGGTACAATGTCATTGGTGGCTAAATCATAGATACACACGGGTGTGGGGAAAGCTTGCTCGCCTGTATAAACACCAGGGGAGATGAAGCGAATTTCATAGCTCATTTCACCCAAACTCAGATCCAGCAAGTGTGTTCTCCAGGAAAAGATCACCCTAGTTTGCTCTTGGGAAGTTCAGGTTGGTAACTCCTTGTGCAGGGTGAAACGGAGGCGGGAAGGGAAACGGCCGGGATGAGAAACAAGAGAGCTATCACCATGGGGTTTGCTAACTGCCTGAGGCGCCTCCGTCTCCTGCCTGCTGTTGCTCTCAAGTAGATCCAGTGCTCCCGATTGCGCTGTTTGGATTTGCAGAGAAGATATGATGCAGTAATAACAGAGGAAGGGCATGAGGCAAGGGCTGAGCTTTCGAACCCTTGAGCGAGGCTGCTGCGCACACACGTCTGGCCAGCAAACGCTGGCTGTGGGTGATTAAATCCCTGTGCGTTGCTGTGAAGGAGTCCTGGAACCCATCCAGTAGCAATGCAGGAAATGCAGTTACGTGCCATCTGCATGCTAGGCTCCCCTTCCATCTTCCTGGAGGAACCCCACGCAGCAAAGCCAACCTGGCCCGCTCCTTCAGTCTGTTGAGCTTGAGTGAAGGGAAGGGAAAAGGTCAGTAAAGATTCCTTTTCCTACCACAATCCAAGCTTTTTATCCTGGCTCTTGACCACGCTGCCTCTGTATCGTGCTGCGAATAGCGCGGTGCACACTGACCTGCAGACGCTGGGTGGAGGCATCCGTGGATCACAGGGTCAGGTCATGGCAGAGCGATGATTCTGATTGACTCTATTGCTCTTATTTTGATTGCTGTATCGATATTAGCAATGATGTCTCCAAAAGAGCTGTAAAAGGATACCACACGGAACTCCATAGAGTGCAAATGACTCTGTGTTCACTCACAGAGTGAAATCTCTGTGTTCTTAATTATTGCAATTGTCTAGATATTCTCTTGTTCTCTTCATAAACAAACAAAGCAGATGATCTCTTCAGGTCCCTTCCAATCCCTAACACTGATTCTGTGATACTGTGCAACAAAAGGTCTCACTCCTGGCTCTCTCCTCGTTCCAATGATGAGTGGTGTAGAATTACTATTTTTAATTGGGATTTTAGATTCTGGATACCCCCAGTTCAGAAAGACCTTTCCATTTAACACTGGTTTATGTGATGATAGATAACTAGTGCAGCCTCCTTCTCTGGAGTCAGTTCAAACTCCCTAGTTCCTGTGACACTGGGGATCTAGGGGATCCTGCTGTGGCAGGGGGATTGGACTGGGTGATCTTTCCAACCCCTAGCACTCTGTGATTCAGTGCTATCTGATTATCCCCAGCAGAAGCTGAAGTGAAGGCGACCTCAATTCCAGCTGCATGCATCTTCCTAGGATCTGAAGTATCACAACATTTAAAATCAGTAATAAATACAAATACATAAAATAATAAACAGGACTCAGTTCTTTCCCCCCAAGGAAAGAAGAGGTTGCACAGGGTGAAAAAGCAATGAAGATATGGTTTCACTGCAGCACTGTTTCGTCTCTGTAATCCACCGTGAGTCGACTTAGAGACAGACAGGGGCTGAGGGTATAAAGAGTTTAACTTTAAACCACTCAAACTTAATGCAACCTGAACGAGTAAGCTGGAGAGACCAACTACCTCGCTGGTTTCCATAGGAACTCCTCCCACAGAGAGCTGCCACCACATGCTCGTTGGCAAGCAGGAATGCCCACGAAAACCCTGTAGAGCAGCAGGCGCCCACCGGGGTCCCCCCAGAGCTTTGCCGTTCGCTCAGCAGCAGGGATGTGCAGAGCAGCCCACGGAGAAGCGATGCTGCAGACAGCACCAGGCACGTCAGCTCTGGACGGACTAGTGTGCCACTTACCCGCTGGAATTGATCTGCACCGCTGGGAATGTGCTCCCCAGCAAGCAGCCCTCTTCAGGCGTGCGCCGTGTCTTCCTAGGATGCCAATGAAGGGCAGCCTTGTGTAGTCCCTGACTCTGGATTGAACCTTGGGCTTTAACCAAAGGTTGGAGCTGCACACAGCAGAAGCAGCGGGACACAGCTGAGGCTTCCCTGGCTCGTCTGGCATTACAGCACCATGCCACCAGCACAAGTCATGATGCAGCAGGACGTCTGCTTGGGTGCGTGTCCTGCCCGCTGACGCCACGCTAACGCAGCCTCCTGATGTGGAGACTCCTGTAAAGGCTTTTCTAAACGACTAAAATAGGATGAAAGGAATCAGGATGGTAAAATTATTCCAGTCACCTCCATTGTCTCAAATATTTAGCTCATGTTACATGAGTTATGAGCATCAAGGACCACGACACTAGAAGCATCATGATAAAGAACCAACCTTGAGTATTAAAGGGGTAGAAGCACCAGTGTCAGTTTGAAACAGCCTGGGATAACAGTGAAATAGGAAGTACGAGGAGAAAATTCAGTGGCATCAGTATAGTTTTAATCTAAAATATTACACTGGTTAAAAGAAATGATGTTGAAGGTGTGATCATCCCTCAGACATCAATAGCATCTGCCCCTAGTAACTCTGGTGTGTGAAAGGCTTCCTTCTTTGCAAATGAAAACCAGGCATCTTAAGTGCTAAGGACCGGGTTGAGGCAGAGCTGACAGTCCCAGGCAGCTGTCGGTCGGTCTGATTCTCTGTTAGAAGCTTTGTAGGGCTGCCTGCTTTCAGCTCACGGGTAACAATCATAGAATCATAGGGTTGGAAGGGACCTCCAAAGGTCATCCAGTCCAACTTGCACCCTGTATCAGTAGCTGACTGGCACAGCAGGTAGATGGATACTTGGTGAGAGGGGTACCTTGCATCACCTTGCTTCTAGCTGCTGCTGCTCTGAGCCCCTGGCACTTCAACCGTTTAATGTAGGCAGCATCTTCCATGAAAATGCCCGTCTGCCCTTGGGGAGCAGCACGGCAGCAGTTCCAACCACAGCTTAGGGAACTCAGGGTGTAACCTGTTCTACACCACTGAGCACAGACAGCGGGCTCTGCAGAAAGGCGTTTGGCTGTATCTCGTCTCCAAACTACTCCACAGCACCTCAGCCCATGGGTAAAGGCCTTTTGCCCTTCTCCCAGTCAGCGAGGAAAGGAAGGTCAGACCCAAGGTTGCCCTCCTTCACAGCACTGAGTCCTGTTAAAGCAGCACAAAGGAACCTGACCTGCACAAGGGGGTGGGGGGGGATGCAGGTCCATCTGGCTATTGTAGTCTCCCATAACTGCAGTGCCTCATTCGATCTCAGAAGGAGAAAGAAGCAGGAGAACAGGTTTTCTCCACAAAGTATTTAAAGACTGGAAAGTAAGGTGCCAGAAACATCAAGAGCTCACAACGAGCAGCGGCAACTTAAATTCCAGATCATGGGCAAGACACGGCGTCTGCAGCAGGAGTGGTTTTCAGTGCCACGATCTCACTCCCCAGTTGCTACCCCAGACAAGAATCACGCCGAGCTCACCTGTGGAGCAGAAGGATGTCTCGAGTATAGATGACCTCCAGTAAGGTTTAGGAAAAGCCAGGCCTAAACATCAGCTCCGGCGATGTCTTGATGCTCTTTGACGCCTGAATAGAAGACATTTCCTCTCTTCCAAGATCCTTCCACAAAACTTCTTGTGTAAAAGAGAGAATGGCTTGTTATATATCTGAAAATTTAATTCAAGCCCTAAAGACTTCTGTCAAGGGTATAAAATGAGTGAGAATGTCTCTGGGGAATCACCCTCCATTCGTGGCAGGCAAGAGAGCCCCAAAATGTTGAGTCTGTGGTGCTGGCTGCTCCGGCAGAAAAGGTTGTATTTCCTTTTTCAGTGCCCATAATCTTTTAAGAACCTTTTCTTTATTGAGCCCATAAACATCACAGTGGAGCTGCAAATCATCACAGTCTGCACAAACTCCATCAAGGAAGCTGCAGAGTAAATGATGCTGAAAAGTTGATGTTCGCACAACTACAGGGAGTTGATTCGCTCCGTTGGAGAAGGGATGGCATGGGAGCTATCTGCAATAGCACACAGGGCCGTGTGAAGGGTCTGTGCTCTGAGGGGACTTGGTCAGCCCACAGGATCAAGGTTAAGGACCCTTAAACCAGTGTTTGTCAGTAACTGCACTGTGCTGATCCTTCCAGCTACGCCAGTGCCTTCAAGAAAAGCTGCCTTTGAATCGGCTGAGGGAGCTGGGGTTGTTCAGTCTAGAGGAGAGGAGGCTGAGAGGAGACCTCAGTGCTCTCTACAGCTACCTGAAAGGAGGTTGTAGTGAGGCTGCTGCTGGGCTCTTCTCCCAGATTCCTGATGATAGGATGAGGGGAAACGGCCTCAAGCCGTGTCGGGGAGGGTTAGATTTGATATCAGGAAGAAGCTCTTTGCTGAGAGAGTGGTTGGGCACTGGACCAGGCTGCCCAGGGAGGTGGTGGAGTCCCCATCCCTGGAGGGGGTTAAAAACCAAGCAGATAGAGCACTCAAGGCTGTGATCTGAGGGTTAGGGAGCTGTTGGGATGAGGGCTGGACTTGGTGATCCTGGAGGTCCTTTCCAGGATTCTATGACTCTAAGATGTCTTCTTGACAGAGTCAGAGGCTTTTCTGATGTCAGACACGAGCAGCCACATCTGAAGAAGAAAGTAAAATGTGAAACAGCACGCGGTGAAATCACGTAGGAGATTATGCACAGGAATGGGAAAGAGCAAAACCAACAGCATCTTAACTACACTGAGGGCTTGTCTGCCAGGCATCATCTCAATGCTTTAACTTTTGAAATTATAGAACTAGGAGCAAAATGGGCTTTTTTAAATTCATTGGGTGCTTTCAGTTTTATCTTTCCTTCCTGCAGTCTGCTGTTACACTGGGGATAAATCCATCATCATTTCAGAGACTGTAAGTGTATTTTTCATTGTGCTGGCCCATATCCATAAGAAGCTGCTCAGTGGCACAAAAGACCAAGGGCATCCTGGCCTGCATCAGCAAGAAGGACTAAGGGTGTCATTCTCACCCTGTTCTGGGCACTGGGGAGGCCTCTCCTTGAGTACTGGGAGCAGTTCTGGGCCCCTCCCATCAAGAAAGAGATGGAGGAACTGCAGAGAGTGCAAAGAGCAAGGAGGCTGGAGAAGGGACTGGAGGGAAAGGCTGATGAAGAGAGGCTGAGGGAGCTGAGGGTGTTCAGCCTGGAGAAGAGGAGGCTCAGGAGGGACTTTGAGCAGTGATGGGGACTGATCAAAGATATGAAAATTAAATCCTCTACATGGGGAGAGGTCAAGAAAGCAAACAACCTGCAGTCAACACGGGGCTGAAGAGCTTGTCTTTGTTTCTCAGGGTGTGATTCTCTCTTGGCTTACTCAACCCTTCATCTGGCTTTCAAATATTTACCTGAAAATCCTTTCCTTTTCTTTAGAAGGATTAAAAAATGAGTGTTTCTGCAAATACCCACTAAGACTGCACACAGCCCCTCCCCACACTGACCAAACCCACTCGGAACAGAACCGGGTCACTCTCGCACATCTGTAGCCAGTGAAATCTATGACAGATCGATCACAGAATCAGTTGGGCTGGGAAAGACCTTGGAGATGATTGTCTGGCTCCCGTATTGTCCCGTAGCTCCAACTCTGTCCTCCACACACAAGTCCCAGCTGATCAATGAGGCCACCAGTGCCACGGGTAAGCAGAGTGATCCATACCGGGGTCACCCATGGTGATCCTGCTGTGGCAGGGGGATTGGACTGGATGATCTTTCCAGGTCCTTTCCGATCCCTAAGGATTCTAGGATTCTATGATCCATTTCAGCAACAGCAGCACTTTCCTACTGAACTGCATCGTCTTTAGAAACGGGAGCACTGCAGCAGCTCCACAAAAGCCCCCCAAAATCACCACCGATGCTCCCTCCAGCCTTTTCCTGAAGCCCTTGGAAGGACACTACTCCCTGGCTCAACTGTGGGGTTTTATTGCTTTAACAAACAGAGGGGAAGAAATCTCCCACCCCCCTACCCCTTCGGAGCGACTTCCACGGCTACAGGATGTGCCAGCTTAAGACCCTGGAGATGGGAGCACTGCGTTTACCCACAGGGCAGGTTCAGCTCTGCCAGCAGCTGTGCGACACTTCCCAACCAATGTTCCTCACCGGTGACTTGAAAGGACCACAATTAGGGGCAGGAGAATAGTTTAATTTCCATGCCCATTCAATCCCTGGCTTCTCCGCTGAGCCTGCCAGCGATTGCCAATTGCAATGGTGGGGTTTGTGACACGGACACTTGTCCACGAGGAACTGGACTGAGGCTGCCGTCCACTGCAATTATTTTCACTCCCTGTTGACCGGTGAGAAGTTTCAAAGGAGCAAATGGTGAAGGTTTTCTGCTTTTACTGACTCCTCCAACCACTGTGGGTGCTGGCGCACGGACACCTGAGGGGTGTCCAAACCCTCTGCAATGACTGTTCCATTGGATCATCCTCTGATTGAATTTACTACCAGTTAAGCACCCCAAATCCAAGCACTAAAACCCCCTTCTCACTGTACATCAAAAACACAGGGCACATCCACTCGTCTTGGGATGTGGCACGGGATTAAAACAACAAGACCCATGGAATCCCAGAACAATCCTGGCTGGAAAGGAGCTCCCAGATCCCGCAGTCCAACCATCCTCACCCCAACCAAACCCCTCAGTCCCTGAGAGACTGACAGACACAGACTGACCCCCTCCCTGCTGCCACTCGAGCAGGGCAGGAAGCACCATGGCTGCAGGGTTCTTCAACACCTCCAGGCAGGGGGACTCCACCACCTCCCTGGGAAGGCCCTGCCAGTGCCCAACCACTCTGGCTGCAGAGAATCTCTGCCTCAGAGCCAGTCTCACCCTCCCCTGCCTCAGCTGCAGAGCAGTGCCCCTGCTGCTGTCACTGGAGCCCCTGCTCTGTGAACTGGAAGCAGTTTTCCTGCCTTTTGCAGACGTGGATTTGTTTGCACATCCAGTACTCCAGTAAAACCAAGTAATCTGATGGTGATGGGAGAGAACACACAGACCAGTGTGAGCTCAGGGTTAGCCAGCCTTGGGTACTCTTGGTGCCACAGGCTAAACCCAAGACCTAGCGGTTGCTGACCGGGTATCGTTTAGCTCTCGTGGTTAGAAGTCAGCTCCATGAAACACAGACACAAACAGTGTGCTCGGACTCCAGAGAGAATACAACAAACACTCGAAAGAAGAGGAGGAGAGAAAGGGTAGGAGTGCGGAGAGAAGGTTGCTCCAGCCTTCCTCCCCGTCTGGGACAAGAAGGGAGGAGAGCAGAGCCAGCTGACTGCACAGACCCCTCTAGTGGCAGCAGTAAAATCAGTGTCTGCCTAAAACCCACTGCACGAGGTTGTCAGAGACAGGAGATGTCTTCGGAGGACAGGGGGGAAACCAGGGTGAGAGTTGCCATGGGGTCACAACAACCCCCAGTAACGCTACAGGCTTGGGGAAGAGTGGTTGGAAATCTGGTCAGAGAAGGACCTGGAGAGAGATGCTGAGGAGAGTATGAGCCAGCAGGTTGGAAAAGACCTTCAAGATCATCCAGTCCAACCTAAATCCCAACAAACCAAGTAAACCTAACATCTAGATCATGCCACTCAGCACGACCCTACCCTAACTGTGTTGCCAAGGCCAACAGCATCCTGGTCTGGGTCAGAAACAGTGGCCAGCAGGACAGGGAAATGATCATTCCCCTGTGCTGGGCACTGGTGAGGCCTCACCTCCAGTACTCTGTTTGGTTTGGAGTCCCTCACTACAGAGGCAAAGAGGTACTGGAGTGTGTGCAGAGAAGGGTGATGAGGAAAGGCTGAGGGAGATGGGACTCTTGAGCTGGGAGAAGAGGAGGCTGAGGGGGGACCTCATTGCTGTCTATAAAGATGTGAGGGGTGGGTGTCAGGAGGATGGAGCCAGGCTCTGCTCAAGGGCATCTGGGGACAGGACAAGGGGCACTGGGTGCCAGCTGGAACAGAGGAGGTTNCCCTAAGGACTTGAGGATTCCATGAAGGTTCATGCTGCAGTTCCTTGGCCTGAAATTGGAACCCAAAGCAGAAGAACAGATGGGGGCTTCCATAGTTTTCTCTGTTCAGGCAGCTGGGATGAAGAACGGGTTTGTTAGAGCAGCCCTTTGCTTCTTCTCTTCTTTTTCTTCATAGAAAGCTGAAAGCTGGTCGGTTTTGATGTCAGAAGTAGAAATGAATCCCTTGAAATGATCTTTCTTTGCCTGTAGTCAGAAAGAAACCCGGAAAGCCCCCAAGTCAGCTGCACCTGTCTGGGACTGGGCAGGATGTCTCTGGAATGGTCTTGCCCTCTGGTTCACAGAGCTCAGGCAGGACCTGCAGGAGGACCTGGCAAATTAGCTGCACAGTTGAGAAACCAGAGGCTGCAGCTCTGTCCCTAGAGAGTGCTTTGGATTTAATTTCAAACACGTTCATCACAGTCCTTGTCCTGAGTGGCACTTGGTGCCGGGAGGGTTTGAAGGACACCGTCCTCAGAGCTGTCTGCACAGAGGAAAGGGACTGCTGGGCAGTGCCTGAGGTGAAGGGCTGCCCTGTACTGTCCTATGGCAAATGGACAGGCTGTAGTGCAGTGACAACCTGCTTGTCCAACCCAGTTGTTCCTTTCCAGGCTGTGACCCGCTGGCACCAGTACTGCCTCCCAGCACATGCGGCTCTGCCGCCCTCAGCCATCACTTGTGACGGGGGTCTGTCTGAGGAGCCAGGACACCTGAGCAAATGGCCTGGACACCACTGCCACAGTCAGCCTCGCTGTGTTTGTCAGTGAACCAACAGCTTCTGACTAAGCTGATGCTCCAGCTGAGATCTGCCAGGGTCGATGTGGAGGCGCTGAAAGAGCAACGGAGCTCGCCTTGCGCTTTAATTTAGGGAGTTTTGGAATTTCAGCACGAAAGCATCACAAACCCATGGCTCTCAAAATCAGAGGAGCCCGAGAGCCCAGTGTTTGGTCTGTGTCCCAGGTACAGAGGCTTTACAGAGTTCGGAATAGGCTGTAACCATCCTCCAGCCACAGAGGGAAGAGGGTCTGTGGGTTATTGACCCACACAGCAACGCGGGTCTTCAGCATGGGGGCACATTCATGAATCATAATAATTTGGAATAATTAACAGGAGCTGGGGCTCTTGAGCTGGGAAAAAGGAGCCTGAGGGGGGACCCCATGACTGCTGATCAGGATGGAAAGGGTGGGGGTTAGGAGGAAGGAGCCAGGCTCTGCTCAGGGACACCCAGTGCTAGGACAAGGGGCTGGAACAGAGGAGGTTCCCCATCAAGAGGAGAAGAAACTTCTTCCCAGGGAGGGTGCCAGAGCCCTGGAGGGGGCTGCCCAGGGGGGTTGTGGAGTCTCCTTCTCTGGAGACATTCCAGACCCCCCTGGGCTGTTCCTTTGCAACTTGGTCTGGGTGATCCTGCTGTGGCAGGGGGATTGGACTGGGTGATCCGTCAGGTTCCCTTCCAACCCCTCACACTCAGTGATGCTGTAATCACAGACAGTCATCCTGGGGTTTTTGCTTGGGGTTTTCACAGAGGTCCCTGCTTCCCCCTCCATGTGCCCGAATAGCATCAAGACCCTTCTTGGCCAGACCTGGGAACAGCTCCTCATCGACATAAACATCTTAATAAAGTAAAATACCTTGGGATTTCGTGGTTGTTCAGGCTCTGCTCATAAACCCCCAATTTTTTATCTTGCTCATTAACAAATTGCAGCTTTTTGTTCTTTTTTTTTAGGGGGGGGGCTGGTTTTTTTTGTTTCTTTCTGTGAACCATTTTCCCTTGAACTAAGCCCAAAGTACAGTAAAAGAAAATGAAGGTCTCTTATGTTTGGATCTAAATTACAGCCGCAGATTTCCATTTGTTCCAATGCGATTACACGGGAACAAGAAACCTTCTCCAGCCCTGTTATTAACGGAGCAGCGTGAGCCCCACAGGCCGGGATCAAAGGAACAAAAACGATCACAAAAGTCTCTGACAGACGGCCTTGGACAAAGAGCACCTAGCAGGTAATCAGTCGCACGGGGCTTCAGCTCTACCCCGAGCCTGGGCGCTGCTCCTGGCGCAGTGACCCCATGGCAACTCCCTGGGTCGACCCCGTGCAGCCCCAGCGCAGCCAGTGTGCTCTCTCCCTTCTTAAACTGGAGGGAAGAGGCACCCCCTGGTCCTCAGGCGGCGCTGGAGGGGAGGGGTGGTGGGAAGGCGGCTGCAGGGTGCTCTGATCCCATCGAAATCGCTTTGCTCAGGTGACATGAAGACATCGATGACATTTGGGAGACCCAAAGCCAGGATGTCAGCAGAGTTCCTGCACAGCCTGCCCGAGCAGATCCTGCTTTGGCAGGGGAGGTGGACCCGATGACCTCCAGAGCTCCCTCCCAACCCCTAATGCTCTAGGACTCTCTAGGTTGCAAGCTCGGCCGGTACAACTACTCTGTTTCTTCAGCTCCAGCAGGTTTTGTAGCCCACACTGTGCTGATGGCATTAAAAGCACTAATACACCAAACTAAACTATCACCTTCAGCTCTGCCTTAAGGAGGTCAGAAGCACTAGCAATACCCAACACAGGAAGGAGCTGGAGCTGTTGGAGCGTGTCCAGAGGAGGGCCACAAGGTTGGAGCACCTCTCCTAAGGGGACAGGCTGAGAGAGTTGGGGTTGTTCAGCTTGGGGAAGAGGAGACTCTGGGGAGATCTTAGAGCAGCCTTCCAGGACCTGAAGGGG
>VZRI01006287.1:31092-41378 GCA_013397515.1 Upupa epops
CAACATCAGCCAGACCAGGGCCACGGCCAGTCTTCATCTCCTGTTTCATACAAACCCTTACAGGGATTTTCCCCCCTGGAATTGACCCAGTGGGGACAGTTCCAGTCAGATTGCTCAGCACACCTGAAAGGGGTTGTTCTCACAGAATCATCCTGGTTGGAAAGGACCTCCCAGATCCCCGAGTCCAACCATCCCCACACCAACAAAAAGCCTCAACCCCTGAGAGACTGAGAGCATTGGGACCTTCAGTCTAGGCGTAGAGAAGGAGACGCATCCTGGCTGTACCTACCTTAGCAGCAGGAGAGGGTTCTTGCCGGTTCCACTGGACCAGTTTATCATGCTAATTGTGGTTTCAAGGACACAGGTTTTACTTCCACAGAGAGCCTCCTGCTGTGAATAAATCCTAACCTGCTATATTAAAATTGTTGTGGTAAGCACCTCCATAACTCTCAGCTGCACAGAGTGTCCCCAGCGGGGAAGCAGTGAGGGTAATAAATACCTCATAAAACGAAGACCACAGTCAAATGTGGAGGTCTTCAAGTTCTCCTAGCACAGACATCCCCACTGTCCCTGCTGTCTAACCAAGAGGAACCAAGGATCAGCAGCCATGCAGCTGGGCAAGTAAGAACGGGCAAGCTCTGAGAGGGAAAGAAGCCTCTTTAAAACATTCAGTAAACATCACCTATTGCTCCACCAGAAGCCCTTGTGGCAACCCTTGACATCTGGGAACGCAGCCCAAAGAGGCTTCAGCTGGTGCAGCGCACAGGCGTGGGTGATCTCCCAGGTAAAGAGAGGTTGCCAACCTCTTCTGGAACTCTGCCATTTCACTGACAGCCACAGCAGCTCTTTCAACCCCCCTGTCTTCACGGTCTGGGTTCCACAGGAAAGTGGCAGAGCCACACAGTGGTTGAGGGATTTCATTCAAGATTTGTACAGGTCACTGAGGGAGCTGGGGGTGTTCAGTCTAGAGAAGAGGAGGCGGAGAGGAGACCTTAGTCTGAAAGGAGGTTGTAGTGAGGCTGCTGCTGGGCTCTCCTCCCAGATTCCTAATGATAGGATGAGGGGCAATGGCCTCAAGCTGGGTCAGGGGAGGGTTAGATGGGATCTGAGGAAGAAGTTCTTTGCTGAGAGAGGTTGGGCACTGGACCAGGCTGTCCAGGGAGGTGGTGGAGTCCCCATCCCTGGAGATGTTTATAAGGCAAGCAGCTAGAGCACTTGAGGCTGTAGTCTAGGGGCTGGGGAGATGTTGAGGTGAGAACTGGGCTTGGTGATCCTGGAGGTACTCACCAGCCATGAAGATTCTACATTTTGAGCTGCAGCAATGAAAGCTGTGCTCGAAGACAGAGTTCTGGAGGAACACGGCCCTGAGTTCCACAGTTGTTCCTGTAAGGCAAAAGGAATCATCCTAGCCCAGTGCCTTTCAGCACTCAGCACCCTGTTGCTCAGTTTTCCCTCATTACCATTTTGCCCCACGTAGATAACACACTGTACAGCTCCTGACGGAGAGCAAGGAGTGACAGGTACTTCTTCTTAACCTTTAAGAGTACCCTGACGTTAGGAGGGAGGAAAGCACTAAGCTGGGAAAGTAAGCAAGAAAGAGGACAGGAAGACAGATTGGTAACGGAGCTGAGCTGTTTTCATAATGAAAAAAGTAGCAGGGACTGCAGTTTGGGGGTTTTCTTGCCCAGACTGAACTGAGTTCTCTGTGTTTTAATATGAGACACTGAGCTGTAATGAACCCGTCTGTCCAGGCTTGTGTCTTAATCAAAGCAGCTGTCTGTAAAGATGTGAGGGGTGGGTGTCAGGAGGACGAAGCCAGGCTCTGCTCAAGGGCATCTGGGAACAGGACAAGGGGCACTGGGTGCCAGCTGGAACAGAGGAGGTTCCCTCTCAATCTCAGCAGGACCTTCTTCCCAGGGAGGGTCCCGGAGCACTGGACCAGGCTGCCCAGGGGGGCTGTGGAGTCTCCTTCTCTGGAGAAGTTCCAGCCCCGCCTGGCTGTGTTCCTGTGCCACTGGGTCTGGGTGACCCTGCTGTGGCAGGGGGACTGGACTGGGTGATGATCTTTCCAGGTGCCCTCTGATTCCTAATGGACCTGTGCTGCTAGGAATTCATTTCACATGCTGAAAGGGACTCAAGGCAGAGGTTGCCCCTTGTGTTCCCAAATGAACGATGCCATTAAGCATTTGCCCCGAGCGATGCCACAGCACCCTCACTCGCAATACTCAGCGACACAGAAAGAAAAGGCTTTCCAACACTGCAAGCGTCTACGAGTTTGACTCAAGTTTTAGTGTCTACCTATGCAAGGTACCTGAAGGGAGGGTGCAGTCAGGTGGGGGTCGGGCTCTTCTCCCAGGCACCCAGCACCAGGATGAGAGGGCAGGGCCTGAAGCTGCCAGGGGAGGGTTAGGTTGGCTGTTAGGAAGCCCTTCCTCAGGGAAGGGGTGCTCAGAGCCTGGACTGGACTGCCCAGGGCAGTGGGGGAGTCCCTGTGTCTGGAGGTGTTGAAGGACAGCCTGGCTGTGGCCCTGAGTGCCCTGGTCTGGCTGCTGGGGTGATGTTAGGTGCTGGGTGAGCTCAGAGGGCTTTCCCAGCCTCAATAATCCTATGATTCTGAGGGTAGGAACCTCCTGTGTTTGGACTCCCTTGCTGAAACCATTAACATCACCCAGCCATCGCTCTGAGCTCTCCCTCTTGTTGTCCCTGTTAGTCCCTTCCTGATGCAACGCAGATTTGTTTACGTTTCTCAATTTATTCACTTCTTCCCAATTAAAGACTTCTTCAGTTCTGTAATTACGGACTTTTAAAGATATTAATTGTTCCTTCCAACATCCATCAAGAGCTGTAACGAACGCCATTCAATGAGATAATTACCAGATGTTTCGAACGTGTTAATTACACAACAGTGGAGCCTTTCTACTTTGGGTCTAATCTGACCACTTGGATCCACTAGATCCCCCCACCACCATCTGCAGCACCTCGTGATCTGGGCGAGAGCAAGGCTGCTGAGGACTTCATTCCTACCACAGCAAAGGAATGAAGTGAAGGTCCTCTCGCTTCCCATGGCTCCTGTTGAACGTGAAGGGCTTGGATGTGAGACAGAGGGGTTATCTTAAGGAAGGAGTGAAAAATCATGACAAACAACTGCTCAGCACCCTGGCACTACCCAGTGTACTTGGCATCTAGCTGTAGCAATCAGCTGGTATTGGGTCTATACCAGCCCTTTGAAAGGCGCATCCTGCAGACACTCATTAATGGTTAAGAACTGCTGTGCTGAACGCCATCCTATCATGGTTTGGAAATCCTTCCACAGGTTTTCATGGAAATTCATAATCATTACTGAATCACAGAGTGATTGAGGCTGGCAAAGCCCTCTGAGCTCCTCCAGCCCAGCCCAGCACCTAGCATCACCCTAGCAGCCAGACCAGGGCACTCAGGGCCACAGCCAGGCTGTCCTTCAACACCTCCAGACACGGGGACTCCCCCACAGAATCATAGAGTGTTCCAGGCTGTGAGGCACCTCCAGAGGGCATCCAGTCCAACCTCCCTACACCAGCAGGGATAGCTCTCCCTAGTGCAGGTTGCTCAGAGCCTCGCCAAGCCTGACCTTCATTGACTCCAGGGATGGGGTCCCCACACCCTCCCCAGGCAGCCCAGTCCAGCCATCAACCCCCCTCCCATGGAAGAGCTTTTTCCTCATCCCCAGCCTAAACATCTCCTTTCCAAGGCTTGAACCCAGTGCTCCTTGTCCTCTCTTGATTCCTCCTTCTGCACAGCAGAGCATTAACCCCAGGCTTGTGATTCTCCCCTAGAACAGACTCAAGTTGCCTTAATGAATTAGGAAAGTGGTTAATTCTTTCTGTAGTAGCTTCCTTATCGACACGTCGCTCTGCCTCTGTGTGTGTGTGTGTGTGTGTGTGTGTGTGCAAGAAGAAGTCGTTTCTGCTTAATACCTGAACCATCTGTGCTACCCTAATCCTAAGCTTCTTAGTCTGCCCGTAAAAAGAGACCCCTGTTTTGTCTCTCAGGGGTCTTGAGGAGTTCTCATTCTGCTGAAGCTGTATTCGCTTCTCACGTGCTTTCAGCACACGATGAGTTCCTCCTGTAAAAGCAGCACCTGAGAAGGCGATGCTGTAGGTAGAACACAACTGAGAGGGCATCAAATCAGCGGGCTATCGATAGGATTGAGATCAATACCAAAACCAAAGCAGCTGCTGGCCAAACGCAATGCATTCTGCAGCGCAGACCTCTGCAGCTGCAGCAGCTGCAAAGGAACAGTCCACCCTGACAGTTTTCTGGCACTTCAAACTCCAGGAATGTTTAAATACTTCTTATTTATTTACATTTCATTTTGTTTCATACAGTCACAGAGTGACTGAGGCTGGCAAAGCCCTCTGAGCTCAGCCAGCCCAGCCCAGCACCTAACAGCACCCCAGCAGCCATTCCAGGGCACTCAGGGCCACAGCCAGGCTGTCCTTCAACACCTCCAGACACAGGGACTCCCCCACTGCTCTGGGAGCTGTAAAGAAGGAGAAGGTCCCCCCTTAAGTCTCCTCCAGGCTAAACACCCCTAGCTCCCTCAGCCTCTCCTCACCAGCCTTTCCCTCCAGTCCCTTCCCCAGCCTCATTGCTCCTCTGGACCCACCCCAGCCCCTCCATCCCTTTCTTGAAGTGAGGGGCCCAAAACTGCTCCCAGTACTCAAGGGGAGGCCTCCCCAGTGCCCAGTCCAGAGAAAGGATGATATTCCTAGCCCTGCTGGCCGCACCAGTGCTGATCCAAGCCAGGATGCCATTATGACTCTGTCCTCAGCCCTGTTCAGCCTCATCCCATTGGCCCAGCCTGTCCAGCTCTTTCTGCAGCAGCATCCTCCCCTCCAGCAGACACTGCCCCCGACTCGATGCCATCCACACACTGACTAAGGGCAGTACTCAGTATCAAGTGTGAGCATCTCACTTTGCAATAGAAATCACTGCTTCACGCTCCAAGAGTCACCCCAACTGGAACACTCTCACCCCTTTTGGTCCTGGCAGGAACTACTCCTCTCACTTCAATCAAAAGAACCAAACCCTGCCCCCCAGAATCCAGACAGCCCCCCATAAAGCCATGCAGTTCAGGTGAAGATGGTCATCCCTGAGGATGAGGGCTCTGACCCAGCAGACTGTTTGAGTCTTCTCGTGTTTTGCCTCCCGCAGACGACCGTGCCCCGCCGGAACACAGGGTGGCATCAGCTTCTCCAGGCAGCACTCTCCTGTGGTGCAGACCCAAAGGGAGGCCACGGAGCCGACGCGCACTGACGTCATCACCGGGGCTAGTATTTCTAATAAAACACCCTTTTTAACCAAACTGAAAATCAATAATAAAGAGAAGTTTCCACATTGACACCAGCCTTCGGAGAAGCTGGGAATAGATCTTGCTGTCAAAGCCGAAAGCTGCTCTCCTCCGTCTAGACTGCACTGGGAGCAAAATTATCAGGTTTTCATTTCCTCAATTTCACTGCACAGCGGTGAAACGCGCGGGTATTGATCCCACGGCCGAGAGGAAAAGCAGAAGAGCTCTCCACCTCGCCAGGGTCAATGGGTTTGTGGGTGTCTAATTATACCGACACAGGGCGTATAAATCTTTCCACTAGTCATTACGTGAACAGAAGAGTCCAAAGGCATCGTCAGAATCCTTTTAGCCAAGCGCTCGTTCCTCTCCTGTTTTATGAGGGGTCAAGGGAAGTGGCAGTTAATATTAGCGTGGCTCATAGATTTTCAAATTTGTGGGTGACTACCAGAAGATCCAGGGTGGAGGAGAAGGCTGTGTGTGCCCACGCGTGGCCGCTGGCGGCTCTCAGCTCCATCTGCAAATGCAGCTACAGCTTCTCTTCTCCCGGATGGTCTGTAACACCAGCACAGGCGTTGGGATAAATCGTAGTCGCTCACAACGACAGCATCAGAGCAGCTTTTTGTGCATGAAAATTGGGTTGAAATGCAAATGTTAAGAAAAAGCTGGAAATTCTACCGGATCCACCAGAAAATCATCTGATTTACTGCTCTATCATCTTATGAAATCCTCTGTTTTCCCTTTTTCTGACTGAAATGGCTAAAAAAATTCCATATTCATAGAATCCTGGAATCATTGGGGATGGGAAGGGACCTGGAAAGATCACCCAGTCCANAACACCAGATGCCCTTGAGCAGAGCCTGGCTCCATCCTCCTGACACCCACCCCTCACAGATTGAGAGACAGGAATGAGGTCCCCCCTCAGCCTCCTCTTCTCCCAGCTCCAGAGCCCCAGCTCCCTCAGCCTTTCCTCATCAGGGAGCTGCTCTCCTTCCTTCATCCTCTTCATTGCTCTACACTGGACACCCTCCAGCAGCTCTGTGTCCTTCTGGAGCTGAGGGGCCCAGCACTGGACACAGCACTGCAGAAGCAGTCTCAGCAGTGCCATTTCATTACTAAAACACAATAAGAAGAAAACCAAAGGAGAGAAGTAAAGAAGCAGTTGTTGCTTCTTGGTGCGTGCTGCAGTGCGTCATCCCCTATCGCCCCGAGCATTCAGATGGGGTCAGGTTGTAGAACCATGATGCTGAGGGAAGAACTCTTGTGCCATAGGGAAGCTGTCATATTTTGCAGGCAGCTCGCAGAGATGCTGGGTGCTCAGCGTTTTGAACATTAGATGGAGTTAGAGCCTTTCATTTTATCTATGAGAGTAGTAGCAAGATCCTGCATCAAGAGCAAAAGCGGTGGTTTTGCACTGCTCATGGACTGGGAAGTCAAGCTTTAACTCAATCCTAACCCATCTTCTCCAACCCAGCAGTTAGAATAGACAGGCAAAATGGCAAAGCAAAGAGGTGGCAGCTCCTTGCAGGAATCAGATGGCAAAAAAAGCCCCCAGACTCATAAATGTTCACGGAACTGAAAGCAGAGTCCAGCCCTGCCTTTTCCTAACAGGCTGTTCACAGCGTTTGATTAAGGACAGTCACATAGTTCAGTGAGATTTGTTAGAGCTTGGCTAGGATGATAAGATGTGTGCATGCTGGGTGACGTGGCTGACCCCCCAGCAGCCTGTGCTGCCACCCAGCCAGAGCTGGACAGGGTAGAGATGGAGCGGGGGACAACAAGGTTCAGGGGAGAGTCTGGCATCTGGGCAAAAACAACACCAGGGACAGAGGGACAGGAGAGGGTGGGCACTGACCTGATGCAGAGTTGTGGAGGACAAAGGGACCTGGGGCTCCTGGTGGCCAACAAGATGACTTTGAGCCAGCAATGTGCTCTGGTGGCCAGCAGCATCCTGGGGGATATCAGAAGGGGAGTGGTAGGCAGATTGAGAGAGGTTCCTCTCCCCCTCTGCTCTGCACTAATGAGACCACATCTGGAGGATTGTGTCCAGTGCTGGGCCCCTCAGTTCCAGAAGGACACAGAGCTGCTGGAGGGTGTCCAGCGTAGAGCAACGGAGAGGATGAAGGGAGGAGAGCAGCTCCCTGATGAGGAAAGGCTGAGGGAGCTGGGGCTCTGGAGCTGGGAGAAGAGGAGGCTGAGGGGGGACCTCATTCCTGTCTCTCAATCTGTGAGGGGTGGGTGCCAGGAGGATGGAGCCAGCCTCTGCTCAAGGGCATCTGGTGCCAGGACAAGGGGCACTGGGTGCCAGCTGGAACAGAGGAGGTTCCCTATCACAGCAGCAAGCAATGAGCTGCTTGGTCCATCTGTAGTTATGCCTCTCTGCAAAGCCCCTCCTCAAGCAATGGCTGCATGGTTACCTAACCATGGTCTTGGCTAAAAACACATCAGTGCCTCCCATCCAGCCATCCTCTGCCCCAAGCTCCTATCAAAACTCCAGTTCAACTGCACATGGACCAGTACCATAACAGGTGAGGAGTCACAAATCCCCGAAACCAAGGGGGAAGAGTTTGTGCATTGGTGTCAGAAGTGTCTGAGGGAGGGATGATGCTTTGGCTGAACATCCCACTAGCACAGGGGTTTAGATCCCTTTAGAGCTGTGCTGCTGCTGAGTCCTCTGCTCATCCCTCAGCCACTGGATGTGCTCACCTGCACGCGGACTCCTCACCTCGCCCCTGCTCCTTACCCAGTCCTTTCCCTTCCCCATTGAGCACAGGGCCCACCCCATGGCAAGAGCCCCTCACCACACCAAGCCCCTTTAAAATACTGCTGCTCACTGCTTTGGTTGCAGGCTCCTCAGTGCTTCCCAAAACCCTTTTGGAGTCAAACACTGGGGTGCAGGGTGTCTCCAGCCAATATCAGTCCAACATTTCCACTACGGACACAGCTTCACAGCTGTTTCTCTGCCCAAACCTGCTATATGGAGCCAGAGGGGAGACAGGCATAGAGCCTCTGCCTAAGCAGGACGAGCACGGTGCTTTGATGGATGTCCCCACAGCCGCCTCCTGGCACAGCTCACCCAGTGACCCGTGTAACAGCTGCAGTAAGTGCTAACCAAGGCGGGAGAAATGACATCATAGCCCATCGCTCAGGCCCAGGCTCTGCGCCCACGACGAGCAAATGGGACCAGAGACCTGCACGTAAATTACTGCAGCTCCGCTGGTCCCTGGGAGGTCTGGAGAGCTCAGGTAAGGGTGCAGCCGTGGCCACGCAGCATCTACCTACTCTAACTGACTGAACCGAGTCAGAATAAAGCAGGAGCTGTGGTAAACAAGGACAGTCCTCAGCATCCTGAGGAGGGATATGGGAATAAAAGGAAAGAATCCCCTTTTCACAGTCTCACAGGACTGATGAGGCTGGAAAAGACCTTAAAGATCATCCAGTCCAACCTAAAACCAACCGAGTAACCCTAACATCTGACATCCAGCTCATGCCACTCAGCACTGCATCCATTGGGGTTTGTACAGGAGCGTTCATACTCCCAGGTACCTGATTACTAGTTCAAAGGCAAAGGATCCCGGAGAAGTCACCGACTCTGTCTGGGCATCAGAACTAGATGTAGGTACTGACATTCGACGGGCAGAAAGGTGCAAATACTCCCCTCTATGAGAGAAAATGTATGGAGTCATCACTGACAGCAGCAAATCTGAAGGGCAGGTTAAAAAGTCATCCAGAAATCATAGGATACTAGAATCCTTAGGGATCAGAAGGGACCTGGAAAGATCATCCAGTGCAATCCCCCTGCCACAGCAGGATCACCCAGATCCAGTGGCACAGGAACACAGCCAGGCAGGGCTGGAACATCTCCAGAGAAGGAGACTCCACAACCCCTTGGGCAGCCTGGTCCAGTGCTCCGGGACCCTCCCTGGGAAGAAGGTTCTGCTGAGATTGAGAGGGAACCTCCTCTGTTCCAACTGGCACCCACTGCCCCTTGTCCTAGCACCTTCTCTTCTCCAAGCTGCCAAGTCCCAGATCTCAGTCTCTCCTCATAGGGTAGGTGCTCCAGTCCTCTAATCATCCTCATGGTCCTGCATTGGACTCTCTCAGTGAAGTTTCTATGCCTCTTGAAACAGGAGCCCAGAGCTGGACACAGTACCCCAGGTGTGTCCTCACAAGGGCAGAGCAGAGGGGGAGAAGAACATCCCTTGCTCTGCTGGACACACTCTTGTTTCTCCATCCCAGGACTCCACTGGTCACCAGAGCACAGTGCAGCTCTATCAACCCACGACAGCAGAGTAAGGAAGCAGCGAGTGAAGTTTGAATCCAAACTTTGCCAGCTAAATAAAGGGAACGAAGCCCTTCAGGGTTACTTCTCAGAGCAAATCTGCTTTCCCTGCGACTCTGGGCTATGATTTTCAGGATAATATCTCGACGGTACTTAGGAGGTTAATATCTTCAGCAGGCTAGGAAACATCAGCAAAGCTTCCGACGAATTTCGTGCAACATTAGCTGCATTTACAAGTATAATCTTAGGCTGCTTGCTCTTGTTCAGCAACATTTCAGAGTAATTGGAGAGTGCATGTATTTACAGTGGAGAAAATAACGCGCGCTATTAACACCGCTTACGATGCTTATCGTTACTTTAGATGCAAAGGCTGAAAAAATATTGACAAAACTCATGTTCTAAATAGATCCTCATTAAACACAGGGATTCGGAGCTGGTAGGGCTCACAGGCACGGGTTTACTTGTTAAAAGATCTGCTAACGCAGAGGTTTGGGATGTAGCTGGTGTTCTCACAGACCAGATCCGGTTTGGAATGCCTTTTTGAAGGGGTGACTCGCTTGCACCCTGTCTGAGCTGCTCTCTGCTGAATTCACTTGGAAAAACTCCTGCTGCATTCAGTGGGGACTGGCTGACCAGCTCTGCCTGTGCCTCACAACATCACAGAACATTACGGGTTGG
>VZRI01006288.1:0-10254 GCA_013397515.1 Upupa epops
TGAAGCCATTCTGCAACAATCCATTCCATTTTCTTTCCTTTTATGTTTTAAAATTATGTGTATTTTAAAAATCACTGAATGCCTTGACTGAAACAAATTTATAGTTTTTCACCAAAGCAAATAGTGATGCCTATTTTTCTCTGTATAAATCTATCTAACCACAGGATTCAGCTTTTTCCTTGGTTAAAATTCACCATGTCCTCTTTTTTTCACTTATTGGTAACACAATCTGTCAAAATAAGTCATAATGTTAGAAATTGTAAGAAAGAAGATAAAGCTGACTTACTGGCAAATCACACACACATACACACAAAATTAAGTGAAAAAACGATACCTTCTCACACAGGCTGGAAGATCCAACACAGAGTCTTTGGTTTCACAAAAGAAATCTTAATTTTAAAGGCTAACTGAAAGCTGAGGTTTCAGTTGGGTGCATGCTAGTCAAAAATCTTTCGATGTTTGGGTTGTATATTTCAGTTATTTTAATTGAGACTACCATAAAAACTAAAGGAAAAAAATGGTCTAGGGTACTTAAAATATGTAATTACTCGGTGTTGCTGATATAATACAATTTATGGGTTCGTGTTATTTAGATTATTGTAAATTATTGTTCAGGGTGATATAAAAGGTAAATAAAATCCAGCAGTAACTGTTTAAATTACTGCAGGCTGTCCCTTAAAGTAAAACTGCGATGCAATAGAGCATAATTTTCAGTCAGTACATTTCATTAAAGTGGAAAAGAAAGGCAAACCAGTCTTTAAGTCCCAGTCAGTGAATATCAGGAACTTCTCCTGAATGCAAATAAAGTTGAGAGTATTCAAGAGTTGAAAGTATTCACATTCTAGACTCATGGCTGAGCCAATAAATAGTGCAAGAAATCTAATCCTGAAAAAAAGTTCACTAACAAAACAGGAAGCTAAAATAACATTTACAGTCTAAGTGCAGATCCTGAAAAATATAACCTTGCATTTAACATCTGCTCCCAACTTTATTGTGGATAAAGACAAGCAAGTGCAGAAGTAATTGCAAGATGTGGGTATAATTAGAAGGGTTGCTTTGAGTAAGTGCTGCTCAAAAGAAAGTAGGCTAACCATGCAAAGATTCCAAAATTAGGATCTGTCTAAATACCACATTCAATCATGAGAAAACAGTGAAAAGGATTTCCAACACACACTGTTTTTCATATGGATAAACTTACATACAAAATATTTCACTAGACCTCTACAATAATAATAATACAAAAAACAATGACTTATAGTGTTCCTTTGCATATTTGAACAAAAATAACCTTCCAGCAATGCTATACTTGTAACACTAATGTCCAACTTTTCTCTCCCAGAACTGAGAAACCCAGTAATTTATTTAAAAACTGAGTTCCAACACCATGCATTAATGTTTGACTGATCTTTACATGTACCTATTCTGTGTTACAACACGACTGCGTTCCAAAGCTTGGTACTTAAGAAGGGTGAGTGGTAGAGGAGCAAACAGGACTATCAGTTTATGACAGATAAGGAAAGAAAACAAATTCTTTACTTATTTTATGAACTCTAGATGTTCTTCACTAATCTAAGAAAACTGCAATAAAAAACAGGAAGTCACAGAAGGGACACATCTGAGTCACAGAAGTCACATCTAAGGACTTCTATTTTAAAATTGGTTGAATCCTGTGTCCAGTGCTATCAAGACTACTTTTGTTTCTTCTTTGAAAGACTGGCATTGGCTCAACATAGTGGAAATAATTCAAAATGGAAACTGCAAAATACAAGTAAAATGTTAGCATTTCTCATGGCAGTAAGTCTTTTGGAGTATTACATACCAAACAATTCACTTTGTACCACATAGGTCTTTTTTGGCAAGTGAAGGTCTCAGTGAATATAAGATGTTACCACTAGTCCAAGAACTGATTGTGGCAAATTCTTCAGGAGCCACTGTTGAAGAACAGTGTACATATATATCCACAAAATTCAGTAGACATAGTTCTTAAAATTCATATTGAAGACTTTGGAACCATAGTGTGGGTTAAATATAAAATTCACTATTGAAGGAATCGTTGCATAAACCCCTCTTTCCTTGCTGTTGCCTTCTGTGTTACTTTCTAATCCGTGTTCATTACTCCATAACAGTTTTAACTTGGAAACTATGATTAAGCATAAAAGTTAATAGAGATTCCTATTGAGTTGATGTATCTTTTAAGAGAAAGAACAATGTAAGAGTCACAAATAATATAATATAGTAAACAAATCAGCAAATGAACTCAGATCACTGCAGCTCAACTATTTATTGTTTTCGTTTTGCAAATTTGTCAAGAAATTCTCCCCCTCTACCACATCCAAAACATCACTTTTGAAGAAAGACAGTGCATTCCCAAGTGAAATATTTGTGGCCTTGTATTTATTATTTGTGGCCAGGTATTTACTATTACACAAAGCTTTATGTAAGCAGCAGAAGGCAAGTGCCATTTGTAATACATTATTTTGGCTTCCTCTCCAAAAGTGTTCCAATGCTCAAACTAAACTAAAAATTTAGCAAATTTGTAATTTTTCTCTTAGATTCTAAAGAAAATATGTGGACTTTACTTAATGGAATCTAATACTTCAGCTTTCAAATCTCTTTCCAGAGGACAGCCAGACGTGTCTTTTTTTGCAACTAATGCGGAAATCTGTTTCATACAAAGCTAGACAGGTAGTCACTCACACAGGCAAAACCAAGAAGTTAGGAAAGAAAGGTGCCATCAAAACCTCCCACAGACAAGAGGGCTAAGTACTTCCTGCATAAAAGCTAAAAAGTACATGGGGAGTTAGTTACTAAATCCACAAGCAATCCAAGTAGTTTTAGCAAAATCTCTTCAATGCGTATTCTATTCTCTCCATTAACTAAACATCAAGATTGTATGTGCCAATACTATAGCAATTTTCAAAAGGTGTAACTCGTTGTTTCAATTTGTCACCTACAATGATATATAAACACTGTAAGGAAAAAAATCAACACAAATTAATTGGAAAAAAAAAATCTCAGGAAGTGCCCTTTTTCAGAAACAATATTAAAACAGTATTTCAAAAAACATTCAAGAAGCAGACCTGGACAACCCAAATGACTTCTAGAAGTAAAGAGTGACTTAGAAAATACTTTCATATTTCAAAAGAATTTCCTGTCTTAACTTAAGACCTTATGCAGAGTTCTAAATGAGGTGTTTGATGGGTTTGTTTGTGCTCTAAACAATAAAGAGAATCTTTTCACATATCTGCAGGATTTCTCAGTAAAAGTTTACACCACATAAATAAATTGCTATAACTATTTGGAACTATTTGCAAAGCAAAGAGCATGTTGCCTAATAAGTTTGCATGTGTAGTGTGATTTATTGTACATACAGTTCAAGCAGACTCAGTGAAAAATTTGTCTTATGATTACTATTAATATAAAAAATTACTTATAGGCTCTTCATAGCTGAACAGTTTATAAATAGATTTGCCCAGGTTGTTGTATTTGCTTCCATTTTAGTCTGTTTGGAATACCTGAGTAAGTTGAAAGAAATAGAAATCTAAGAGAAAGATAATGGAAAGTTATAGAAAATAATATTTCCTTTCTGTGAGCAGAATGCAATAATGATAGTAAGGGGCTGTATAATACTTTTTCAATTCATTCCATAAAGTCTTTGAATGCAAAAATTCATTTTCTGATGAGAAAATTTACCCAAAGCCTTGTGCCCACTCCATATCCACTCACAGGAAGGTGTTTGCTAGCTCAAGATTCTTAAGATTAAAATTATTATCTATATGTCTTTCAAAAGTTTGCTTTTAGAGATGCTAAAAGCTTTTAACTTATCTCTGGAACAAATAAGGAAATAGAATGAAACTACAGATTTGATAGCTTTGAGTTTCCTCTTAAGAGTTCCTTTTGTCCCGCCTGAGCTTCTGGGGAGATTTGCTTTACTGAACAGTTCTTCCTAAGCTTCATACAAGTTCCTTATGCTGAGGACTTAGAAGCAACAAGCTGCTGAAAATGCAGTCCAGGAGTGATTGTGGAAGAGTTTATCTCACAGTAATCACAGTAATGATAAGGCTGGAAAAGACCTTGAAGATCGTCTAGTCCAACCTAAAACCAAGCAAGTAAACCTAAGTATCTGACATCTAGATCATGCCACACAGCACCTCATCCAGCCTAACCTTGAACACATCCAGAGATGCTGACTCGACCACCATTGTGGGAGCCTGTTCCAAAATCGGATCGCTATTTCAGTGAAAAACCTTCTCCTAATGTCAAGTCCTCCCCCGATGGAGCTTAAGACCGTGACCNTGGTCACACCTGAGCCTCCTCCTCTCCAGGCTGAACAGATGCAGCTCCATCACCCTCTCCTCGTAGGGCTTACCTTCCAGGCCCTTTACCATTCTAGCTGCCCTTCTCTGGACTCGTTCCAACACCTTGACATCCTTCCTGTACTGAGGGGCCCAGAACTGAACACCATACTCCAGGTGAGGTGTAACCAGTGCCGAATACAGGGGGAGGATAGCCTCCCTCTCCCTGCTGGCCACACCATTCTTGATACAGGCCAGGATGCCATTAGTCCTCTTGGCCGCCTGGGCACATTGCTGACTCATGGTAAGTTTACTGTCCACTAGTACCTCCTAGTCTCTTTCTACCTGAGTACTACCTACGAACTCCATTCCCAGCCTACCGCCAAAAACATTAGAGAGATGCAGAGATAACAGTGTTGTGATTTTGGCTATAGTGATTTTAATGTAAAACACAATAGCATAAAAGCAGTGTAGCAATGACTTTTCTTAGCATTCTGTTTTTAACTGTATACTATTTACATTAATTTGCATTTTTAATTTCAGATGACCCAAGAATCTGTATCACATGTATTCAGAATTATTATATGTAAGTATAGTTGAATAATATTTTATGCCTGTGGAGTTTACTACAGCTGTGTGCTTCATTATGGAGTCCTGTGTTGCATATGGTAACCTGTTCCTTTTAAGTTTTGCCTGAGAACAGTAACTTTGAAAAAAGGGGTTGGAAAATGCTAAAAATGTAACCATGGTCTCATTGTCAAGACCTTTTAAAACTTTCAGACTGATGCAAACATTGCATATGTGAAGAGAGGACTGTGGAATGGAAAATGTCCACAAGTCAGCAACCCTGAATTTGGAACCAATAGTATCTTAGTGTACTGTGTCAAGCTGTGCTGTTTGCAGTTCAGCAGGCACACTTAAAAATGTAAGGAGATTAAACAGAGGAAATAATATATAGATTAACCAAAAAATTAACTTAATTTGGGGGAAAAGAAAGATACATCTTCTCAAACAGACAGTTAAGAGACCTCTGTAAAAATTACTCTGACAAAAGAAAATGTTAATAATAACACTGTTCAATCAAGTGATAAATAGTGGCTTTGGATTATGTTTTTTGCAGGTAATCAGAATTTTACAACCAAAACACAGTAATGCATTTGGCTTTTTGTCTCCATTTAAACAAAGAAAGCTAAGTTGTTTATCCTTAAGAACTCTGAGATTAGAAAGCACGACGTGTTAATATTTGCTAGTAGAATAAGTGACATAATCGCAAATACACTTTGAATCCTTCATTAATGGAGTCATTTATGTTTACTAGGATGAGAATATTGCTTTACTATTACCATACCCAGAAACATATGCAAAACAAACTCAATTACTTCAAAGGACACTTGCTAATGCTCTGTTTCATCTTACCAGGTATAAGCAACATTGCTATAAATACTGTCCTGAAAATACCTATGGAGATGAAAGTTCTCTACAGTGTAGAGACTGTCCTAGCAAATGTGATAGCTGTGACAAGGACAAGTGTGATTCGTGTAAGGAAGGCTTTTATCTCTCAGGTAAGCAAAGTAAACTGTTCATGGAGAGAACCCAACTCCTCACATTCATAAGTCATTTTTATGGCAGACAGTGGAGGCTGAGGGGAGTTATCACTTTGTAAAGTGAGTTCTATGCATTAACTTAAGGTGGTTATATTAGCCAATGGAACCATTTCATTCAAGGATTCCAAATACTTGACCACATATTCCCATCTTTTTTCTAGTATTTTTAGATTTGTCAGTGTTTGTAATAATATAGTTTTATAGAAATAATTATTTATAGAAATAATATAGTTTTCACCCTGCTGTACAAATACAAAAGATATTGTATCAGATTCAAAGTTTGTGAAATAAAGTCATGGAAAGGCATGTAAAGATTTCCTCAGTATTTGCAAGCCTAGTTTTACACTGACTTTCAGGTCCACAGAAGAAAACGAGGCTTAAACATTCTGCAATTAGTTCAGATTAAAAGCACTAACTTCCACATCAGATTCACTTGAGTCTAGGAATCTCTTAGTTCTTTGTTCTAAAACCATAAATCAGCCAGGTCTGTTTGGTTCAGACATGGTGCCTAATATAAATCACAAGAAATCCTGAGGTTATGGTGTTCTTGTGCTTTGCCCACTGAAGCTGCCCTGTAGTGGGTTGCAAAAACATCATACTCATGGAAAACTTTGTGGTCACAACCCCACATGAACAGGTGGTCTATGCTTTTAACTGAAATTTAAGGGAGCTAAAAAATCTAACAGTGTAATAACATGCAGAGGCTTTGCTGCAGTATGCCAACCCTTAAATTTAATCAGATTTTCCTAAGCTTAGCTTTATATTAATATTGGGGTTATAACTGAAACTACACAATAAGTTTTTCTCCAGATTTGGACTTTTTGAAGATTTATAAGTGCCAGAATTTAGGAGGTGCATAAAAGAGCCATCTAGATATAAGTGTAAGTGCAGATTGATTTTAATTTTCTTAAGTTAATATAAGCAACTGAGCTGAATTTAGGCTTCACACTGGATAATTTGGGTTTTGTGTTTTATATGAAAAGTGTAGTGGATTCTTATATACTGTTGTGTTCTTTAATCCTTTCTTACTGGAGACAGAGATGCTGATGGTGAGGCACCTCATTGTCAGAATTCACAGTTGTCAGTATGCTTCATGATGACAGAGTCTGGTTCCATTGCAGGTGATATATGTGTGAGTGAGTGTGGAGATGGCTTCTTCACTGACGACATCTCTAGAGAATGTGAACCTTGCCATCGGAGCTGTGCAACGTGCATTGGATACAGCTACGAGAACTGTACTGGGTGCAAAAAAGGTTTCCAGCTATCCTATGGGCGTTGTCTGGATCCAAGAAATTCTTCAGCCAGTGGGAAGTTTTGGAATGGTAAGTTCTAAATGAACATTTAATCTTTTCTGTTCCTCTGAAGACTCCTAAATTTTTAGAAAGAGAAATTCAAAACCTTGCAGATTGAGCAAAATCTACATCAGTAGCACTAGGAGCATTACAAGCTATGCTTTTGAGCTGCTTTGTGGCTATTGATGCACCACACAGCTGAGAATGTAATCTGGAGGAAAAGAATAACAGACAAATCTGTCTCTCTGTATATGTGTAATGTGTGTTTCTGTTCCTGTCTCCCCCTACTATAGGCATGCACCACTGTTTAAGGGACCCAACACAAAAAGTAAAACTGTGTTTTGGCAGTTTTGCCTCTTTGACCATTTCCACAACATTGGCAAAATGATCAGTTCCTTCTTAGTACTCTCCATTATAGCATGGGAAGAATAGTTCTCTGTTTAAAGCAAAAAAGTGCTTTAAAATGTAAAACTGTTGATAATTATTTGCATTATTTTTTTATTATTTTCATTCATAAGCATCTTTGAATGCATCCTAGTACTGTCATAAAATTTATATTAAGAAAGTGTTAAATAAAAAAGTACATAACAGAATATTTGTCATTTCCATTATGTCAGTTATATAAAGTACAATTGAATATATTATGTTAACAAATGCGACAGTGTTAATGGTTATCAGCCAGCTCATAAATAAAAACTCTTTTCCTAAGAATACCTATCTTTTTAAAAAGTTAAACCTGTGCAGCAAGTGGAATCTCAAAAGTTAGGATAAGCAAGTGGCATCTTTTAATTATACGTACAACATACCCTGAAATGAAGAGTACAATTTCCTCTATAGCTGCTTTGCTGATAAGCATAAAAAGAGAAAAGTCAGTGTTTCATAATTGTTCCACTTGTAAAGCATCAACCAGAAAAACATGTTTAGTTTGGCAGAGGATCTTTAAAGAAAGATTAGAGAGAGGTAACAGTGACTGCCATAAACCTGGGGAAAAAATTCTTTTCAGTGAAACTTTGAGATTAAATGCAAGGCTTGGGGCTAAGTGAGAAAGCTGCAAAGAAAGCAATCACAAAGAAGGTTAAATGCAGTAAACAAAACTTAAAATGCAGAAAAATAGTTTTAGATTTGTCATTGGGGAAAAAAAAGGGCTTTCAAGTGGAATAACAGCAGTAGTAGAATCTTTGAGGGTTTGGGAATTTTCATTACTAGGAGTCTTTAAGAACAGATGAAAAACATCTGGCATGGATATTTATGAATGGAGAAAGAGACTTTGTTACTTAAGGTTCTTCCAGCTTTATTTTTCTATCAAACACAAATTTTGTTCTGATTTCTGTCTTTATTAGAGTCAAATACATCAAAGAATGAATGACTGTCTTTTGATCTATATGACCTACCATTAAATATTAAAATATACTAATAAATGCTTTTAGAAAAAATATTGATAATTTTTATTCATTGCCTAAATATGGAGAAATGTTGTATCAAAAAGAATAACATTTCCTCACTTCAGACAAACAGATCAAAGAGACCGAAAAAAGATAAATTTTAATGGGCAGTTGGCCTTCCCCAAGCATTTCCTTAATCTATATGAGTACTCATGTACTTAATCTACATGTGTAACCATTTGTTCAGTTTGAGACTACCTACTTCAGAGCTACAGAAAGAGCACATCTGTAGTTTGATCTGTTGGTTGTCTATTTCCCACATTGTCAAAAAAGGTGATTCATTGTCAAAACTTCTCTTTTGAGTGGGCAGCTGATGGAATTCTGCACTACTATGCTGTGAAACCTCTTTCTCTCCGTCTTGCATAATGTTTGTCTTTCCTTTGAGTAGCTGGCCCATTTCAAATTGTAAAATGCCTATCTCAGAGATGTGCTGGCTTGAACATTACTGACTTGTCTTAAGGCATAGAATTCCAGCTGTATCTGGTGATGATTGCTTAGGGAACCTGGCTGGAGGTTCTTCAACTTGTCTTGTATAGACTTGCTGGAATTCTAGCAATTGTGACATGTGACTGCTGAGAAAGTTAGGTTGAATTTGGTGATATCTTGAGTCTTTTCTCACCACAGTAGGCTTCCAAATTGTAGTAGCATTTAAGTCAAAATTTACTGAAGTCATCACTGTTTTTAATGAAGTCATACCCTGAATAACTACATTTATCAACAGCTTGTAAAGTTTCTTATTCAGCTACTCTAGGGTCATTTGGTTCTCACTGAAGAAATTTGTATTTACTGATTAACAACAAAACCTGAATGTTTGATTTGAGGGACACTAGAATAATCTTTCACTCATTTTTTTTGATGATGCATTCCAGAGGTCATATCAATTGAATCCAGATTTTCAACTATGCCATCTACATTTGAAATTCTCATTTCACATTGAAGATCCTTAACAAAAATTGAAGAATCCAGAGAGGACCCAACCACATTTAATTCGATAAGGCAGATGCTAATTAAAGACTGCAAGCACACTTCGCACTCAAAATGTGTGAAAAAATTCATAAAGAACTAAACATCTTTTAAAAATGAGAACAAGTTTCACTATCTGTTACAATTATTTTATTACCAAAAGCTTTTTGAAAAAAAGATTTAACAGAGGCAGTGTCTTTTATCCCTTTGTTTCACAATGGTGTAGGATCAGTACAAGAACGGAAAACCGATCTGTGTTCCTTGAAAATGTCAGTAAAGACTGTAGCCCCTTGACCCTGGGGGCAGAGATGGCATACAGAAGGAGGCCTTCACAGTCCAAAAAGAGATGGGTCATGACATTCTACATCACTTAGATATGAACAAGTCTTTGAGACCAGATGGTTTACACCCAAGATTGCTCAAGGACCTGGCAAATGTTCTCAGTAAAATATTGTCTATTGTCTGTCAGCATTAGCGATGACCAAGGAGGTTCCCCATCCAATTGGAGATTAGCAAATGTGGTGCTTATATACAAGAAGGTCCAGAATGAAAATCTGGGGAACTACAGACCTGTGAATCTGACCTTGATGCCAGGAAAGGCTGTGGAACCAATAATCTTGATTGCCATTATGCACCTCAAGTCATGTATCGAGGAATT
>VZRI01006294.1:857-19015 GCA_013397515.1 Upupa epops
CCCCGCCCCCTCCTCCCACTGCCATGCAAGAGATAAAACCACATATCGTCCCAACCACTCCCAACAGGTGAGAATAGATTACAAACTTATATTCCACAACCCAAGACACAGGTGGACTCTGTTGGGGTCCCTGGGATCCTCTTTCGTTTGGTTGTTTTGTACTGTTGGTGTTTCTTACTGTTCTTAGTAAAGAATTGTTGTTCCTTTTCCCAAATCCTTTGCCTGGAAGTCCCTGAAATTGCAAAATTATAATATTCTGGAGAGAGGGGGTTGACAGTCTCCATTCCAAGGGAGACTCCAGCTCTCCCTAACCGACACCTGTCTTCCCAAACCGAGACAGTGTTATGTGCGGACATGCTCTGCACTGCAGTCCCACACTCCCAATCACTTGTCTGTAGCAAAAGGTGCTCCCAGCTTCCACTCTCCAGCTGCTACATATGGGTAAAAGAACTTCACAGTTGTGACGCCTGCTTCCTTAATGTAGAGGGCTTCAGCTGTTTGGTTTTCTGTATTACCTACCAGCACTTACTCGTGTTTCTACTCAGCTTACTTGATCACTGAGTTTTGATTTTGTAGTTGGTTTGTTTTCCTTTGCTTCTTTTAACAATGTGGGTTTTCTCATCCAGTATATTGAGGACCTATTTTAATATATCTTAATACCTGGCTACAAAAGGTCATAAGTGATACAAACTGGTTCATTGTTACCTGATGACCAAGCAGGTACTGTTTTATTTTTAATCATAAGCTCATCATAACTTGCTACATGAAACACTACCTGTGAACAAGTGAATGAAGCAAAACACAGATCACTGGACACAATTTAACAAAGTAGGAAGCCATGGAATATCCCTCAAAATTAAATGACCAGTGTGTTTTTGGTCCTGGAACCAACTATGGTTACTCCCAGTTTTATGTGACTGAGTATCACACGAATATATTGATAGCCTGACTCTATTCTACCAAATTCTTCTTAGTGCAATTATACTTTTATACACCTTCAGCTTTGTAAAATGTTTGGTTTTTTTTTTCACTAAAACAAATCAGGTATGTTTTTCATTACTGAGAACTATGTTGAAATATGTAAAAATAATTATGTGACACAGTGTTCACTCCCCTGTTATAAAAATAAACCTTTTTTGTTCTATTTTTAACTAATAGCAACAACATTTATTTGATTGAGGACAGCTTTACTAACACCATGCTAACGGATGCTTAATCCAACTTCTTTCTAAAGTATTTCAGCTGAAGAAATTTGGAATGGACTCTATAATACTAATTCATGTGTTGAAAGGTAGTTATTTTGACTTCTTTTTTATTCTAAGGTTGAATGGAACTCCTTTGATTGTAGGGTGAAAAGAGTTGTCATTCTTCAAAGAATGGTTTCCTTTATTAAAATCATCTGCTTTCATTACTACACGTTATCTGAGTCAGTTGCTCAATGGGTAATTGGTCAAGACTGAACAGGGTAAACTACAAAAACAACATGATAAACAGAAGCTAAAACATATTTCAAAACACAGTTCTTCTTTAAGAAAATTGATATGGAAAATATTCCACTGGGATTTCAAATCCAGGATAAAAAAATCAACCTGAACTTGGTGGAGTCACCATCCCTTGAGGTGTTTAAGAAAAGATGTAACATGTAGTGCCATGGTCTAGCTGATATGGTGGTCTTGGGTCATGGGCTGGGCTTGATGATCTTGGAGGTATTTTCTAGCCTTGGTGATTCTGTGATTCTGTGTGACAACATTAATTTTAGGATATATTCTGACTACCAGGTAGATAGACATTGAAGGGTCAAGCAGAAATTACCAAGTAGATAGTGCTATACCATAGTATAGCAACAATATTCAAGCATCTTGGAGAATCAAAAGACAAGTATATGACTGCACTCATGTGCTAAACTGACTCTCCTTTTACCATCTATCTCAGTCCAGATCTTCAGGGACTTTATCCAGAAGGAAGAAAGAAGTTCTGACTCCTTGCATAACAAGTTCTCAACTGGTTTAATTTAATTTCATCTCAGCGTCAGTCTTCTTCTACTTTATTTACCTTCTCCATTAATTTTTAAGAAAGAGTACCTGGAGATCTGACCATATTCTTCTTCCATTTTTTTTTTTTAGCTACTAACTTCATATCTCAATATCTCATAGTCCTCCACAAGGTGAATCCCTGCATTTACATTCATATAATTCATTACCTTTCCTCTCCTTCAGTCCTATGGGTGTCCTTGTGGTTTTTAACTATAGGAATAATTCTTCTTTTAGAAAGTTAGGTAACATGGTCTTGTCTACGTCATTAAGCATAATGGCACAGTAAATAATTTATGTGATTTTTTTCTATAGTAGCAAATGTGCGTTTCAGTGCTGCCAATTTCTTGAAGTAGAGATGACAATATTTTACATAATTACTATCTGGCAGCTATCAGCAAGTATCTGCCTGATACTAACACCTTGTGATCAATGTTCCCAGCAGATGGTAGTTTCAAAGGTACCCAAGGCAAAAAATCAGTGAATTCTTGAAAGTATTTTTTCTGGTTGATGAATAGTGGTGACCTAGCATGAGATACATGCTTCTTACCATTTACACTGCATGACTTGCATATGCTTGTTGTTATGTCAGCAGCCTGGCAGAGAGTCTAACAGTGTTGCTGGAAGGCTGGAGACCCTCAAAAAGCACATGAAAGACTCAAGCTCCTGCCCCATCTGCTCAAGATGCCAGCTACTGGAAAGATCCATATTTCATATATATGTATGTGTATTTCTCACTAATGGACCATTGACTTGATCAGATTGTGAGAAAATAGTACAAGTTTGTTGATACTTTTTGTGTTTGAATGAGGGCTGAGAACTCCTGTATGTGTGGTTGTCCATATGGTCCTAAACTGCTCAGCTTCATTACTGGCTGGACCAAAGTGGACTGGTGGCAGCCTCACTGGTATTAGTTCAACAGGTTTGCCAAGCCCAAGCTTTTGTAAATAACCATTAAATTGCCATTGACAGGACAAGTGATAGAACGTGTCAGTTCCAAGGTATTTCAAAAACAGCACGCCTAAAAGCTTAAAAGACAAATAATATATTTTTAAGTTTTTGGTTAGAAGTGTAATTTTAGTTTGCATACATACTGTTACTGGAACTATACTCCTCTATCTTGATTAATAACTTTGAAAAGAAATGTATTTTTAAATTAAAGGTATTTTTTCCACCTCGGTGTGTGCTTACAGGATACTTGTCAGAGTTTGTGAAAGCTAACTTAACTGTTTTATATCCAAAGATACATTTTTACGCCAGAAGTCCTTTGTTAGAGTTGGCATGTAGTTTTGTTTGGTGGATACGGTTGCCCCCTGGAGGCTGTTTCTCATTTAGCACAATATTGGACTGGAAATTTAAACTTAGAAATGTTTGGTAATATAAACCAAATCTTTCCTTTAGCAATTGAAAGCATTGTGATTTTAATTAAAGGGTTTATAAGATTATCAAGGATATAACTGATTTCCTATTATGTAATTATTTTTCTACATTTGCTGTTTAGATTTTCAAATTACTAGAAAGTAAAATTTAATTGCATTTTAAGGGAGATGAATATTTAATTTGAATACAGTACCTGGGAAAAAGAAAGGTTTTAAGATATGTATATGTGTTTTTCAAGCAGCACAGATAATCCATCTACCGAGTGTGAGGGTCTCCACGTGCACTATAGACATCTTTCTTTGCAGTGCTGCTCTTTCTCATACAAGTGCAAGAAAAAATGTCTGTGCAAGGGTGTGAATAGATTCAATCCTGCACTGCATTCCTGCTTTGTAGCTGCTATATTGCCACTGATTGGAAACAGCACTAAAATCAAAGGCAGTTGTCCTAGGTTAGGAACATCCCACAAATGGTAAGGCAGCCAGGTCTTGAGGGGCCTTGGACACAATCTATCAGGCAAGAGGAAACAGCCTCTGGAAATAAAAAGGTTTATTGAGTCTTTCTCTCTAAGCACAAAGAGCAGAAAAAGCCCAAGCAGATGACACAAATAAAAACAGAAACTCTGTCACAATGCCATTACTCACATTCTGAGAAAAAGAAATGGGCAAAGCATTCTGTAGCCATCTTTGGCTTCAGATCAGGTGTCCTGGAGAGGACAGTACAGCAGCAGCAAGGAGAGACCCACACCTAGGATGTTTCAAACCCCTATTTCCCAAAATGCTGCCAAAGGTTTAAAAATTAAAAATTTCAGTTTGTCTTGAGCGAACAGTTCTGCCAAGCTGGAACAGCAAATGCCCTTCTCGGCTGCATACTCATGCTAATTAAAGCAGTCCCATTGGTTTTTTCTCAGCTGTAAGATGTTACAACAGCTTCTCCTCTCGCTGTTCCATAAATCAGGATGGCAGCGGCTGCACGACCTGGCCATGTGGCAAGCATGCAATGGTGGTCTCAGCAGCAAATCAGCAGGGAACACACCCTCCTTCAGTGTCTCAGGTTTTTTTTTTCTCTCTCTGTTGGAGACTCTGATGTCTCCAGGCTTGTGATGATCAATGTAACTGCTCCACTTGATGTGGGAAGGTATCAGCGTTAGTGGTTTCTCTCTGTGTCTGCTTGCTTCAGCATGCAGATGAGGGAAGAGGTTTTCTGACAGCGTAGATCAGAGCCACTTGCTCCAGCATGGCTGGAGGATGAACACAGTACAGGTCACAGTCTTAGGATGTCTCCTGGAGTGTATTTCTACATTGGTGCATTTTTCCTGAATTTCTGAATCTACTAGAGTCACTGAGCTTCTGACAACTGTTTGGTGGCTGACTGCAATTGACATCCATCCTTACAGCGAAGGCTATTAGTCCTTGGCCATTTGAGTAAAATTTACATTGGTAATAATTAACTGGGCTGTCTATGCAGAAAAATATCTCTCTGTGTTAATAAGACTCTATTTTAAATATTTAGTTCTTGCAGGTGATGCTAATCACAATTATTAATGGTATAAATTAAGTATTAATTTATACATGCCTAAATGTTTAGCTTTTGCAATTAGTCCCTTGTCTACACTTGCAATTAGGCTGTTTTTTCTTCATAAATGCTGTATCTCCCAGCCTTTTTTCTCTGCTGGTGTTTTTTTTCTCAGCCACATGGATTCTTGGAGTTAGCCCTTGCTAGCCTTTACTGAGTTTCCTGCCTGGAGAGCACCAGAATTTCAGGAGATAGCACTGTGCTAGTGCAGGGAGAATCAGAGCTACCTGTGATTCTATGATTATGTGAAATAGGACAGAGTCAATGCTTGGTACTTCTTCTCACGCACGTTGCTCAGCCCTGTTATTGCTGGTATTGGTGGCTAGTGAACCATGCACCGTGACACCCAGCTCTGGACCTGTTCTTGTGATTTGGCTTGTACTTCACATCTCTGCACCATTCCCATGCTGCAGGAAAGCCAGCAGCATACAGAGATGACCTTTTCCTCCTTGTAAATTATTCTTTTTCTGGAGGCTGTAAAGATTTCTCCTCTTCCTCTTTGTCTTCTCACCACAGGTTTGATAATCCCTCTCTGAGTGTGATTCACTTTATACTTTGTAACCTCTGTGTGAAGTGTGATCCAGTCTGTTGCACTGAGAATCATAAGTACTTCAGGTAGGCTAAGCTGAGTGACAACATCAAAACAGCTGAAAGGCACGGGTACCTGTACAGATGTGTCACAACTGGACTTGCACTGGCCATTTTCTGTCAGTTATATCAGTACCACATGTATTATGTTCAATAATTATAGCAGTGTATCTTCAAATTGTTATTTCTTTCTGTGGGCTTGCTGTGAGTAAAGATTTCATACAAACTGAGATGCCAGGAATATGTAATTGAAACTCTGTCAATATAATTTCTGACTAATTAAAAGGATGTTTTCCTCCAGTGGAAATACTCAGTTTGTCACAGTCGATATCCTCAAAGAAATTACATTTTGAGAATGAGCTGATCTACGGTTTCAGTCTCATGAGATTATGTATGTATACTTCACTCTTGATTTATCTGTTTACTGCCTATATTAAAGATAACACTTGAACAGTTACATGTAAACAAACAGGAATAATTTATTATTATTGCTTCAAAAATTCTAATTTTTGAAATAAAGACATACGCAAACAAGAAAACATTTTGGTGACCCATAACAGTGAATGGAAAAGTCCTTACTCTCCTGCCTCTCTGTAGGTTCCTTCTATCTCTGGCAGCTCCCAACACGTCTCTCTATAGCTAAAGCTTCAGATGGGGCTCCTCCTTTTGTTACTTTCAGTAGACATACATTTCTAATAATTTCTTTTCATATTCCGCTGTGCTGACCTCCTGAGTGACCATGCTTGTGAAGTAAATGACATTACCCCCTGACTGCTTCCTACACTCCTGGTGTAGGGGTGCTAGCACAGCCTGGGCAACTGGAGTCCTTCGGTAATTTCCCAGTCCGTAGCCTCTGCAGCTGCTTTCCAGGTGGAGGCAGGGAAGACCAGTAGAACAGGAGACCATAGTAGGAAGGGAGGGGCACACTGGTGCACTGCAGAAACTTGTACACTCTATACAAGCCAGCTCAAAAAAAGCAGATTGATCAGCTCATCATTTGGGGAAGATCTGACACAGCCCTGCCAAAATTGCCACGGTTGGTCTTATTAGTGGACCTTAGATCAGGGTGAAAATTCTGGGTACAAGTTCCACCAAACTGAAAATGTGTGTAATATTCATCTGCTATCCTTTTGAAAGGAAGAAATAGACAATATCTTCATTGGTTTTGGACAGGAGGTGTAAAACAGTGAAAGGCCCCCCGGTTTTGCTTTCAATATGTCATTTTTTTATCCTTGGTTTGCATGAGATCACTTAAGAAATGAAGCCTGCATATAAATTGCGGCCTTTTGCAAAAGGAAAGGGGCTCAGGCTTAGGACCAAAGCTGGAGGAGACTCACTAAGGTCAAGGTTGATCAGCAGTACCATCTGTGAGGCAAGCCTTCTCAGCTCCCTCTCCAGTAAACACAACTGGAAAGAATTTATCATAGTTTTTAACATGCAGAGAACAAATGTCCATTCAAATCTTTGATAAAAAGAAATAGACATTACTAGGAGAATGAGGCACTGAGAAAAAAAGGAATCTCCCCCATAAGGTAACAGTGGTTTTGGAGATAAGTAAACCAGATCTATTTATTTCTTCTATATAGAACTTGCATTGGTTAAATGAAGAGGGTGCAGGGAAAAGGCATATCTTAAAGCTATACATTTTTGCAGAGGAAAGGAAGTTAGAATATCCACTTCTGTTTGAAATCTACTTATTTTTCCTGCTACACCCTTCAGTTTTAGGAATGGGACTTAAATGATTACCACAGGGAAGTTTTAAGCTAACCATGTGTCTCTGTTTGGGAAGACAGGTGTCGGTTAGGGAAAGCTGGAGTCTCCCTTGGAATGGAGACTGTCAACCCCGTCCCTCCAGAATATTATAATTTTGCAATTTAAGGGGCTTTCAGGCAAAAAATTTGGGAAAAGAAACAACAATTCTTTATTAAGAACACTAAGAAACACTAACAGTACACCCAAACAACCAGACAAAATAAAGTCCTAGAGGCCCCAACAGAGTCAACTTGACACTGTCAGGGTGGTGGCTGAGTCCTCCTGAAGCGGTGGCTGTGGCTCTCTTTTCCTCGGTGCGGGCGCAGACGGAAGACCGCAGCAGGCAGGAGGCGGCAGGGAGCGGCCGGAAAGTGTCCGCGGTAGCCAGGAGCCGGGCAGCCACAGCAGCAGCTCTGCTCGGCGCGGGAAACAGTGGGGACTCCAGGGCGGGAGGCAGAAGGTCTCGGAGGGAGGCCGGATGCCATGGAGCAGCAGAGGCAGCGGTAGCAGAGAAGCGGCACTGAAAGCACGCCAAGCGGCTCCCGCTCTGCACCGTCCCCAGAACCAGAAACCCCGTANATAACCCAACATGGTAGCACTGACAGCTAATCTCAGCTTCTTCTCTGACCACAAAACACAAACTCAAACAGCCACAAAGGCAATGATGAGCAGAGAGCTGCTCTGTGTTTATGGTGGGTGGTATTTACAGATACAGGAATACAAATAAAATGTGTTCCAGCAAAGCACTAATTCTTGTCAGTTACAGACACCGTGGCAGGAAAGAGAACTAAAATCATGGTGGTGGAAGGTAAGTACAGCTAGAAATGGAAGATCTGAGAGATAAAAAGGTATTTGTGAATAACTATGAGCAATGAGGAGAAATTCTAAATTGTACCAGCTGCATGTTGCTCACAGTGCATGCTCCAGGGCCACCTATACCAGTGCACAGCTTTGTCTGCCACTGTAAATAGGAAAAGGATGTCACTGCTGCATTTGTGTCTGTGCAGAGCAGCTGACCAAGGCACTGGAAAAATCAGCAGTAAAAGGAAAAGGTAGCATGAATTTCAAGAAACCAATAAACCCACCCTTACAGTCCCTAAGAATAACTAGCTCAGTTCATTACTCATCTGAGTAAACCACAAGATCTCACACAAATTTTCTGGTCGAAGTCAGTGTGACTGGCTGGGGGAGAAAACCACACAAGACCTTTGGAAAGTCCCTTCCCATAAATTACTTCCAATGAAGTAATTACTGTTTACATTTGCAGCCACACCTTACACAATATCATAAAACTTTACAAGGGTTTGAATAAACACTTGCACCTAACACAATATCTTTTTCTTTTTACATGTAGGACATTAGGTCTTTTGAGGCTGTTCACTCGGTAAGTAAAATTTTTTTTAATTCAGCCACATGGCAAACAGCCATGATTGCCTTCACTATATACCTCTGTATATAGTGAAGTATTAGTAATATTTCTTAAAAAGCTAGTGGGAAATAAAAGGCGAAACTTGCTCTTACAATAATTCATAAAATAGGTTTATTCTAGACTTATGATTACAGATACAGTGCTAATGATTCATAGCACAGAAATCTTTTGGCTTATACCTGTAGTGGAGAAAGCCCCCTGGCTTCATTCTTTTGATAACATTGATATTTATGTAGCTGTTATATAAAAAAACTCCAGGAGCTGCCCCTCCTTAGAAGTCTGAGATGGTTTGAACTTGGGCAAAGTGGGGATGTGGTGTTGAGGATTAATTTTGCTTACATGCAAGATTACACAGCTCAAGGAGAGTTTGTCCCTGGGGCCTAATATGACTTACAAGGATTTCCATACAGTGTTTAAGGTAGATAAGTTCTACAAGGGGCTTGGAAGGTGTCCTGTCCATAGCCACAGGTGAATACAAAAATGAGCGAGGAGGGAAGTAACATCAGATGTTCCTGTAACACTGTCAGAGGACTGTACTCTGAACTGGATGCTGATGACTGGATAAAATTGACATGGCAAATGTACACAGGACAGTTGTATAGCTGCCACAATTGGGCATCTGCAAGTCTCTTGACCTCTTCCATCTTTCAATTCAAAGGACAGAGCCTGGTGGTTCCTTCGCATCTCAAAACACCTTCACAAGGGGGGCTATATGCCTGTGATCTCCATTCTGGCCCCCTCCTTCTCCTTGAAGAAACCTGAAGTAAGGATTTACAAACCAGAGAATGGATGGGAAAACAGGTGCTGATTCACTTGAGAATAAGCCTGATGGACAGGGACAGATGGCAGTACAAGCAATATGCATCCAGTGCTAGTGCACTGTTAGCTGGTTTTCCTAAAGTGTCTTGCACATTAGGTGTTTGTTTCTGGTTTACACAAGGGAGTGGTTTCCAAATGTGTTTCATAATCTGACAAATTACAAGAAATTAGGTGACCTCCCCTTCCCTTGGTGCTCAGAAGTAAACAATATTTCCTGGTCCAAAATCCAGTATTCCTCCAGCTTATGGCAGTTAATGCTAAGAGATCTCCAGTGTAAGTGCTATAAAATACTAACTATACTAATATGCTTGATGCCTCTTTCCAGGTCTACCAGGTCAGGATGCTGAGCAAACCTTGGGCAGGAGTTACTGGGAGAAAGCTGTTTTGTCATGCTATGGAAGACAATAATAGAAAAGGCTTGATATTATTGATTAATGTAATTTATTTAATTACTTTAGAAAAGAGTACTGTTTAGATCCAGAAAGTAGCTAATAATCCTGACATAAAATTATGACAGTAAATCAATCCTGACAGTAAATTATGGATAATTTGATTCAAAGACCAAAAGGATGGTTATGGCAACAACACATTCTGCTAACTTTTGAGCACAGAATGGCACAAAATATAAACAGAGCAGAAGTGTTTGTTTTAATTTTCTGTGAGGAATTCTGGTATTTCAGAAGTACAAGAGGATGGAGACTATCATAGAAGGAGACTTACTGGATTATCCCTGTTTCCACTAAGCAAATTTTGTCTCAAGACCACTGTACCAAGGATACTATTTGTCAAAGCTTAAGTTCTTGATCTTTGTTTAAACTGTACTGAAGAGTACTGTTATGGTTTGAAAATTAACAAATTTTCAAGTGTTAACTGTGGTGCTTTTATGCTGAAAAAGGATTTAATTTTGAAGCTGGATGTAGCTTTCCTAGCAGACCTCCTGTGTCAGTGTCCAGACTCTACAGGTGAACAGTCTATAAAAGGGAATGTACTTCTTGCTTCTTGGTCTTCGCCTCCTTCTATTTTCCTTCTTTTTCTCCTCCAGTATGTCTTGAAAAGACATATGTCTGGAAGAGAGTTACCACTACCACCACCAACCACCACTCGGGGCGGGAGGGTTGAGGGTGGTGGTAGTGAGCAATGGCTCTCAGCCCCCTGCCACTGTAGGGTGGAATAGAGAAGGAGCCTAAGCCTGGCTGCAGCTCTGCTGTGGAGGAAGCCACAGCCCTCTACATAGGAGCTCAAACACAGAAAGAGTGGACCTTTTTGGGCTGTGATCAGTGCTAGCTCACCCTAGCTCCTGGTAGCAGGCCAAAGAGACAAGCCTNTTGCAGTCCTCCCTTCTTTCTCTGAGGGCTGAAACACAGAAAGCCAGCACCAGATTGTTCTGGATCCTGGCAGCAGGCTGAAGAGAGGGCAACTCTTCCACAGCTGCTTCTATGGCTTGATCGTCTTTGAAGATGCTTGACAGAGGTGAGCTCTAACCCTCTACCTCCTTTGGTGCCTAACCACAGGGGAGAATAAAGAGAGACTCTGCACAAGATCCTGTAGGAAAGTCTTTGGAGGAGGCCTGAAGAGGCCCATTCACCACAAAGCTTTTCCACAAGTATCAAATGTATTATTGTGCTGTATTCCTGCACCTGACACCCCCCACCCCATCCCCCCTTTCTCTTCTGGAAAGTGGGGTGGAAGTGTGTGTGTGGCTTTCTGGTTATGAGTGTTGGGGTACATTTTCTTGCCCCAGAGCACACATCTAAGGCCAAAAACCAATGTGTTAGCTGTCTCTCATTTCTCTCAGGTTGTGTGTAAAAGCATTGTGATACAGTTTCTCTTTTCACTTTTTGATTCTTTTACTTATTTAGAGATCTTTCCTTTTCTTATTGGTGATGGGTTCATTAAACTGTTGTCTTTTTAGCAAAGTTGTTTCATTGCCTGTTGAACTCTCAGTGAGAGCTGGTTGTTGTGCTTGAATTACAGGAACCAACCTAAACTGATTTAGACCCTCCCCCTAAACCACTGTAAGTACTAGTGGTGTATTCTATGAGTTTATAAAGAAATAGGTCTTTTAAAAAATATTATGCACACAGAGTTACATGAACTGAAAATTAATATGGCTTTCAGCCACTCCTCTACACCTCCCCTTTGTGAATGTGCATTTCAAAAGCCATTTGTCCATCAGCCGCTGTGCTACAGATAGACAGGTTTTCATTAGTAAGGCAGAGAAATGTAAGCTGACAAACTGGTTGAATCAGTTATGAGAGCTGAGGTTTAAGAAAATTCCTAGGAATGCACACATAGGCATGTAAAGCTACTAAGTAGAAAAGCAAAATACAAACTTTATTTATGCTCAGAGCTGTGGTAGTTTTCTCAAAGGTTAGACTTGCTTTGGAACTACTGGATGAATGTAGCAGAGAAGCACTTTTGAGCTAAACACTCTTTTATTTTGTTGTATCTCTTTCCTTATAATACATTTATTAAACCTTGTGTGTTAATGTAATAGAACCATGGAATCATTAGGAATCGGAAAAACGTATGTTCCAATCCCCCTGCCACAGCAGGACCACCTAGACCAAGTTGTACAGGAACATATCCAGACGGGTTGTGAATGTCTCCCAAGGAGACTCCACAACCCCCTGGGCAGCCTGTTCCAATGCTCCATTACCTTCACTGTGAAGAAGTTCCTCCTGATATTTATGTGGAACCTTCTATGTTGCAGCTTGCACCTATTGCCCCTTGTCCTACACTAGATGAACTTGTCAAGAGCCTGGCTCCATCCTCCTGACACCCACCCCTCACATATTTATAGACATTAATGAGGTCACCCCTCGGCCTCCTCTTCTGGAAACTAAAGATTCCCAACTCCCTCAGCCTTTTGTCATAAGCAAGCTGTTCTTCATCTTCCTTGCTCTACACTGGACATCCTCTAACAGCTCTGTGTCCTTCCTGAACTGAGGGGCCCAGAATTGGACACAATACATAATACACAATACATATTAAATACACTATTATATATGTCTTGTTATAATCAGTTGCTCAGCATCTAACAATGCTGACAATCACAGAATGACAACATTATTTAGGTTGGAAAGGAACACACAGATTCTCTACTTCTAATTCCTGCTGCCTTAGGAAGGGATGCTTCTCACTAGACAGGTTGCCCAGGGTCCCAGCCAGACTGGCATTGAAGAGTGGTTCTTCCTTCTCTCATTTACAGCCTTTAATTTCTGTGAATTGGGTACTGTGGTTTGAGTGCTTTCTGATGAAGATGTGGGTAAAGTCCCACTGAGGTTTTCAAAGCATTCCTTCTCTGGGCTGCCAAGCTCAGCCTGTGTCCTGGGTGTACAGAGTCTGGGAGCGTATGCACATGTTGTCTCACAGTGCTGGGGCATGCAGCAGGGGGATAAGCAGCAGAATACTTAAGCCTCCTTTTGTAAACATGAGTGTATGTATATGATCTCCTAGCTCCCTTGGTTATTCATAGAGTCCACTGCAATGAAGGGAAGGAAAAATGAGATTTTGCCTAAAAAGAGAAGGGTTTCTTATCTCAAATTGCAAAGGGATCTCTCTTAAAACAGCATGGGATCTTTTTGTATTAAGTACTTCCTTTTGGCTGTGTTGGCAATTGCCTCTTGTTTGCCAAATGAGTCTTGCAACTAGAGCTTTTGCCATCAGAAGTCTATCAGGCTGGGAATGAAAAAGAAAGCAAATCTCCTCTGACAGTGCCTTTCAATACTGATGAGAAATGCTGAAAATCACACACAGAGATAGGATATGAGTAAGAGACACTGTACTACATTATGGTCCAGCTGTGCTTCTGTAGCTCTCTGTCTCTCTTGAACTGGGGAGCTCAGAACTGAATGCAATATTTCAGGTGCAGCTTAACCAGGGAAGAGTAGAGAATAGAGGAGAAACTCCCTCAGCCTACTGGTCACACCCTTCTTAATGCACCCCAAGAGACTATTTGCCTTTTTGGCCACAAGGACACATTGCTGTGTCATGGTCAGCCTGGGGTCCACTAGCACTGACAGGTCCTTTTCCCAAGAGCTGCTGTCAATCAGGTCAGTCACCAGCCTGTACCGATGCAGGAGATAGTTCTTTCCCACATGCCACACTCTATGATTGCCATGGTTGAACACCATCATGTTCCTCTCTGCCCAGCTCTCCAGCCTATCCAGGTCATGCCGGTTGGCAGCTCAGCTCTCTGGTGTGTCAGCCAATGCTCCCAGCTTTGCATTATCAGCAAACTTGGTGAGGATACTCTCTGTCCCCTCATGCAGGTTGCTGATGCATGTACTGAATAGTACTGGACCCAGTACTGACCTTTGAGGAACAGCTCTAGACAAAAGGCTCCAAATTGACTCTGCCTCACAGACTGCAACTCTCACTTCTGTCTTTTAGCCAGTCCCCAAGCCACCTCACTATCCAGTCATCCAATCCACCCTTCTTAAGTTTGATTGTGAGGATGTCATGGGAGACAACGTCAAAAGCTTTGCTGCAGTCAAGGTAGACCAAATCTACTATCCACCTTTTATCTATTCAAGAAGATACAACTTCATATAAGGTTATCAGATCAGTCAAGTAAAACCTCCCCTTAGCAAACTATGCTGATTACTCCTGATATATCTCCTTTCCTTGAGGTGCTTTGGGATGGCTCTAAGAAACTGTTCTTCCATCACCTTTCCAGGGATGGAGGCATTGCCCAATTTCTTCTTCTTCCCCTTCGTGAAGAGGGGAGTGACTAACTTTTCTCCAGTCCTCAGACAGCTCTCCTCTAGGATTTGTCAGATAATGGAGTGGCCTACCAATGATTTCTACCAACAACCTTAACCCATGGGCTTATGGATGTTCAGTTTGTCTAGTTGTTCTTTAAGTCAGTCCTCTTCAACCAAGACAAAGTATTTCATCCTCCTGGTCTTCTTTTGTGGTCTCAAAGGATAGGGACCCTTGAGAACTAGTCTTAGCAGTAAAAACAGAGGCAAAGAAAATATTCAATATCTCCACCTTCTCTGTATCCTCTGTTACCAATGCCCCCACTCAATTCAGCAGTGGGCACACATTTCTTCTAGTTTACATTTTATCTTTGATATGTTTGAAAAAAAAATCCCTTACTGTTATCTTTCACCTCCATTGCCAGATTTAATTTTAAGGAGGCCTTAGCTTTCCTTGTCTCCTTCCTGTATCCTTTGACAACATTCTTGTATTTATTCCAAATATCTGGGCCCTTCTTCAACTACTGTAAACTCTCTTCTTCCACTTGAGATTTTGCAGAAGCCCCTTGCTCAATCAGATTTCCTGCTTCCACTGCCTGATTTCTTGGTATGAATTGATCCTGAGTGTGAAGGAAATGATGCTTGAAAACTAGCTATCTTGCTTGAGTCTTATACCTTCTAAGATCCTAACCCATGATATTTGTTCAAGCAGTGTCCTTTGTTCAAGCCCTTCTAAAGTTCAGAGCTATGATCTTGCATGTTGCCTTGTGTCTACTGCACTAGATTTGAAACTCTATCTTGTTATGGTAACTACAGCCCAGGGTGCCCGACTTTAATATCCTGCATAATTTCCTTCATTTTTGTCAGTACCAAGTCCAGAAGAACACCTCTCCTTGATGGCTCCTTCACCACTCCAGTAAAAAATTTATCATCAATACACTGAATGAACCTTCTGGACACTATATGCCTGGCTGTTCAGCCTTTCCAATAGATATCAGGGTAGTTGAAGCCCCCATAAGAACCTCTTCTGAAAAGTGTCCTGTAACATCTGCTTTCCGTTTTCAGTTCAGGGAAGGTATTGTGCAATGCAGCTGATGCATGTGCTGCATTTATGAAATCAAAAGCTTAAAATTTAGTCTTGCAAAACTCAAACTCAAGAAAAGTTGCATAAGAGAAAAGACATGGCACTGCACATGATCTGACCCTGAATGGGACATTGCTCATGTACTTCTATGTTTGTATATGTAAGGAGTTTGTAGCAGATTGAGTCTTTGCCATCAAACTTTAAGTCTGTTAGTAGACTTATGTGGTGTGAGACTTTCTGTCAGGAAGCTTTGACAAACAGACTGTCCACCTGTTCCAGGCATTGAAGCATCATCCTGAATATCTGTGACCAGCAGAATTTTTATCAACATAATTGGTATGTTCAGGCTTCCATATAGACCATGCTTACTTGGAGATTCCTATGCCCTTTCTTACCAAAATCTTAAAATTCTGATGGTAAAATTCTGGTCATTATTGCCTTGATTACACTCCCTTTTTTTTTGTTTGCTCTCTCAATGCAGATACCTGAGGAAAACACATTATGTCTTTTCAGAAAAATCTGAAAACAGTTTACCTCTTTTATCAATACAGGCTGAGAGAGTTGGCGTTGTCCTGCCTGAAGAGGAAAAGACTCTCAGAGGACCTAATAGCAACCCTCCAATATCTGAGAGAGGCCAATAACAAAGCTAGGGAAGCACTGTTCACAAGGGCATGTAATGATAGGATGAAGGGTAATGTTTTTGAGCTGGAACAGGGTAGATTTCATCTGGGCATTAGGAATAAGTTCTTTAATATGAGGGTGGTGGATCACTGGAACATATTGCCTAGAGAGGTGATGGAGGCCTCATCCCTGGAGACATTCGATGTCAGACTTGATAGTGCTCAGGGTAATCTTTCTAGTTAGAGACTTGTTGTAGAGGGTCTGGAGTACATGGTCTTTGGAGGTCACATCCAACCTCATATATATTCTATGACTCTATGATTTTCATGTAAGCCAGTATATGTCTGATAATTATTCTTTTTCTTCCCTGTAATTAAACTAGATTGCTGTTTTATCCTTATGTTGTGTTTGAAATCTAGTGAGTGGAATATAAATAAAAGAAAAATGCTAAACCTTTTAGTAAGCATTATCACTGTTTATTAGGTAATATAAGTGTTGCATTCTTCTGCAAGGTTCATTGCATTCTTCACAGTTGTGAAGCTGCATTCTTCACAGGTTCTGCCTACTGTGTTACCAAGTCCATTTCTGTGGCAAAGCTTAGAGTACACTGAATTAATTACTTGCAATAACTGTCCCATATAATGCTGTCTCAAATACATTCTTTTGAATTCACAACTGACATTATTGTAAAGCATAGGGTTTTTTAAAATTCCGTTTGTAAAATTATGGCTGTTTTGTACCTACTAGCAAGTAAAGAAGCATTTATAATCACATTGGGCAGAAGGCCTGCTTTCAGAATAATCATATGGAACATATCCAAAAGGAACTGAGATTAGCCTACTTATGGAAGGTTAACTTTCCCTTTAATGTGCATCCATTGGTGAGTATTTCTGTAAACACAAAAGGAAATAAAGCCTGCAGATGTATATGGACAAGATTCTTAATTTATGGAAATCATGGAAGTTATATAGTTATATGGAAATCATGAGATATAGTTTCACTATATCTTATTCCTTTGGCTTCAGCAAATTAGTGTGGGTGACGTGAGACAAGATGAATGTGGTTATTCATGCTGACTAATGGGAATAAGACACCACTCACAAAAACATTACTTATGCAAACCATGTGCCACATAGAAACTGGTTCCTTTCTGGCAAAGCAAAAAAAGATACTGCAGCTTGAACTCAATTATTTTATTTCTTATTATTGAGAGCTCCCAAGTCACTTCATCATAAAACTCTTATTGTCAGGAATAAAGATCCAGGCAAGTCTTCTAGTCTTGCTGATATAAACTTCTAACAGGAACAATATTAAATAAGTTCAGGAGAGATTTCAGTATTCCTACTCATTTTCAGGGATTGAGTGTTACTGGTGAATATTTTCTGCAGCAGTGTGCATGTGGAAATGGTTTTAGCCATAAAAAAAGGGAAGCAATAAAAAAATAAATCCATAGTGGAAACACAGAACAATTTATGATAAACTTGTAAAGAAAAAAACTTGAAACTTTGATTTCAGAAGAGCCAACTTTGGCCTCTTCAAGAGCCTGCTTGGTAACTTACTATAGAATGAAACCCTGGAGGCACTTGGACCCCAGGAAAGCTAGTTTGCTCTCAAGAATCATCTCCTCCAAGTTCTGCATCCCTAAAACAAAGAAATCAGGAAAAAATGCCTGGAGGCCTGCGTGGATGAATACGGATCTGCTAGCCATCTCCACAAAAGGAGATTCCACAAAAGATGGATGAAAGGACTGATAACCTGGGATGATTACAAGGAGATCACCATCACTGAAATGTGGTGGAAAGAGTCATATGACTGGAGTGTTGGATTGGAAAGTTACACGCTATTTAGGAGAGATAGGAGAAGCAGAAGGGGTGGAGGAGTGGCCCTGTATGTTGCTGAAATCCTGGAAGTGACCAAACTTGAGATCAGGGACAACAGAGTGTCCAACAGAGCCTATGGGTTCGGGTTACAGGGTTAGCTAATAAGATGGACATTGTGTTAGGAGTGTGCTACAGACCACCCAATCAGGATGACAAGGCTGATCAAATACTCTTTAAACAACTAAAGGACATCTCAAGATCGCCTGCCCTGATTCTCTTGGGTGACTTCAACGTCCCAGATATTTGCTGGGGTCTTAGGATCCCAGAAGTTAGAAGTCAGTCTAGAAGGTTTGTAGA
>VZRI01006295.1:0-13171 GCA_013397515.1 Upupa epops
TTTAGAATCAAAATTAGTGGCTGATAAGGAAATCCTTAAAGACATTGGGAGCCTGGATTTGGATAAACTCTGGAGAGTCGAGCTGATGCAACCAAAACTGAAAGCCTCAAGAGAACCGTAGAGAATTCAGTGTAATGAATGTTGTGTGGCTATCCATGCGGCGCCGATTGGATCAGTAAAGTCCTGTGCTTGGGAGGATTTGAGGACACAGTGGAAAAGTCTGAAGAAGGCAGTCACTTCAAGATTTATGAGAATCTTACATTTTATCCTTCCTTTCAGCAGAATATTAAATTTTATCCTTCCTTTCAGTCTTTGCAGCTCAAAGGTGCCGTCGCAGAACACGACAAATCATTCTGCAGGTTAGAAATGATCCCTGTATGTTCACTGGAGCTGAACCTCCACGCAGGACTGCTGGAGAGGAACATGTTCTGCTGTTCTCTGCATGGTTACAGAACCAGCCTCTATTGCACTGTACTCGTGCAGGAGTGATGCTGGCTGTGATGTATTACAGTTTTGAGCCAGTGCAGATCTTTTTTATACGATACTCATCTGCTGGAAAAACAACCCAGTTCATCCACATCTTTCTCCAAAAAGAAAAGGTCAGCTTTAACAACTGTTCTTCCTTCAGAAAAAAACTAGCAGAAGGTATGAAGCCCACTCCTGTCTCCAACAGCAGTCTCAGAATAAGTACAGAGCTTCATTTTGAAATTCAAGTGAATAGTTCATAACATACAAACGTTTCCTAGTTAGCAGAGTGCTTTTCTCTTACACACAGAACTGCTCTATCCTTTGTTTCACAAGTATCACACATCGACTGTTCTCTGTTGTGTAGACTTTCCCTTTTGAAATTCCCAGACTGTGATTTCCCAGTTGCATTGCAGTTCAAATGGTCCAAGGTCTGTCAAGCATCAGGCAGTGATAATAGGATGCCTAGCTATCTAGGTGTGAGGGCTAGTGGAAACAGCTCAAGCATCCTTCATTCCCTGGGTCAGCTCTCTTCAATAACAGATCCTACAGAACAACCACTCTTGTCCAGTTCTGCTTTAGTTACTGTCCAGTACAGCATGTGCAAATCATAGAATCCTTAGGGATGGGAAGGGACCTGGACAGACCATCCAGTCCAATCCCCCTGCCACAGCAGGATCACCCAGACCAAGTCACACAGGAACATCTGCACTGGATTTGTGTTTCTTTCCTCTCTATGATCCAGAGCAGAGGAAGAGATCTTCAGGTTTGTTAGGAAGAGCTGTGCTTTTTCTCCATTTCATCTCATTTCAATGTATTTGCTATAGAAAGCACTGCTAGGGAAAAGAATCCTGAGTTGGGAAATGAAAGATGATTGTTTCTCCACTCCAAGACAAAGTTATTTCAGTTATAGAAGCAGCTGGAAGACACTAACAAGCGTCACACACACAAGTTTAATCATTTGGAGGAGTTCTCTTGTATCAGAGTAGTCATAGAATCATCCTGGCTGGAAAGGACCTCCAGGAGCATCAAGTCCAGCCCTCAACCCAACAGCTCCCCAGTTCCTAGCTCATGTCTTGAAGGGCTCTAACGACTTAGTTTTTCAAACCCCTCCAGGGATGGGGACTCCCCCACCTCCCTGGGCAGCCTGGTCCGGTGCCCAACCACTCTCTCAGTCAAGACCTTCTTCCTGAGGTCCAATCTAACCCTCCCCTGATGCAGGTTGAGGCCATTTCCCCTCATCCTATCATTAGGAATTTGGGTGAAGAGCCCAGCAGCAGCCTCGCTGCAACCTCCTGTGAGGGAGCTGCAGAGAACAACAAGTAGGTCAACTTGGAAAATAATATTGAGTTTTAAGTAGCTTTTCAATTCTCTTGAACCAGGAGTAGTGGTAGGATAGGACAAGGGGCAANGTGACTTGATTCAAACTCAAGCAGACGCCATTGCTGAGGAGACGTCTGGCATCGTACTCTCCTGTGGCAGAAGGCGCACGGAATGTATCATGGCTGCAGACTAAGCAAGAAATTATGGAAGTAGCAAGAATTAAGAGAGGAGATTCATGGCACACAGCTCATTTCATCAAGACCACGTTGCAGCAAATTAGTTCACAGAAAATCTTGAGTGTTCAAGGGGAAATCAGACTGGTACGGAACTCTCAATGAAGTTGATGGCTATCAGCTCTAACCTCAAACTACTGTTCTGATCAGTCCTGTGCAGGGCAACAGAAAAGATGCACAATTAAGGATTTGGAGTTTGTTTCAGGAGCTGGAAGTTCTTATTAAAATTGACAAAATCTCTTGGAAACCAGATGTCGCCCACCGTGCAGCTGAACCAGTGTTAGTGGTTCTTGGAGACCTTTCCCTGTGACTCTCTCTAGAGCATTTCCTACCATCCCACAGCTGTCTAAGAGTACAAAAAGCTCCGAGGATTGGGAGGAGCTGACAAGTGCAGTCAGGAATGCAGAACAGTGCAATTGAGTGATTAGACAACACTTCTTTACCCTGAGAACAATGCAGTAGGAAGTGTTTTCAAGCTGTCACAACGGAAGTTCTTGCAGCTGAGTGTCAGATGCAATTTTGTAAGAGGAGGCTGAAACGGAATGAAGTCTTCTTCTAAGTTCTGCTCGTCCAACTGCGAGAGCTGCTCTTGATAGCTTGATTTTTATTTGTGCTGGAGATGAAAAGGGACGGTGAAGAAACAGTCATCTTTACTGTATGAATGCTTCTTCCTCAAACCCTTTCACTCTGCCCCTGTACATCTGCTCAGCATAGAGTCTGGAAAACGAGTGCAGTAGTGGATTGGAACTGAAAATTTAAAATCACTGATTTAGGAGAAGTTTTCCTGGAGGCATTAGAGGTTTGATGACTTAAATGGCATGTAATTGCAAATGTTGGTCCACTCGAGGGCAGGAAGGCTCTGCAGAGGGGCCGGGATGGGTCGGACAGAGGGGGTGAGGCCAATTGTTTGAGAGACAATAGGGACAAGTGCCGGGTCCTGTATTCCAGTCACAACAACCCCAGGCACCGCTGCAGGCTGGGGGATGAGGGGCTTGAAAGCTGACCAGCAGAACAGGGCCTGGGGGTGCTGGCAGACAGCTGGCTGAGCATGAGCCAGCAGAGTGCCCAGGTGGCCAAGAAGGCTAACAGCATCCTGGCTTGGATCAGGAATAGCGTGGGCAGCAGAAGGGGAGTTCTGGTGCCCTTGTACTCAGCCCTTCTGAGGCCTCATTTCAAGTCCTGGGTTCAGTCCTGATCCGCTCACTATAGAAAAGACACGGAGATGCTGGAATGGGTCCAGAGCAGAGNAGCTGAGGCAGGGGAGGGTCAGACTGGCTCTGAGGCAGAGATTCTCTGCAGCCAGAGTGGTTGGGCACTGGCAGGGCCTTCCCAGGGAGGTGGTGGAGTCCCCCTGCCTGGAGGTGTTGAAGAACCCTGTAGCCATGGTGCTTCCCACCCTGCTCGAGCGGCAGCAGGGAGGGGGTCAGGTTGTGTCTGTCAGTCTCTCAGGGACTGAGGGGTTGTGTTGGGGTGGGGATGGTTGGACTGGGGGAGCTGGGAGATCCTTTCCAACCAGGATTATCCTGTGATTCTGTGATTACTGCCTGGTGCCCACATTAATGGATAATCATGGTTAATAGATTCAAAAGTAATTACCTTCACAGGAAAGCAGTTGTAGAAGCCCAAATTAATAATGTACCTACATGTAACAGGCTGCACCGCCTGTTAGCCTTCCTCTGCCACCTCCTACTTCACTTGTAAAGAAATTATCAATGATTTCCATGCAAGAAAGGACTAACTCAATAATTTTTCCTCTATAAAAGGAGCATTATAGATTCGTGTGGTTAGAAATTCACTACACAGAAGAATTAAGAAGGCAGAGGATGCACAAGGCGAAATGAAAGGGAACGGTGGGGAAATCGTTAAAATTAACATGCCTTACATTTCAGTGTCAGCTATTTACTGCTCGTGGTAGTTTTATAGGTAACTCAGGAAAACAAACAGATGAAGCAGGAAGAATACAGGCTTTATTTTACTTTAAATGACATGGTGATGTAAAAGAAGCAGCATTCAACCATGCTTTTTTAGCGGGAGAATGTGTCAAGGCAGGATGAGATATCAAGATATTACAATAAATCCCTACGGGTGCACGACAGGGAAATTGCATGGGAATTACAGGGTGAATACAGTGTCGCCTGATTGATCTGTTTTGTGTTTATTCACTGTACTTCACCCTTCTCTTTGTAAATGCTGGCTGGGAGGAGCAGAGTTTGCTATTGAAATCAGCTGCACGGATGGGGGCTACAACCCAAGCCTGATGCTCAGAAGCACTGCTTGCTTGGATGAAAGGTTTCAGTCTTTCAGAGGATGGATCCTCTGCTCTAGAGATGCAGCAGTGACAAAGGACATCTGGCTCGTGGCACAGGGTAGTCCTCATTGCAAAAGTGGAGGGCATCAGGCTCTGGTTGTTGGCCAGATAATGCATCTCAGCCACACTGCAGCAAGGAGAACAGTGTAAACAGTAGAGACAGAGTAATTATCACTGTGACCCAGCAGGAGTGGAAGCAGTGCTGGTGTCCATAACTGGAACTGGGGAGGAAGAGCAACCAACATAAGAAGGATAGAGAGCTCCTGGAACAGGTCCAGAGGAGAGCAACTCAAATGATCAGAGGGCTGGAGCACCTCCCCTATGAGGACAGGCTGAGTGAGTTGGGGTTGTTCAGCCTGGAGAAGAGGAGTCTCCCAGGTGACCTCAGAGCAGCTTTCCAATCTCTGAAGGGGGCTACAAGAGAGCTGGAGGAGAGCTTTTGACACGGGTGGTTGTGAGAGAACAAGGGGAAGGGTGATGGACTTGAAGAGCAGAGATGGAGCAAATGATGATTCTGTGAGCAAGTATTCATTTCTGAAGGAAAATAGCTAATCTGCTAAAAAACTTGACTGAAATACCCTCCTCCTCTGTGCAGGGAGGCAACTACCAGACTTCTTCTGATCACACATCATCTAATCACATATCCACGACCCTGTCTTTTAGCTTGTTTTGCTGTAGTACCTAATTTAGTATGAATTACAGATGTGTTCAGGGTAGTTCCTTTTCTAGGCACTCTGTATTGTGATAGTGTAAACCTTTAGAACCTTGTGTACTGCTGTCATTCTTTCTCATTTGTATCCTCAAACATTTTCTTGCTCTTTTCTCTTCCCCTGACCATCTTCTATAACCTATTTTAAGTTCAGCTATTTCCCTGATGCCTTACATTATGTGGCCCCCTGCTGTCTCGTAGTACTGCAAGGTGTGTGCAAGGTAATGACTGTAAAATGCGGAGCTACATCTGATAGCAACCAAGAGAGAATGGCTGGGTATAGCTTTGTTTTGAGATGTCTAGCTTGGTTTTGCTTGGGTTTTGAGGGGACTTACTAGAGGCAGATATACATTCATGATCCAACTGAGTCCAGGCACGAGGGGATGAATAGTCAATCCTAAATAAGGAAAATCACCTGAAGGGGTTGAGAGAAGAGTGAAGATCAAGCAGGGAGAAAAACTGTTGCAGGGGTTTCACAGAATCACAGTGTCAGGGATTGGAAGGGACCTTGAAAGATCATGCAGTCCAACCCCCCTCCCAGAACAGGATCCCTTAGATCCAGTCACACAGGAACAGTCCAGGCAGGTTTGAAATGTCCCAGAGAAGACGACTCCACAATCCCCTGGGCAGCTTTTCTTTGAACCTGTAGGTGTCTCCTCTGCTTTTAATCAGCAGCATTTTGGTTTTCTGCTCTGCTATGTCTTGTTTAGCTCAACTCCCTCAGAGGGTGCTGAGATGCTGAATAGGTTGCCCCAGGCAGCTGTGGCTGCCCCATCCCTGGCAGTGCTGAAGGCCAGGTTGGCTGGGGCCCTGAGTAACCTGCTCTAGTGAAGGGGTCCCTGCCTGTGCAGGGGGGTTGGATGATCTTATATATCATTACATACCAGTAAGCAGCTGTTGGTCTTCTCTGAGGACCAAAACTGCTTGACAGTATTTCGTTGTCATTTACTCCGTTCAATATTCCTTTGACATAGAGGGACTCCATGTAATTAAAGCAACTTAACTGGTGGAGGTGAAACTCTTCTTACATCCTGGAAATACTCGTTAGAGGGCTAACACCAGCATTTGGAGGACATGTGGTACTTTTTTGTCTGATGCTTCTGAGACAATTAAGAGGGTCACTTTGTTGTGAAGTCAATAAGAGCCAATAGAATTACTCCTGGAGATTGTAGAACTTGAATGGAGAAAAAGTTTCCATCTCTCTGAAGCTCTTAACATCAATTTCTGGTACCTTCAGATGTGAGTAGATGCTTTGAAGCTCCAGAACGAGGCAGATGACAAGGAAGCACATGGCTGTGTTCATAGGTCACGCTGTGAAAGCTGCTGTGTTTTGTCTGTTTCGGCAGACTGGATCATTCTCTGTAACTCCTTTCTTTTGAGTTCCTATTCTTCTGACATTGTCTTGTCTCTTCTAATTCATCCCTTGTCTTTAATTATTCACCCTTCATTAATACATCTTTCTATGGATAGTAAGAGTGAGACAAGAGAATTGATTGGCATGACACCCCTGAGGCATTTCAACCAGTCTGTCGCCTCCAGACTGGCAGCCTGTCACAAGCTTAATGTTTCATGCACAGAGAAGACAACAGTACCATAAAAACACCACCAGAGTTCAGCTGTTGGCGTAAGTGCAGCTTTCCTAAGGCTGCTGTAATAATCAAGTTCTTTGGGGAAGTAAAATGGGCACAATAATGTTAAATTTCAGTTAAATCAGCTACTTTCAAGGAACGATGAGAAGGAACAGACAAAAAACCTTCTGAGGAAGGAACACCACACCAGAAGAGTACGGGGGATGTAAATGCTTCTTTTGACCTTAAGCTGGTGGGGAAGGATGATATAAAATAAGATCTGTAAGGTACCAATCAGCTAGCTGATGCTAAGAAGTTCTAAGCCTGAATGCAGCGACTTCAAAGCACCTGGAAATGCAAAGCTATTGGTTATTAGGTGTGTCTTTGGCAAGAAATGCATGGTAACCTGGTGAGACCGCAAGGGTCCCTGTATTACTCAAGATATGACTGCCATCATCATTAACTGCGGGACACTCTGACGCTTCCTTGGTAGTCTCGGGGACATAGACACACAGATGAAGACAGTCAGCATAGAATCATTACTCTGGAAAGGATTTTCAGGATCATCAAGCCCAGCCCTCATCCCAACAGCTCCCCACCCCCTAGACCATGGCCTCAAGGGCTCTAGCTACTCGGTTTTTAGACACCTCCAGGGATGGGGAATCCACCACCTCCCTGGGCAGCCTGGTCCAGTGATCAATCACTCTCCCAGCAAAGTACTTCTTCCTCAGATCCAATCTAACCCTCCCCGATGCAACTTGAGGTGTCAACACATGAACACAGCTTATTCATGGCAGTTGAATCCAGTGTGTAGAGACGATTTTCCCTTTGTATAAATAGCCTTGCCCTCTTGAAAAGAGAATCTTAGAACCTTAAACTCTTGTACCATTGGTGTCTTGAACACTTTAAAACGTTTTATGGATAAAAATACAGCAACTCCTACCACACCTGCTCTGTCTACCCAGACTGAGGACAATGCTACCTCTGAAACTCCTCTTTAAATATGCAAATTCATTTCTGCCCAGCGTAATAAGGGACACGAAGTGCTCCTTAGAGCAAGCAAGGGGTGATTCTTCTCTTAATAACAGAAATCATTATTATTACACATGATATTAAACGAGCACATTTAGACCACGCTAATGCAAGACGGTTTGGTGCCGCAAGAAAGATAGCCATCTAAAGGCGGCTGTTTAATTAAGTGAGCTGATAACTAGGCTGGGCCACGTATTTAAAGTACTGCTTAGTTAATTCGCTTCTTCATTTCAGGGGAACAATGCTATCGCTGCGAGGCATTAGGATCACCAAACCTTACAGCCCAGCTCGGGATATTTGCAGAGCTTTATTGAAGGTTGGAAGTTAACAAACAAATGTAAATGAAAAGAAAGCGTCGGAACCACGCTGTTTCTTCACTACAAAAGTATTAATTTTAAAATAGCTTTTTGATATAGAATACCCAGTATTATATATTAGCATTTCATTCTATTGCTAAGAAGTGTTGTTCATCTAGTGTCAAGATAATTAAGCTCTAGCATCTGCTGTGGCACCCTACTTTCATTGCTCTACCTTGAATTTTCCATGGGATAAACATACACAGAATCACAGAATTGTTGAGGATAGAAAAGACCTCTAAGATCATCAAGTCCAGCCCATGACCTGTCCAAGTGGGTTTGAAGTGTCTCCAGAGAAGGAGACTCCACAACCCCCCTGGGCAGTCTGGTCCAATGCTCCGGTACCCTCCCTGGGAAGGAGTTCCTGCTGATATTGATAGGGAACCTGGTGTAACCTCCTCTGTTCCAGCTGGCACCCAGTGCCCCTTGTCCTGTCCCCAGATGCCCTTGAGCAGAGCCTGGCTCCATCCTCCTGACACCCACCCCTCACAGACTGAGAGACAGCAATGAGGTCCCCCCTCAGCCTCCTCTTCTCCAAGCCCAAGAGACCCAGCTCCCTCAGCCTTTCCTCACAGGGGAGCTGTTCTACTTCCTTCCTCATCGTTTATTCAAATTTGAATATGCTCTCAGTTACTTTCAATTGTACCTAGACCACTGGGCTTGTTAAACTGGACTGAACCTTACAGCACACAGATGCTTGACAGTATTCTGTCTGCCTGTACTTGGCACTGGTGAGGCCTCACCTCAAGTACTGGGGGCAGTTCTGGCCCCTCACTACAAGAAAAAGATTGAGGGGCTGGAGCAGGTCCAGAGGAGCAACGAGGCTGGGGAAGGGACTGGAGGGATAAGGGCTGATGCTATGCATGGCTATTTACTGTAAAAGCTCCCCAGGGCATCACCCTCAGCTATCCCAGGTACAAGATAATCCTTACCCTAAAAAAACCCCTCCAAGGTACCAGAGATTCCTGTTTGGCAGCCATTAAACAATTTCATTTATTTTATTAAAACTAGAAGGAAAGGGGAAGGGACTGCAGGGAAAAGCTGATGAGGAGAGGCTGAGGGAGCTGGGGGTGTTGAGCCTGGAGGAGACTCGGGGGACCTTCTCCCTCTCTACAACTACCTGAAGGGAAGTTGTAGACAGATGGGGCTTTGGCTGTTCTCCCGGGCAACTAGCAACAAGAGAGGGCAGAGCCTGAAGCTGCCAGGGGAGGGTTAGGTTGGATGTTAGGAAGCCCTAACACACAAAAAGGGTGCTCAGAGCCTGGACTGGACTGTCCAGGGAGGTGGTGGAGTCCATCCCTGGAGTTCTTGAAGGACAGAATGACTGGAGCTTAGTGTTCTGGTCTAGGTGATTGTGGTGATGTTAGGTCCTGGGCTGGGCTGGATGATCTTAGAGGTCTTTTCCAGCCTCAATCAGCCTGTTATTCTGTGTGTGTTTATCCCGTGGATAATTCAAGGTAGAGCAATGAGTAGTGTATAGAAAACCCAGGTACAACACAGAGATGCACACCCAGAGACTGCTTTCAGCAGAGTAGCTGACGGGCTGTAAATTACAGCCTTGCTTGCAGTCTGATATCTCATGAATCTGCTTCACGTAGCCATTCCCCTATTTGTTCTCCATCATCATAACTTCCAGTCTAGCCACACGTCCTGCTTATCAAGATTCATGGGCACTGATCCGGGGGCACTTACACATTAAACAGCAGAGTCTGTGCACAGCATCTAGGAGGGGTAAATCAGGCCACAACAGGAGCGATGTAAGGCTGTGAGATTCATCTTGAGAGAGTGTTACTGAACATAGATGGCAGATCACTGCTGCAAAACCTGGAAGGAGTAAGTAGTTTTAGACAGCTCAGCTTTCCAGCCAGGAAATATATGTTGTCTCTGCTGTGCGGAGGGAGATAACACAACTAATGCTAATTGCAGAGATAAATGGATAAATTGCTGTATTGTGTTTTAACTGCAGTCCTGTTCCATTAATCCACTCACGATTAGAGTCCTGCTCTTAACATGGGAAACTCTGTGGCTTTCAAGCACAGGCAGAGTGCATTTGGGGGCTTTTTGGAAGCTCCTAATGAGGGTGATATCTCTTCGGTATGACACAGGCAGGGGCTGAGTAATGCTTCACTGCACAACAAGGGCAGTGTAGAGTCTGGCACCTGGGCAAGAACAACCCCAGGGACCAGGATAGAGTGGGGACTGACCTGTTGGAGAGCAGGGGAGGAGAAAGGGATCTGGGGGACCTAGTAGACAGCAGGCTGACTATGAGCCAGCAACGTGCTCTGGTGGCCAGAAGGGCCAACAGCATCCTGGGGGAGATCAAAAAGGGGTTGGTTAGCAGATGGAGAGAGGTTCTTCTCCCCCTGTAGTCTGCCTTGGTGAGACCACATGTGGAGTACTGTGTCCAGTCCTGAGCCCCTCAGTTCCAAAAGGACACAGAGCTGCTGGAGGGTGTCCAGCACAGAGCCACAAAGATGATGAAGGGAGGGGAGCATCTCCCTGCTGAGGAAAGGCTGAGGGAGCTGGGTCTCTCAAGCCTGGAAAAAAGGAGCCTGGTGGGATGCACCCCATGAANAGGGGATCCTGCTGTGGCAGGGAGATTGGACTGGATGGTCTTTCAAGGTCCTTTCCAATCCCTGACAGTTCGTGATTCTGTGATTCCAAACCCAAGCTGGGAGAAAGTTGAACATTGAAGTTCAGGAGTTGGCTGTAGGATTGACAGTCTGCTCAGGCTGGGCTGTGCTATTCCTCAGCCACAATCTGTTACTTCTTGGGTCGTGATGCTCAGGCAGTGTCACTGACTTGAGATACCAGCAGGATGAGACTCAGAAAAATCTGGCAGGGCTGAGAGAGTTTAAGAGAGAGTGATGTTGAATGGGATTTTCTGGAGATGATCAAGGAAGGAAGAAACATATTCTAAACCACTCAGCTCCCCATTGCAGTGGGGATGTCAATAGGACAGTACTCTTAATGAGCCAGGATACAAGTATTCTAGTATATATAAATATCAGAGAAAGCTGCAAGGAAACACTCAGAATTGAGAGGACATAGACTTTAGGCCATCTAGGAGTGTACCTGTTCTATCAAATAACATCAGTCTCTGCTTTATTCCTGGTTCCCTGATCGTCAACAGTTTTATATCTATAATTTCACGCTTGAGATCCCCTTTGGACTCACATCTTGTGCTCTTGAGAACTTGGGAGTGTGTTAGCACCAAGGACACACCCTGTGAGGAGAGGAACACCCTCCACCAGCACAGTCATCCAGCTCCCTTACATGGGTCCTTGTACACCAGACAGAGCAAAACACATTCATAGATGCCTAGAATGGTTCAAGTTGGAGGGGATCTTAAAGATCATCTAGTTCCAACCCCCCTGCACCATGCAGAGCTGTTCCAGTGGGCAGCAATGCAGCCCTCACAGTAGTCCAGGCACATCAATCACAAGAAATAATAATAGGAAAAAATATTTGCTGGGGCCAGGAACTCACTAGAAAGGGCCCAGAGGACAGCTGGACACGTCTTCAGCTGCGTGATCTGAACGGAGCTTTCCTGAAATAGCAAGGTGATGAGTCCTTCACAACTCCCATCTGCTCTGTATAACGACACTTGTCTTCCTTATAGAATGGTAGATTTATCCTTATAGAATGGTAGCCTTATGAAGAAAGGCTGAGGGAGCTGGGGCTGTTGAGCTTAGAGGAGGCTGAGAGGTGACCTCATTAATATCTAGAAATATGTGAGGGGTGAGTGTCACGAGGATGGAGGCTCTTCTCAAGGTCATCTGGTGGTAGGACAAGGGGCAGTGGGTGCCAGCTGGAACAGAGGAGGTTCCCTCTCAATCTCAGCAGGACCTTCTTCCCAGGGAGGGTCCCGGAGCACTGGAAGGGGCTGCCCAGGGGGTTGTGGAGTCTCCTTCTCTGCAGACGTTCCAGCCCCGCCTGGCTGTGTTCCTGTGCCACTGGGTCTGGGGGATCCTGCTGTGGCAGGGGGACTGGACTGGATGATCTTTCGAGGTCCAATCCCTAATGATTCTATGACACTGAATGCAGGATGCTCTCTCCTCTCTTTTTTAACTCACTATTACTGGTAGAATTCTTAAGGTTTGTCCTCATTCTTACCTTATGGCTCTTCTCCTTTCTGTCCAGACCAGTCATTGAGGCACTGTAACCTTGCAATCACCTTGTAAATAAGAATTTGAAAGCCCTCTCTCTGTTCCTTGACAACGTCCTCACTGCTTTAGCAATTACAGGGGTTTGTTTTGCTTTGTACAAAAGACCCCACTGTTATTTTCACTGAAGTAAGAGAACAGTTCATGTGTAACTGATATTAATGAACAGACAAAATGATATCAGTGACAGACCTGATGCCAAAGGCAATGTTACTGCTCCCAGACACATTTCAGTCACCAAAGTTAACCCTCTGCTATAGATCATGCTGTTTAAAGGTAAAAAGGCTGCCAACAAGTCCAATAAAGATTTAGAAAGAGGATGCAACTAGCAAAGCTAAAGTTCTTTTTATTTACCTATGGAAATGGATGATTTATGAAGGAACACAGATGAAATTGATTTACCATAATAATGCTTTTCTATCTCTCTGTAGAAGTTTATGAAAGCACAGGATGAGTCAGAACAGAACAGCCTTGTTAACACACACTTTTCTCTCTTACGGAGACGATGCTCATATTTCACCCCTGCCAACTATTCTTCCTTACAAATGTATTTTCCTAATATTAGCACTTTCAGAGTGTTTTCACAGGGTATCTCCAGGTTGCCTGATGTTTTATATAGTTTCACTGTCATAGAAGTTTCCCTCATTCTCTGATAGTCCTTGATCAATGGCCTCTGTTACAGGAACCCACCACATACCAGAGAAAAGGTCTCCAGCCCAGGGATTGGACACAGTTTTCAGGGCCTGAAGTTCCCGGGGTGAGGGTTAGGTTGGATGTCAGGAAGCCCTTCCTCACAGAACAGGTGATCAGAGTCTGGAATGGACTGCCCACAGCAGTGCTGTTCTCCCTGTGTCTGGAGGTGTTTAAGAACAGCCTGGCTGTGGCCCTGAGTGCCCTGGTCTGGGTAATTGTGGTGATGTCAGGTCCTGGGCTGGATGAGCTCAGAGGTATTTTCCAGCCTTAATAATTCTGTGATTCCCCTGAACTACCTACATTCATAGATTCCTAGAA
>VZRI01006296.1:0-27571 GCA_013397515.1 Upupa epops
GAACAGGAGATCAAGCAAAGCACTTTCTCTGGTAGGCTTATCTACTAATTGTCAGGAAGTTATTTCAAGAACATCTTATGCTGTCTGCTCTGTCCCTGTATTAGTTTTCCAGCAGATATTTGGTAGGTTGAAATCCCCAGCCAGAACAAGGGCTGACAATTGCAAGACTTTAGCCTAGTGTTTATGGAATATGTCATCTGCCTGCTCATATTGATTGGGTGGTCTATAGCAGACTCCCAGCACAACATCTCCCTTATTTGCCTCCCCTTTCATCTTAACCCACAAACACTCACCTTTGTTGTCATTGAATTAAATTTCTTCACACTCAAAAAACTCCCTAACATAGAGGGACATAACCACACCTCTCCTTCCTTAGTCCTGCCCTACAGTCTATCCCTTCTGAGGAGCTTACATCCATTCATCACAGCCTTCTGGTCAGGGCATTTATCCTACCATGCTGCACAATGGCCTCCGGCTCATCCCACTCATCCAACATTAGTGTAGATGCACTTGATCTNACATAACCACACCTCTCCTTCCTTAGTCCTGCCCTACAGTCTATCCCTTCTGAGGAGCTTACATCCATTCATCACAGCCTTCTGGTCAGGGCATTTATCCTACCATGCTGCACAATGGCCTCCGGCTCATCCCACTCATCCAACATTAGTGTAGATGCACTTGATCTGGGCTACTAATTTCATCCCCAATCTTTGTCCTTTACCCCTAGGCTCATGACTGGTGAGACAAGTTTTAGCCCCTTCCCTATTCAATTCTAGTCTCCTGGCCACTTATGCTATTATTAATGTGTTAGTGAGCCCTGGGCTATTATTATCCCATGCACCACCATCTTCATCAGTACTGGAGTGCTGCCTCACTGGTGCGAGCCATCAATAACCCCACTACCCTTTCAGTCCAGTTTAAAGCTTTCTGAGTGAACTCTGCTAATTCCTGTCCCAGAGCCCTTCTGCCCTTCTGAGGTAAACCTTACCCATGCATCACTGACAGGTCTGGTGTCTTACGGAATCAATCAGTCATTACCAGAGAACCCAAAGCCCTGCCTGCAGCAGCAGTCATATAGCCTGGCATTTATAAACTGAATCCTTCCATCCCAACCCATGTCTTCACCTGAATATGGAAGAAGAGAACATAATTTGAGCCCCAGACTCCCTCACCAGCTGTCCCAAGGCCCTGAAGTCTTTCTTCATTCCCCTCAAGAATGCAGCTTCCTCCTCACCTGTCTGGAAGACCAGTAGTGGGTAATAGTCAGTTGATTTGACCAGATTAAGGAGTGTCCTAGTGATATCCCTGATTCAGGCCCTAGGTAGACTACAAACTTCCCTATGATGAGAGTCAACTCTGTATATTGGATCCTCACTTCCCTTCAGGGTTGAGTCCCCAATAACTAGTACCCATCGTGTACATAATTCATGCTTCTGCTCATGTCTACCGCGGTTTTCAAAAATATAACACATAATAACTGTAACAGAAATAAGCTGAGGCAAATCTTGAAGGATACACAACACAATTAATGTGATGCAGATTTTGATAACAAATGTGCAATTGAATATATATCAGCCATAAATAAAAATCTAAGCATAATCTTTTGTTGTTGAATGTCAAGTATAATAGATGTGAAATCTCAACTCTGTTGATGGGAGTCGGAGTCTTCCCTTTGATTGCAAGGACCTGGAATTTTAACCCAGGCACATTTTGTCTTCTAAAAGCACAGTTCACATGGAATTAATTGAATAGACAGATTATATCAGAGTGGGTTTGTTATGGTGTTTCTGTCACATGCAACATATAGTGTAGACCTGAGATGGCAACAAAAGACATGTTGTTTTGAATGAAAGACTCCCTTAACCTCAAAAAGACAGTGATATGAATCTCGTATTTATACATTCATGGTATTCAGGAAACAGATCATTTAGATAAGCTCACTAAATAATACCTTGTATGTACATTTTTTATTTCAGAAACAAAATTAAACAACCCTCTCTAAGAGAATTTTGTTACAAGGAATACTTAACTACTTCATCTGAAAAATCTCCAAAAAATAGTCGAATAACATTTCATCAGGTCTGCCAATTATTCTCAATTAAATATTTGTGAATCACATATTCCAATTACTTTAACCAAAGAACTAAATGTGAAGATATAGAATCTTCAAATACTTTATTCATTGTACATGTCTAAAATTTGTTTGAATGGTTAGCCAAGTAGCATGGAGGCATCACTTTTGCAGAGCCACTAATAGGCCCCTGCTCAGTTAAGTGCTTACCTATACACAAAAATGTGAGATATACCTGCCTGCAAACCAAGGATCACAGCATCAGCAGTGGTTCTTGTGTCTTGAATTAGACATACACCCAGATTCTAGCTTAATTCTTAGCTTTGGAATTAACTATTCAAAACTCAGTATTTGAATTATGAAATCTCTAACATGAAGAATGTCTCTTATTTTCTTCTTTTCATAACTTCTGAGAGTGATCTGTGAATTCCTCCAAAAGCTTTCCTTCCCTTGGTGACCTAAGATGACCTGAATTAATGCACTATGATGGAAAACATTCTCTACAATCCATGGTCCCCTGTTTCTCACTTTTAATTTATTGGCCACCCACACCTCTTTTTTCTTTTTGCCATTGTCCAAATTTTTCTATTTCCAGCATATGTTTTAAAAAAACTCTTATTTGGCAGGCAGTATAAACACTGTACCTCAACAGATGTTTTCAGTGTCAGTGCAAGAAAAGCCCACACGCTGATGCGGTTCTGCTTGGCACTGTTTGTTGTCTGGAGAGACTGACAACTGCATGAATAAATTAATTTTACTGCTGGGTTCTTTTTGTCATTTTTTTTCTTCCTTTCCCTTCTCATGACATTGTGGCAAATTCGATGTTTCTGTGACGCGTTCACTCTTCATGTATGACTTTGGTTAGTCCAAGTCTTGTTTTTAAGACACCAACTGACCTCAGTTTACCTTTGAGTAAGGTTCCTTTAACTGTGTTACCAGGAATATGTTTTCAAGTTAACTGAAAACTGCCTTTACCAACTTTTAAATGTGTCCCAATATCACTGTTTCTCTCCAAAACGTATTGCAAGCACATGTATCCAAATAGTTAGGGCCTCAGCATGTACTACCCACAAGTTAAACAGTTTTTTCTATTTACTCAGCTGGTCATGTTCTTGTATGAAGGAGATTTTTTTCAAGCTGTATTTGAAATGGGGGACAGGTTATGTAAGGGCATATTAAAACATGGCTTTTGCAAAGGCATAGGCTTGACCCAAAAAAAGGCTCTCTTTCTAAATCCTTCCATCGCCTAATCTGAACGAGTTCTTCTGGCATTCAGATGACAGAGAAGGTTCTTCTGTGCACATTCATCCATGTTAACAGCTGAAAATGAGGACTGGAACAGTGGACAAGAGCAAAATAATTTGAACCTAAGGGCTATGAATTTGGAGCGCATGCTAAGTATAAAAATCTCCGCTGGGTAAATGTTACCAAATGGTGCCACAAGACACCACAACGTTTCCCTAAGCTTGCGAAAGGCCATAATTGTTGTGCTCCAGATAATCTTGTGTGGTAACTTCTTATAAAAAATGACTCTTTAATGTCAGTCTCTGTAATCTTTTCCTTTATTGCCCCTCTGCAAGAAAAGTGAACACATTTAGGAAAAATGGATAATGGAAGAAAAGAAAAGAAAAAAATCAAGTGATAAGGAACTTGATTTTCAAAGAACAGACATGTCTGCCACATCCAGAGCCTCATCATGAAATGCTCACCAGCCTGCTAAAGAGTGCTCTCTCCACAGTTCAGAAAAGGGATAAGAAGGGGTTTTCCCAGTTGACTGCCTTAACTAGCAATAGTGCTCTGCTGCTTCCTTCACTCTCCCTCTGTTGCCTTCCCAGCTGCTATGAGAAGAAAATGGAAAGTCTGATTGTAAACCCATGTAAACTGTGAAGCAAAGGGGACTGTAATCAAATATTGCCCACTTGCTAGTCAATGCTTCTAAATGCTAAGGTACAACACAAAGCACAGAACTGTAGTACTGTTTGTAGTTTTCTTAAAGAATGAAAGGCATGGATACTTTCAAGGCCAGCATCCAGAAGTAGACACAGTCCTTGTACTCCAGGAAACAACGATAGTTCACTTTCAAAGCCTTCCCTTTTTGCAAGCCATCTCCTGGAGGTGGTTATCACCTCCCCAGATAGTGGCTGTGAACTGCATTCTGGGCTTGGGCACCTGTTTTAGGAATGGACACTTTCATACTGAAACCACCCCTTTGAAACTCTCCAGCAGACAAATGATGCTGCCCGGAGACATGTGAAGTGTCCTCCCCTTCTTCTGAATAATTTCTTCAGGGGAAATTATGCTGCTGTTTGGAAGAAGTGGTGCAAGGGGCAGCTCCACAGGGCAGCCCCACTGCTCACTGTGCTTTTCACTTGCTACAGATCCCTGCTGAACTTCCTGGGCCTTCCTTCTCTCTCTGCTTTGTATACATAGCTCAAGACGTTACTTCAAAGGTTAGGATGATGGAGCTAAACCTGTCCTTAGATAGCACTCAGTAGACTATCGTATCTCTACTGCAGCTGGCACAAAAACACAAGCCTTTAGTGTCAGGGGTACATGTCTCATTCTTCCGGCTGCTTTTCTTGCAAACAAATATTTACTTTGGAGAAAGCAGGGGAAATCCAATTCTCTACTTGTGGTTTCGATTCCTTTTGTCTGCAACATGTTCTGCTAGGGAAGTGATGCACAGCGGTTTCTTTTTCAAATTTGCTTCTGGCTCAGCGAGAAGGTGGGTGGCAAGGCAGTTGGAAACCATCAAGCACAAGCAATAATGTTTAGTAACCTTTTGTATAACTCTGCCCTCCAACCATTGCAATGACTTCCTTTCTCTGTTCTTACTGGGGGACAGGTCCTGGGAGGTCCTGAGTAACTTTGAATGAAGCTGAGAAATTCCAAGTCCTGAATTTAAGCTTTTAAACAGAGCACAGAAAAGCACCGCAAAATCTCTCTTATCCATACAGCCACACCACTGGGGTAAAAAGAAGAAAATCTCCTATGGGCATTAGAAGGTGGCAGCAACAGGGCAATTAATGTGACAAGGCCACAATAGCCTTCTCATGCTAAGAGTCAAATCTTCATCTCCTGGGCACCATTTGAGTAGATAGGACCTTTGTGAAGTATTTATAGCCAAGATGGAGCAGGTGTCAGATTTTTCTCACCCCAGTGGCAAGCATAGCTGCCTTATTGCCACCAATTAAGTGAATGTCATCATAAAAGACATGCTCAGAAAAAAAATTGTCTCTAGATCCCAGTAGTTGCAACTAGTCACTTACTAATGACAAACAGTGATGACTGGTGATATTTATTCAAGTGGTAGACTTTCAAAGCAAGAAATGGAGCTAAGCATCTCTGTCTAATGCTTTCCCAAAAGCAATATGATCGCCCATTCAACATCCTAACATCCAGTTCTATTAGCATTTTTCAAGTGCAGATTTTGATAAGGAAGATTAACGACTTACAGCACATGGAGAACTTTCACACATGTAGTACACAATTACATTCACGTCATGAAAGAAGAAAGGAGAAATACTTGCTTCCTGACCACTTCATTTTTCCTCTGCAGTAGTTTCCCTTCCATTCCTTGCCCTAGATGAAAAAAATTATTCTATGCCTTCCTTGATGTCCACTGCAAGTAGAAAAGGTAAGAAATCTATGTGTACATTTTAAAGAAACTCTCTTGCTTGTACATAAGCTGGCCTCTTTTACAGTTGTTGCTGACATGGATATTGACCCAACATAAGCACAGAGGAAGGCTACATATTTGCCACCAGAAGGTAATGAAAGTTCTTGATACCAATAATGATTGTAACACTGCCAAGTGTACCACCTTCCCTGGATTCTTCTGGTATGGTCCACAGTCTCATGAAACTGAAAAGAGTTGCACAGATTACAGAAAGGGTGAAATTTCTCAACATTACCACCTGCTTAGTCAAAGACCTAGTGGCATTCACTGAAATCATAGATGCAGTCTCAAAACAAACAGCCTCATATCTACAGGAGCAGTCTGCATATGGAGATGACAATATCCACAGATCAGTCATCTGTACATATAAAGAATACACCTCAGAATACACCTGGAATTTCTGACCCTGTCGGAAACAAGAAGAGAAATAAGGAATTTACTCCACTCAGAGTGTGGAGTAAAGACATGATGATTAGGTAGAATGTAAGATTCTAAATATTCACTGAGAAAGAAGGATGCTTTCCAAAAAGACATCCCATGTATAATTGATATGATACAGAGAAAAAGATTCTCTTACTCTCTAGAAGGTGGTAATATTTGATAATTGACACATCTTCTTTGGCACATATATCAGTGAGAAAGTTGCTGCAGGTTCATAGGAATGTCAGTGAGGATCATTAGCACCAGTTTCAAGTATCGTGGAGGAAAAGGTCCTTAACTGTCCAGCCCTTTCAGAAATTTGTGGACCAGGATCCAGAAGCCCATCAGGAAGCAACAGAGGATACTGCTTATTCGATGAGCAGATTCCTTCTCATAGATAAAAAAAAAGTAACCCAATTAATCAGATCCTAAAAGAGGTACTAATCTTTTCAGTAATGTCCAGGGTTTACTTTGTCCCTGATGAATGATAGCAAACTAATCACAGAAGCAGAATAAGTCAACACTGATGCCTGGAAGCACTCATCCTGAGACTCTCCATACATTTCTAGGAATGAATACTAAGCAGCTATCATTAAATGCTGAGGACTCCTTTTCATGTGTTCTAAAAGCCTATCAAAAGACCCAGAAGCAACCCAGAAAAGCATTGTGTCTGCTGCAGGACAAGTTCTCTCCAGCTTCCAACAGACTTTCTGCCCATGCCCTCTCATTAAATGAACATTTTATTCCAAAAGATAAAAAGAAACTTCTGCTGGTACTGAAATCTTGGTTTGGATCTCAGAGCTAATGAGGAAAATGTGATTTAGAAAATTTTGCCATGTAGAACAATGGACAGATTATTGTCTTTTTTTTCTCACAGAATTACTCAGGTTGGAAAAGACCTTCAAGACCATCGAGCCAACCTCAACCTAACCCTACTACCCTACCTCTAACAACTAAACCGTGTTCCCAAGCACCACATCCAAACAATTTTTAAACATATTCAGGGTTGGCGACTCAGCCACCTCCCTGGGGAGCCTGTTCCAGTGTTTAACAATCCTTACTGTAAAGAATTTTTTCCAAACTGAACCCCCTGGAGCAACTTGAGGCCATTTCCCCTTGACCTGTCAGTTCTTGCTACAATGTCCTTTCATGTATTTGCAGAGAACAAAAAGGTCTTCCCTCAGCCTCCTGTTCCCCAAATTAAACAGCTCCAGTTCCCTCAGTCACTCCTCACAGGGGATGTTTTCCAAATCCTTTTAAAGCCTTGTTGCCCTTCCCATCTCAATTGAGATGCTGGATCCAGCATCTCAATGTCCTTTCTGTATTGTGGTGCCCAAAACTGAAAACAGTACTCAAGGTGGGGCCTCACCAGTGCTGAGTACAGGGACAGGATTTCTTCCTTAGTCCTGCTGGTCACACATTAAAAGGGGGTAATAATCTGAGAGCTGTACTATGCAAGGAAGCTTCTCCTTTGCATCTTTAACCTGGGATTCAGGGACACAGCAGACTTCCCTGTGTAGCATGTCCGATCTGCGTATCGGGCACTGTGCTCCCTTCAGCAGAGTGACCAATGACAATGATCAATCTTTTAACCTTTACTGAGCACATTTTAATGCAGAGGGCTGTCCAACTAGACTTCAGTGACATTTCCAAGTAGGAAGAACCTGATGGTTCCTCACCATTGCCCAGTTCCCTTCTCAGAGCACTATGCTTGTTCTGCAAGAGCACCTGGGGCAGCTAGGATAGTTGCCAGGCAGATGCGCTTGTTGCACTGAGCAGGAACCTCTTGCCATTGTCCTCTGCTCACCAATTCACCACCTTTGTTTGAGCAGGGAGAGGACAGGGAGTTCACTGTAGCAGGCTCTCTGACTGTTTACCTGTCCTCTCCTATTAACTGATTGCCAGGTAATAGGGTCTCATGTCCTTTTTGTGGAGTCAGGGATGACTGGATCTGGCTCCACCAATCTATCTCCCTCTCATACTCACCAGTACTCCTCAGGCTCTCTACCCCCTCCTTCAAGACAGCCATCAGGCTGGGTAGATCATTCACCTGGTGACACCGAACACAGGTCCTATGTCTGTTGCCGTGCACTGCAAGAGCTAGGCTCTGGCACTTACTGCAAACAGAGACAAGACACCTAGAATCATAGAATCATCATGGACCTCCAAAGATCATCTAGTCCAATCCCCCTGCTAAAGCAGGTGAACCTAGACCAAATTGCACAGAAATATATCTTGAAAGTCTCCACAGAAGGAGACTCCACAACCTCCCTGGGTAGCCTGTTCCAATGCTCTGTTACCCTTCATAAATATCAGTTCCTTCTGATATTTATATGGAACCTCCTATATTCCAGCTGACACACACTGCCCCTTGTCCTGTGACTACATGACCTTGAGAAGAGCCTGGCTCCATCATCCTGACACCCACCCCTCAGCCTCCTCTTCTCCAAGCTAAAGAGACTCAGCTCCCTCAGCCTTTCCTCATAAGGGAGATGTTCTGCTTCCTTCATCATCTTTGTTACTCTACGCTGGACACCCTCCAGCAGCTCTGTGTCCTTCTTGAATTGAGGGGCCCACAACTGGACACAATACTCCAGATGCAGCCTCACTACTAGTGCAGAGTGGAAGGGGAGAAGAACCTCTCTCAATCTGATAACCATCCCCCTTCTGATGCACCCAGCATGCTGTTGGCCCTCTTGGCCACAAGAGCACATTGCTGGCTCACAGTCATCCTGCTGTACACTAGGATCCCGAGGTCCCTTTCTGCTACACTGCTCTCCAACAGGTCAGTCACCAACCTATACTAGTACCTTGGATTGTTCTTGCCCAGATGCAAGACTCTACACTTGCCCTTGTTGGACCTCATTAAGTTTCTCCCTGCCCAGCTCTCCAGCCTGTCCAGGTCTTGCTGAATGGCAGCACAGTCTGCTGGGGTGTTGGCAACACCACCCAGCTTTGTGTCATCAGCAAACTTGCTAACAGTGCATCCTAATCCCTCATCCAAGTCATTAATGAATGGCCTCCAACTAGACTCTGTCCCATTAACCACTAATCTCTGGATTCTATCCTGCAGCTCATTCATGATCTACATCACAACACAATCATTCAGTCCACAGTGCCTCAGTTTGGCTGCGAGGATGCTATGTGAGACTGTGTCAAATGCCTTGCTGAAGTCAAGATAGACCACATCCACTGCTCTGCCATCATCTCTCCATCTGGTTGTGCCCTCATAAAAGGTTGTCAAGCATGACTTCCCTGTGGTGAAGCCATACTGTCTGTCCCTAAAGACCCTCTATTCCTTGATGTGCCTAGAGACAGCATCCAGAACAAATTGTTCCATTACCTTTCCTGGGATGGAAATGAGGATGACTGGTCTATAGTGACCTGGATCCTCCTTCTTAGCCTTTTTGAAGATTGGAGTGACATTTGCTAACCCCCAGCAACACCTGCATGCATGTGTGGGACCTCTTTCTGGGACACCACATTTTTCTTGGCAACAGCCTTCCATGAGATTGCAACCATAGCAAACAAACATACTTCTCAGCACTCCCTAGGGCAGCCTATTTATGGGTGCAGATGACCTCCTCTGCTCTGCCCTTGCTGCATCACCAGCTGCCCCTGCATTGCTGTGGAACCGTGCGATGCTACTGGCACACACTGAACAAGCCAGCCTCCCTGCTTTTTAGCCACATGAATGGGTGGCTTTCAGCTCTCCATGTTTACATAGCCCATGGAAGCTCCAGCATGCCTTCTACCCCAGCTTGCATAGGACAAGCTCAGACTTACTGAGCTGCTACCTCCATGCTCTATAGCCACATGAAACTAACACATCAGCTTCAGACAACCTGTGCTGGAGATAGATGTCAGACAGCCTGACATCATTCACAGTGTCAGTGATGAAGGGCCTCATTTGCTGTCATGTTCCAGCAGTCATGAGAACTAAACGATTCTCTGAGGTCATCAACAAGGTTTTGTAATAGACATCTTCAAAACACTTAGTGCAGTGGGTAAAGACCATGGTACAGTAGACTACAAACTCTCAGCCAAACTCTCCAGACCCTAAAGGTGTGCTGGAATAAATCCATAGAAGATGGCAAGTATCATCTTGTTCTTGGAATTCTTTTTCTGGCAGATGTAACTGGCACCTGGAGTCTGAGGTTAATATGAAGGAAGAGTGTAACGAAGACTTCCAGGGCATAGGAACATCTACTAACACATTCAGAGAGTGCATGAGATCTCCATTATTGTTGAAACAGAATGGCACAGTCTGACCTAGCACACGTGGCTACTGAAGATGCAAACAAGGTCAAGACAAGAGATGTATCTGGAAGCTAGGTTCTCCCTGCCCTCAAGCTTAAGGCTTGAAAGGTGAATTTTTATACTAGTCTGGAATATGCATTTCTCCGAATCAATAAAGGCATCATGCCCACCAGTAAATGGAAGCTGGAAGGAATCCAGTAACCGTCTTGGGAAGTTCAAATGAAAAACAATGAGATAAACATGCAGAAACTACACACAACTCATCAAAGACAGTGAAAGAATGAACTGCTCAGGATTTATCAAAGCCTAACCCAAGGTTTCACTTGGGTTGAATGGCATCAAAAAGCAAAGAACTCCAGCTCAATTGTGTTATTAATAAGGGAAACAATATGAAGCATGTCTAGTTGTACATAAACTTGTAAATCAGAGAGCTCACACACTAGAAGTGATGAAGAAATAAAATATTAGGTTTCAAGTAACAAGGTTTATATATACACCCTATGTGAATGTATATTCTTATTATCTCTTCAAGCCAGGAGATAATGTTATCCATCCACTCTTATATAAACCATATTTTCTGAACATATTTCATAATAAAAAAATCTTTATTGGTGGAACTTGTGATTCTTCTTTACAATGGTGTAGCAAAAAATAAGATCTGGCATTAATCCTTGAACTAACAAGACAAATATTTATATTTGTTCTATAAAAAGAGCAAACAATAGCTTTGTAAATTCTTAGTTTATGTTACTGTGACTTGGAAACCTAATTTTGTTTTAATGAGATTATGCTGGAGGTCATGATCGTCCAAATATTGAAGCACTTGTTTATAGTTTGATGTTTAATAACCAAGTGCATTAAACACTTTCTGCTCTAAATTTACCAGTTCTTGGATCATCACCAAACTCTCTGTAGAGTACTGCTCCAGGAAAACACTAGCCCAGTTCTGATGACAGCTTAAATTACTATATATTTTTAAAACATTAATAATTTGCAATATTAGAAATACACTGAAAAGAGATGATTAATTACTATCATTAAGCAAACCATCAGACACACATAAATTACCATTTCATCTTTCCTTCTCTCTTTTATTATTTACTTTTGGTTTAGATTTATGGGGTATACCCAACAGAAGTATTTTTGACACACACATTGTCAAGCAATTCACAGAGTGATTGATAAATGTCAACCAATATAAATGAATTTATGATACCAGACTGTGATTGCCATATTCAACTGTGGGTTGAATCCTAAACTTAAGTTGAGTACTAAAATCAGGCACATGTATTCCCACTTAGTCACTTGAGTCATCCCACATCACTAAAAAAATGGCCACTTGTTTAAGTGCCCTTAGTTAAGTGACTAAATTGACACTCCATGTGTCATGCATATTACAAAACAAGACCTTGTTCCTTAATGGGCTTCCAAGAAAGCAAATGGGAGGTTAGACATGGAATTCAAAGGACACAGACTGCACTGAACGAGTGGATTGTGTAATAGCTTTTATGTTGGTGTTCAGTTTTTGGTACTTTTTCTCAGTAAAAAGATTGAAAACACAAGTTAATAAATCTTCTAATTAAACCACTTACCAATATTACAACATGAGTGTTGGGATAAGAAAAAAAAAAGCAAAAAGAAAGGCAATTATAAAAGCGGAAAAGAAACAAATAAAAAGGAAGAAAAATGGACAAGTAGGTGGACTCTGTCTTTGGCTGTCATTTTGGCTCCCTCACTCTCTCCAAGGCATCCTTTGGGGACTGAGGCTAGGCAGTGGATTTCAAAGGTGTTGACAAGCCTGGCAGACCAGCAGTTTCAATTCATCCCTCAGCAACAATGCCAGGCAGCTGTAAATGACTCTAACATTCTCTGCTTCATGACAGTTCCAGGATTAGGGATAGGTTTTTGCTTTAAATCCAATAAGGGCTCCCCGCTAAGAGGCTCAAGATTGCTTAGACAGTGAACACTTTCAGTCTACAAACCACAAGCCTAGTTTATTTTGCCAAGATAAAAGGGGCAGAATTTTCTTAAATGATGGAAAAGCACTTCAGGAAGTAAACAAGAGAAGTGTACAAGGAACCCCTCTCAACCATTTTGCTTTCAAGGGGATGTACGTTCTGAAATCTCTTCAATAGTTTGGAAGACTTCCATCATTAATTTCAAGACACATTACAGTTTTGTTCTTAGGCAGCACCATTCAGTGTCACATAAAAATCACAGTAAATTATTTAGATTTTTTTAACAAAGGGTGGGCACTTTTCCCAAAATGCCGCCTTCACTGCTTGGACAGGCTTTTTCTGTTAAACCAATAATGGTCTGTCCTTTTGCTACCTGACCTCAGCATCAGGCTGTGAGCAGAATTACCAGTAGGAGAGTATCTGTGACAACACTGTGAAGGCCAACAAACAGAGCCTGTCACTCAATCAATTTACTATAAGGCACTCACGTAGCCATGCTACTCTCTAGATCATTTGTGGGGTAACCCTAAGCTTTAGATCGCTTTAGGGTTGACCACAAACACTGAACACTACAGAATTATTTTTTTATAACCTGACTGCCCAAGGTTACTAAACTTTTCTTTGAAGAAAGAGAAGGGACAAGAGAAGGGCTAAAAAACACACTGAATTTTTTTACATGGTCATACATTAAAAAAAACGGGGTGAGTTAGCATATTAATGTGCATTTTCATCACTGCAAACCTGCAGAAGAAAAGATGAGGTTTTGGGTCAAAACCAAAAACGTTTAATTTGTAGTTGTGATTGTTACACACTTCATCTCAAACCACTGAAATTAACAGTTTTGCCAGTGGCTTCACTGGAAACCGGCACCAAGCCGTCATTGGGTAATATCAAGTTTATTTTACAGCTGTAAGCCAATGCACAACACGTATGGTTTCTGATGCATCACAAATTAGAACTGCCTAATGAATACCCTCTTATATCACTCTCTTTTATGTATAATTTCTTGTTAAACCAACTCAAGGCACAAATTTCAAGCAAATATATCAGGGTTGAAATTAGAGCTACAAAGAATACACAATGGCAACTGTGTAAAGCATTTTGTCTGTATTCTGTAGTACTAATGGAATCCTTCAAAAATTTGAAGAAGGCCATACAGGAAATAAATACTGCCTTCTTTCAGTTAAATGCAAAGTTCAGGTGGCTGGGAAAACAAGGTAATTTCAACTCATTTTTAGTTAAAAAACTCAAACCCTAAAAAAAAGCACCTTCCCTTCCAGTCTTGTCCTTGAATAAAACAAAAATGGATGTCAGTACCTCAGAGGAAAGAAAAGTAGCGATTGCCATTCTGGACAATATCAAGAGCATTGGTATTTTAATGCTACTCCTTTGCACTGCCACTTTTCTGCGTTCCCAGCAAGTGCCAATAACAAAAACCACATCCAGTGATTCTGAAGTGTAATGCTTTCTGAAACACATGTGGCTGACTGACAACAACACAACCTTTTTCATATTATTCTTTCTTTCATGGCCTAAATTATTAATGAACAGTGTGGTGCACACAACTCAGTTTGAGCATGACATTATCTCTGCATATAGCATTTCCAAACTGTTGCCAAACTGGTCACATGAAGTTGTTCATCTCACTGTTTAATTTGAGTTGTTAGTTTCTTTATAAAAATTAGTGGGAAGAATAATATTAACAGAGCATTTATTAGCCTTCCTAGTTTGGCTTCTCTTTTTTGTCTAAGCAGCTTCTTGTGTAACTTAATATTCATTAATATGGGAAATATTGAGCTCATCAGCTGTAAAACCACCATTGTAGAAATCAGAATACTTCTATCTACTTCTGGCACAAAAACAGGTTCATTCACCTTCTCTTTAATCAGTTTCTCCCTCAACCTTATGAAAGCCCCTCAAAATTACCTGTGGAAAGAAATGCTTTAGAAAAGTCATTTCAGTGACAGTCCCTAGTGCTGCTGCTTCACAGAGTGATGGCAGGAGAGAACAGAACCTTGTGGAGACCATGGGGGCTCTGTCTGGGTGGGGGACGTTCCCACATGGAAGACATTACAAAACAGAAGAACGATGCCAAGCAATTTGTTAATCCTTCACATAATCATGAATTTTGCATATGTTGTGCAGCAACGTACCTTTCAGTTGGGACTGGTTATGTTATGCTGAAGTTCATCTTATGTACTGCTGAGCAGTTAGACCCCAGATGCTGAATAAAATGGGCCTTCAGGAGCTGGCCTTCTTGCCCCTGAGTGATTACAGAATCAAGAGCAAAGTGTACCAGGAGTCAAATAAATCAAGATTTTAAGAACAACAGTTAAAACAAGGCTCTACATGGGATCCTTATCCCAAACGTCTCTTGTTTTAATTTGCTATGTGAGCAGATTTTGGATTACTACAGCCTGTGTCCAGGTTTTCTTAGAGTTCAGCCAGAAAAAAGAGCAGGGGCATGTTTATTTCTGAGGGCAGATCCAAGAGAGAGGATAAGTTCAGCCAGCTAGCAGGCGCTAGCATCCAAGGGAGTGAAAGAGGACATGGGGAGGATTCATAAATCCATAGCTTTAGAAACAGAAACAGACTTGTCAGTAATTGCTCCTACAGACATGCAGACTTGGAGTGGGGAGAGACACGGATGGGAAGAATGCACAGGTGGGAAAGGATTTGAATGTAGACAGAAATGAGGAACTTACACAGATGAGTATTGAGGACACAGTGGAGAAGAAAGCTTCAAGTCATACAAAGGTCATCATGCACTGGAACAGGCTGCCCAGGGAGGTGGTTGACATATTTAAAAGTCATGTAGACATGGGGCTTAAGGGCACGGTTTAGTGATGGGCTTAGTACAGTTAGTTTGATGGTTGGACTCGATCTTAAAGGTCTTTTCCAAATAAACAGTTCTATGAATCTGTAATATGGTAAGTCTGAGATGGGTCTGCAGGAGAAAAGCAATAGTACTGAAGCAGGCTGTTCAGGAGTGGGAAGGACTTGATACAAAGAGGTCAGGGGAGATGCTATTGCTGGCTGGGTGATACCCAGTGGAATATAAGTTTGAGGTATTTGAAGATTTGAGGACTACGGCTCAGGAAGTAGAGGATTCTTGTGTAGTATGATGATGAGGTCACAACCATAGCATGATTCTGTCACCACGCTGAGATGCTGTCACCCTCACTGATACCCAGTATTGTGCTCCTTCCTCCACACCACCACAAGTATGTCTGCAGGCACATTATCTGGAGGTCTGGTTTTCACTGCTGCAAATACAACAATTCTAAAGCACACTCCTAAGATTTTGAGGAAAGTCTGAGAAGCCACAGTTGTCCTTCAGGGGCTAACTAAATTCACACTGACAGACCATGTCTGTGATTAAAAAATCAGAACAACATTACTGAGTGACTTATAATTTATCTTTATAAGTGGTAAAAAAAAGAAGTTCATACATGTCAGAAATTGCAGCTACTTGCCAGTCAAACAGGAAACTGACAGGGATGCAAAAGCATTTTCTTATAAGTGGCAATAAGAAACCCTTGTTGGTGTGCATAAGCACACACACACATGCATGTAACCACATATAAGAGCAAAGCTCAGTTTTGGAAGTTCAGGAATGGCAGGAAGCCTGCCTCCCACCATTCAGAAACATCCAGCAGAGACTATTTGATCACCACTTACCACCTGAACACTTGATTGCCCACTTCAATGTTTGGTCCCCATTCATCCACTTGAGGAGCGGCCACCCTGCGGTGGAAGGTTGAAAGTTACACCTTTACAAGAAGGTTTCCTCTGCTTTGGGGTAGTTGATCCCAGTGGGAAGAGCTGCCACTCAGGCAGGGGAAGTAAGTAGGCAGCTACTCTGTGTGGGACAGAACAGATGTGTCACACTGAACTGCAGGAGCTTAGAGACACATCTATTTGGTTCACACCAAATTTTAATTCACTTTCTGTAGTGAACCACCCCAGCTTCCAACTTCAGCACTAGCCAACCATAGCAACCTTTGAGCCCCGGCTGCTAAACACGACAGTAAGTGTTTAGTGCAATAAAAAACCCCAACAACTGCACATTCTTGCTATAAGTTTTATATTGGAAGTTGGCAAATGTGACCCCCATTCACAAGAAGGGTTGGAAGGATGATCCAGGTAACTATAGACCTTTTAGCCTCACCTCAGTTCCGGGCAAAGTTATGGAACGGTTAGTGCTGAGGGCTATCATGCAACAACTGTGATGGCCAAGAGATTAAGCCCAGTCAACATGGGTTTAGGCGGGGTAGGTCTTGCCTGACTAACCTGATCGCATTTTATGATCAAGAGACTCGGCTGGTCAATGAGAGGAAGGCTGTGGATGTGGTTTACCTAGATTTCAGTAAGGCATTCAACACGGTCTCCCATGATATACTCTTGGCTAAGATGGCAGCAAGGGGCTTTGACAGGAATATACTGTGCTGGGTCAGGAGCTGGTTGGACGGACGAGCCCAGAGAGTGGTGGTTAATGGTGTCGCATCTAGTTGGCAACCCATTACTACTGTTGTCCCCCAAGGCTCAGTGCTAGGTCCAGTCCTATTCAACAACTTCATTGATGATATTGATGATGGGTTGGAACCTATCAAGAGCAAATTTGTGGATGACACCAAGCTTGGAGCACATGTCGATTTGTTGGAGGGTAGGAGGGCCCTGCAGAGGGATTTGGACAAACTGCGAAGATGGGCAGACTCCAATAGGATGAGTTTTAGCAAGTCCAAGTGTCGGGTTGTGCATTTTGGTTATAACAACCCCAGGCAGAACTATAGGCTGGGAATGGAGATCTTGGAGAGTACTCAGGTAGAAATAGACTTGGGGGTATTGGTGGACAGTAAACTTAGCTTGAGTCAGCAATGTGCTCAGGCGGCCAAGAGGGCTAATGGCATCCTGGCCTGTATCAGGAATGGTGTGAACAGCAGGGAGAGGGAGGTTATCTTCCCCCTATATTCGGCACTGGTTACACTGCACCTGGAGCAATAGGTTCAGGAAGGATGTTGAGGTGCTGGAATGAGTCCAGAGAAAAGCAACTAGATTGGTAAAGGGCCTGGAAGGTAAGCCCTACGACAAGAGGCTGATGGAGCTGGGTCTGTTTATCCTGGAAAAGAGGAGGCTCAGGGGTGACCTTATCGCTGTCTATAACTACCTAAAAGGTGATTATGGTCAGGCGGGGGTCGGTCTTTTCTCCCTGGACACTGGAGACAGGACCAGGGGTCACAGTCTTAAGCTCCATCGGAGGAGATTTAGACTTGACATTAGGAAGAGGTTTTTCACTGAAAGAGTGATCTGATTTTGGAACGGGCTGCCCACGGAGGTGGTTGGGTCACTGTCCCTGGAGGTGTTTAAGGTTAGGGTGGTTGAAGTGCTGAGTGGCATGATCTAGATGTCAGATATTTAGGGTTACTTGGTTGGTTTTAGGTTGGACTGGATGATCTTTAAGGTTTTTTGCAGCCTCATCATTACTGTGATACTCTGGTACTGTGTTCTGCCAACAGCACATACACTGCTGTGATTTCACCATGGTGGGTGGCGGGAACTTGGTGAAACTTTGGGAACACAGAGATGTTTGTATTCAGAAAGAAATCTGTTTATCTTCATTTTGTTCTCTTCATTTTCAACTAGATATAGATCTGTGAAGACAGAGTGAACTTATATTAATAATTTCATTATTATTACTACTATAGCTAACAAAACAGTCTAAGTGCTCTAAAAATAGGTCAGTTCTTACTTGTGGGAGGAAATTTCATGTTCAAGTTCTGGCTGAACTCTCCTTCTCGTCCTGGCTAAGTATCAGAAAGTGGTGACTGTCCTCCCAGTTCTCTCTGTATATCTTCTAAGAAAGCCCTTCAGAATTCATGATTTATTCCCGTACCATTAGGTGCAGCAAGTTCCTCCCACTTAGAGCAGCTGAACTTTTTTCAGTTTTCAGTCAATTTTGCACTGATTATTTTGTTTTGCTTCAGCTGAAAAACCAAATGTCTGACAGACTCCAGAACAAAGCTAACTTCAGTACTGGAAGTACTATGTAGGAATCAGTTTTTATCAGATGGAGAAAGAAAATCAAAATTTATGTAGCCTACACTTAGAAGGTTGTAAAGATGCTCAACTCACAGTCAGATGGCCTGACTGATCATGAGTATTACATAAAGCTAAAATTTTGGTCCTTGGTGATTGGGCTTGCAATACCTTGATGTTAAACATTTAATTTTCTAGAAAATTCTATGACATTCATTATGACACAAATATCAAAGAATTATTTTTTTCTTTTTCCTTGTTTCTTTTTTAATTTCACAAAGTAGCTTTAATCCAAAATCATTTATCCTTAAAGAGGACAGAGGAAAACTGGAAAGCAATGTGACGCAAATCAATTTATGCTCAGATACCATTTCAAAAACAGCATTTCCCTTCATTCTCTATTCTTTCTCTAGTTCAGACTCCTGATGTTTATCTAGCAGAGTATAATTCCCAAATTTATCAGCCTCTAAGCTACAAGATAACAAAAACATAAGCCATAGCAATAATTCATGACAACTACCATTATGTACTTTTTCTAATGATGAACTACCTTTTCATAGGATTAAAGATCTGACCAAAGAATCCAGATTTGAATTTTTTAGTATGGATACTGATGTATTTAAGGGAACTACACAGGTAGTTCTCTTAAACAGAAATCTCTTCAACATTATGCAACCAGCACTTGTAGTGTTACACGTTCAAGCAGTAAATCTAAGTCAAAGCCAGAGCTTTCAGTATGAACATGTAGGTACATCTGGTATCCTGTTCTGTGGGATGGACAAAAAGTGATCATTCAGAATGTCTTTGGCCCACCAGTTTGGGCACTTTACAAATATTCTCAACCCAAATATCTGAGTTAACTACTTAAATTAGCTACTTGTGATATGCATTCTAACTGGTTAAGAGAGAGATGGGTTCCTCCAGCATGAGAAGATTCAATATATCTTGATTAGATCTTTGGTCTGAACTGCTCCAGAAGGAACCTCTTACCCCACTCTGCCCAGGGACGGTTTGGTACATATTCCTAAGCCTCTTTTGAAGCAAAGGAAGTAGTTAGGAGGTTTTGAGTTGAAACAAGTAATCTGTCTCATCCAAAACACTGTAGTTTCAAGGAACTTGAGGTTTTCTGTCTAATGCTGCCAGTTGCTGTCAGCCAACTGTGCAGACGCATGTCAGTAATCTTACCAAGTCTCCAGTAAGTGGTACAATACTTCATACAAGAAGGTGATTGAATCAATGCCTGTAGAGATGCAGAGGACACTGACTGTGAGAGCAAATTACCTGTCATGGATTTCTCACCTCTCCACATCAGTATAATCAAGACTTCCTGAAATACCAGTCTAATCAAATTCAAGGTATTTTGCTCAGTCTGAGTAAGTAACGTAACGTCTATTGTACAGGTGCTTAGAGTCATTGATAGAATTTTCTAAGAAATGCTGATATTAAACATAAATCTGATTTTCACATTGTGTTAATTTGTTTACAACGGATGTTAACACAGATTTGTGAGGTCTGTTTAAACAATTAGTTATATCCTGAGACAGTTAACAGATAGAATGTGAATTTAGAAACACAGTCAGTTACAAAAAGTCATACTCACAATGACACAACTACTCAAGAAAACAAAAATCTATGTTTTTGCAACTGTCCTGGATTCTTGCCCCTAGCTGTTTGTTTCAAAGAAACTGTACAGTTATATAAATTACCACTGAGTTGAGCAGGAACAAAACTAGGATCTGTTTAATACTGAGCTATTGATGACACAGAGTTCATAAGAAAAATGCACCTGTGCAGTTGGCAAGGTTATTTCCAAAGATCAACTTTTAAAATAGTCTTGCTTTGAGAACCCTGCTTAATTTCTAAAAACTCTCATGGAATTGAGGAACTGATCCTGTAATAGAAATGAGACTCAGGTTATCTATTTGTATGATACTAATAACTGATAATTTTGAGTACCCTAATTAATCATAGATAAAACATTTAAGGGAATTGATATACTCATAACACCACAGCTTATTTAAAACTGAAAGTTGTGTATATTTTCTAAATTCCAAAGAAAAGATACTCTTTCTGTGAATGTCTTGGTGAGTTTAGTTAATCTTACATGTAGTTTTTCAGAAACCATAAGTTTCATAATGACCTCTAAAATAGAACAAATCATAACCAAGACAGGCTAGACCTTTCCCCAGAAAAGGTTTCAATCCAGATGCATTTTTATTAGGTATGGGGAGTAGTCACTGCAGGAACAATAATATGCTGCCTTTTTCACTATATAGAAGTAAATTACAGACTAACAACTTGGTTTTCAAAATTAAAGGTAACAGCACAAGAAAGCTATTCTAAAGGACACCTGTCACTTTAGAAAACCTGTAATAGAAACATAATTTTTTGTACCATAGCAACATGCGAGAAAAGTGCCAGGAGATTGTTTCCAATCAAGACATTCATTTCTGTCCACAGCTGTTCTGCATTTAGTTCTGTAGTTCACATTATGCCTATCTGTTTGTCCGGGGCTAATTCAGGCTCAGAAGAAGCTATATGTCACTCACTAAACGACAGTATAATTAAAAGTCCTACTGCTACAGCTGGTTTGAAACATTTGAGAGCTTGGGAATTGCAGAGAATTCATATTAAAAATAAAAGGATGTAATCACAGCCTTCTGTACAGTTTAATGGAAAAGAGTAATTTCATGATTGCAGTTGGCTTGAATGAAGCACATTGCTCTAATTATGTATATCATGTGTATACATGCAAAGACTAGAAACTGTCTATATAATCAGGGTGGTTTAAAACATTCCTGACTTTCATGATTATAATTAATCCAGGCAAACCATTTAAAAATCATGAGATCATTTCAGACTATGGTGTAAGGTAGAACTATCTTGAAGACAGACCCCAGTCACCTTCAAAACTGCCAGTTTTTTGTGTGGTGTCCAGCCTTCTGGATGCAACTAGGGAAGTGCTCTCATATCTGTAGTGGTTCCTTTTTTAAATGCTGAACAATGTAACCACATGGATCATTGCTTGGCATGCCGCTGTTGAGGATGCCTATGCATGTTACTCTTTTCTGCGCCATACTAATATTTCTGGAAAAGTAATTCCAGGCTGATGTCAGTTTAGGTATGTGAAGGTTCCAGACTTGTTCCAATTGTAGTACTAAAACATATTGTGCTTGTGCTAATACTTTCCATATTGCTTTTCAGTCCTCAGTAATTTTTGCTTACTTTTGAGCACAATCAGTCCTGTCAGGTTTTGTGTTATTAGAAGAACTGTGCATTTTCTCATATACTTCTGACACCACAGTGCTTCAGATAAAGCTAAAACTAGAAACATTAAGTGCTAGTTGTTTTGTAGATCATAGGAATGAATCAGAAAGCAGCCCAAGGCTGAACCTTATCAATTTTGTATTTCTAAATCATAACTATTGGTATTAGCATGTTTAGACTACTAGATTTTCAAGTGATGATTTTTATAGAAAGACTCTTACCCATTACAAGTTTTTATTTTAAAAAAGCTTCAACCAAGTGTGTCATCATTATGCAAATACACGTTAAAAATGTATTCTCTAAGAAAATGTTATGTTTTTCTATCTCCTTCTCTATTTCTTCATCTTTCTTTTAATTAAAAGAACTCTGAGAATTGGGAATAAAAAACAACCTGCCTCTACAAAACTCTGATTGCCTTCTGCAAAAGCAAAACCAATGGAAGGTAACCATGGTCAGTGCCTGTATAAACAGGCTTCCTGGCCAAATCAAGAGAAATACTAAGAAATACTGAGAAATCAAAAACATAAAACAGCTAGTGGAAAATCTGGTTTATATTTAGTGGAAACATTTTTATTTTAGCACTTTGAGTTAAATTTTGGAACCAAGAGAGTAAATGAAAGTATTTCTTTTATGCCAGTATATAGGGGTATACAGTTAAAATTGTTTCAGCTGCCTTGAAGAGGGGACATGGAGTTCCTAATAGAAGCCAGGAATATTCATAGAATTATAGAATCATAGACTGGTTTTGTTTGGAAAAGACATTTAAGATCATCAGGTCCAACAATTAATATAATTTCTACCAAGCTCACTGCTAAACCATGTCCTTGAGCACCATATCTACACAACTTTTAAACCTGTCCATCTCTTTGCACAGCCTTTTCCAATGCTGGATGACCCTTTCAACAAGTAGTATTTTCTTACTATCCAGTTTGAACTTCCCTTTGTACAACTTGAGCCCATTTCCTTTTCTTCTATCACTTGTTTGTTGTGAGAAGAGAAAACACCCACTTCCTTACAATTTCTTTTAGCTGTAGACAGCAATAAGGTCTCTCCTCAGCTTTATTTTCTTCAGACTAAACCACCATAGCCTCCCCAACTGCATGTTCTCCAGACCCTTTACTAACTTCATTGTCGTTCTTTGGACCCAGTCCAGCACCTCAATGTCTTTCTTGTACTGTGGTGCCCAAAGCCGAAGCCAGTACTCTGGGTGTGAGCTTCCTGATGTTGAGTACAGGGGTGTGATCTCTCCCCTACTCCTGCTGGCTACACGATTTCTAATACAAGCCTGGGTGCCATTGGCCCTGTTGGTCAGCTAGCACACTGCTAGCTTGTATTTAGCTGTTTGTCAATCAATATTCCCAGGTCCCTTTCTGCTGGGCAGCTTTCCCAGCTTTCTCTTCCCCAAGCCTATACTGTTGCATTGGTTGTCATGATCCAAGTGTTGGACCCAGCACATGGGTTGAGGTTCAGTCTCAGCATCAGTCAGTACATCCATTCTTGCCCCTAGCTGTTTGTTTCAAAGAAACTGTACAGTTATATAAATTACCACTGAGTTGAGCAGGAACAAAACTAGGATCTGTTTAATACTGAGCTATTGATGACACAGAGTTCATAAGAAAAATGCACCTGTGCAGTTGGCAAGGTTATTTCCAGAGATCAACTTTTAAAATAGTCTTGCTTTGAGAACCCTGCTTAATTTCTAAAAACTCTCATGGAATTGAGGAACTGATCCTGTAATAGAAATGAGACTCAGGTTATCTATTTGTATGATACATCAGTATCAGTACAGCCTTTCCAGATCCCTCTCTAGAGCCTTTCTATCCTCAAGCAGATCAATACATCTGCCCAACTTGGTGTCATCTGCAAACAGAGTGAGGACAGAACCCTGAGGACACCACTAGTGACCAGTCATCAATTGGATTTAACCCCACTCACCACCACTCTTTGGGTATGACCATCCAGCCAGAGGAGAGTATGTGCATGAAAGCCACAAGTTCCTTGAAACCTTCTAACCTTTCTTGGTAGATGAATGTCATTGCTAATCTCCAGTCTATTGGGACCGCTATGGTTAGCCAGAACTGCTGATAAATGAAGGAAAATTAATTGTTTGTTATTGTATATTTCATCATATACTCATTCTGCAGCAGTTTGGATCATGGAAGTTATGTGAATCATGTACTAACAACATGAATTGTACATACGTCAGAATTTCGAGGTACTTCAGATATGAATACAAACTACATTGATTAAGGTTTCTCTTTATGATGTACTTGATCAAAACTTCTGAATATTTCCTGATCACAGGGTTTCCAGTCTGATTCTTTATTCAGTGTTGCTTCAAATTGTGCCACTTCATTTTCATCAGTTGAGAACTGCTTCATTTGCCCTCTAGTAATATCATTGACATTTGTTTCATTATTCATATTTAAATTTTATGACTGAATCACAGAATACATTTAGAACTCATTTTCTTTCTATAACTTCAGAAATTAAGTCCTAGATGCTGGACTAACCACATATTTCTGAGAATAAAGTATTTCTTAGCACAAGTGAAAACACATGATATTAATTTTTAATATTTTTCATCTGCTTTGTCTGAATCAGTTCAGGTAGCTGCTTAGCCAAATGTTTTATAGAAGTATTGTATTCAATTTACAAAGAACTCTATTCAATGAAATAGCAGAATACTGTTTTGTCTTACCCAACTGGATACATAACAGAGACATCTGGAAAAATAGTTTAATTCACATTGTAAATTAACACAGAAAAGTAAGATGATCTCCCTTTGTTTTCCTTTACTGACTGAGAATTATATCATGTAGGCACACATCACCCAAAATAAAATCATTCCACACACTGCTGATGTTATTTTAATTATTTTTCTGATTATCATTTAAGAACTCAGTTCTTTTCTCACTTACACCCAACACATCTCTGTTGTTATTCTGACATTTCCAATGAAATCTTTCTTCCCAAATGGAGAACCTCTTCATTGAATCTGCATTTGTTCATTTTGTATATTTATTTACAGATAGAGAAAATAGATATGCTGTGGGCTTGTTCCTCTCAAGCTGTCTTGAGCTGATTTTTTTCCTTTCATGGGGCCACTCTGTCTTTATTTAACTTGGTTATATTTAAATATTGTCCTGTAACCTTTGCCATTATTTTTTACTTAATAGAAAAAAGATGAAACACTATTAATGTGGTAAAATTTTCCATTTAAACAATTCTAACTTGGTGTGTTTCAATACTTAGTACATTTGAGATTGCCTAAGATTTTCCCCACATGAAGACCAAAGAGAAACATACTGGTAAAAAGAGCAACTTAAAGATGACAAGCTTAGTGTCAGTGTTCAGCTCAGCATGTAACACTGGCAGCTGCCTAATGCTTATTCCACTTTCATGATGACGAACACTGGAAAAGGCAGTATTTTACTCTCTCAACCTTTCCTAATTCACTCCATATGTACACACAACTTAACTTCATGTACCCAGATTTCTAGCACCCCTTCTCCATGCAAGGGTAGGTTCCACAACTAACTAAATAAATAACTTATTACCTTGGTGGTTTGTGGTTTTTATACACACTCTTAGTCACACATACTCAGAACCACTAACAATCACCAGTTCCCCAGAAAGCCAAGATTTAATTTAGATCACATGTTACAGGCCAGACTAGAGAGCATCTTTACAATAACAGTATTTAGTCATATTCATCAACATAGAGTAAGACAGCACAGAGAGAAATGCTTAAAGAGAAGTAAGCAATTTTTCATAGAAAAAAATGACCACATCAGATATAGATTGTGAATACAAAGCAAATCAGATATGTATAGAGCAGTTAATGCTTGCATAAGTATAGATTCAGTTTTCAAATTACAACATAGATCAAAAAGGTGTTCCTTATGTGTCCAACTCAAAACTGAAAATCAGTTTTACAAAGTTCTTCTCTGTTTCTTTTGTCACTGCCTATTTGAGACATGAGACAGAAATCCAAAACACAGTACTAGCATGAGCTTGTAGATATGTGGCCAGCAGCAGAACATTTCTTTTTAGAGAAGTTTCCAAAGAGCTGGCCACAACATGTAAATAGGTGTAGAAATAAGAAAGAAGGACACAAATATCAAGGCTGAACCCTAGTGATTCTGTGATTCTGTCCAGAATCCAGTAAATTGTGATATTAATTGAGGGAGAGGAAAAACTAGCTTTTAATGTTTTGTAATCATATATAACTATAAAAGCTGAAGGTACACACCAGGCTTAGGAGAGACCATGCTATTCAGAGCTTAAATTCAAAATTCATACAAATACAAAAATTACTTTGCTACTTTTTATATCCATTTTGTCTTGGGGGTTTTTTATAGTTGCAAGACTAAAACACTTATAATTTGGTTCATTTCTCTCTCCCTGAAAGAGGTATTATCCCAGACTATTATATATTTTTCTCACTTTACAAGATGGCTGGTTCATATTGGGTTATCCTCCTCAATCATACTAACATGCCCTAGTTGCTTCAAATCCCAGTGTGTAATCTGGCTGTTCAAACTGGGCTCTCACTTGGCTTTCATTTTACACACAACCATCTGCCTTGAGAAGAAACAGAAGTTATTATGCCACACGAGATAGGTACATGTAAAAAAGCATTCTTCTGTAACATAGATTTTCTTGATTTCTGTTAGTGTAGCATAGCTCTGTTCTACTACTAGAATGACATCTGTAGACTCTACTCATCCCCAAAATGTAAATAAATAATTCCAGAAGAACAACTATTTATGAAGCTTGGATTGAGAAGCCTGCAAGGCCTGGTGCTACATGATCTGTTATTCACATAAAGGGCAAGTTGCTCATTACATCAGATAATGTAAAAGTTAAATCCAGGCTAGAGTTAACACGTGTAATACAGAAACTTTAGCCATGATGGAAAATGGTCAGAGCAACACGCTCCAGGATGTATACTTCTACTACATTTTATTTCATAGCATTTCTTCCATTCACAGGAACCCTTTCCATGTAGAAGCCTGCTGAAATGGTGGCAGAGGACATACTGAAACAAGAATATCTTGCTCAATAAATTGTTTTTATCTATTTAACTTGCTGAAAAATAATATATAAATCTATTTCCTGTAGTCTTTTTCACAACTCATCAGCTGACCCTAACCATGCTACTATCCAGTTCTTTTGAGTCAGACTTTCTTAGGAAAATTTACTACATGGAAGGAAACCTCAGCCCAGCATGAAAACAAAGGCTTGTTTAACAATTGTTTTAAGCATTCATGGGAAATTACAGAACACATTTCTGTTTGTAAACCATGCTAAACCTTATTGCAAGATAGTGAAGTACATGTTCTGTTTCTGATTGACTGCTCATCCAAATTGTCACATAGTCAAATTAGCATTTTAAAAAAGAGATCCTGAAATGAAGACTGCTGTGGTCATTTTTGAAAGTTAATATGTGTGTTCTCCTAACAGACCTCAGTGGAGGGGAAATAGTGCTGCTTGCTATACACTGTAAAAAACAAAAGCAAAACAAAAGAAAAATCTGGTCTGATGAAATTCCTAATGGCAGTATGTGGAAAATCCAATGCTGCATAAACAAACATACTAACTGTTCTGCTCCCTGTCTGTCTTGTCTCTTAAGGATATGAGTGAGGCTATTATCTCGACAGTAAACTGGACGTATTTACCGGACAGTAAACTTAGCTTGAGTCAGCAATGTGCTCAGGCGGCCAAGAGGGCTAATGGCATCCTGGCCTGTATCAGGAATGGTGTGAACAGCAGGGAGAGGGAGGTTATCTTCCCCCTATATTCGGCACTGGTTACACTGCACCTGGAACAATAGGTTCAGGAAGGATGTTGAGGTGCTGGAATGAGTCCAGAGAA
>VZRI01006296.1:27716-39348 GCA_013397515.1 Upupa epops
ATGATCTAGATGTCAGATGTTTAGGTTTACTTGGTTGGTTTTAGGTTGGACTGGATGATCTTTAAGGTCTTTTCCAGCCTCATCATTACTGTTATACTCTGGTACTGTGTTCTGCCAACAGCATATACACTGCTGTGATTTCACCATGGTGGGTGGCGGGAACTTGGTGAAACTTTGGGAACACAGAGATGTTTGTATTCAGAAAGAAATCTGTTTATCTTCATTTTGTTCTCTTCATTTTCAACTATATATAGATCTGTGAAGACAGAGTGAACTTATATTAATAATTTCATTATTATTACTGCCATTACGTTGGTTGGCAATCACTGGTTGAAACTCCCCATTATTAAAATACACAGTAAAAAAGATGTTTTTACATGTATTATCATAATTCAACAATTGTTTTCTGCAATACAGGCAGGTGCTTGGTTATATCTTTTATCTGAGGTCATCCCAAGAAAACACTGCTTATCCTACCTAACAAATGGAGTTACCCTTGAAACTAACAAAATGAGCAATTATGCAGTAGAACACTGTGCCCCAGGTGCAGCTAATTGGTGTTGAACAGAAAACTTGACAGGTTTATGGATGAGGAATCCACTGAGGCAATGACACCCCACTACCACATCATTATCTCTAGTTCAGGAATTCCCTGACATGCAATTGTTATTCCCAATAAATATCACTGCCTGCTTTCCTACCTGCCCTTACATGCCTCTGTAAATACAGACTTCAGTGACACTGTTAGAGGCAGGATGTAGTGCCAGCAACACAGTCACTCCTACCATAAGTATTCAAGACCACATGCATTTACTTCAGTGAAAACTCTCATGGATTTTGATTAAAAAAAAATTTTTGAGATCTGTTGTGTATACCTGCTGCTAAATAAAAGCTGTGCACTAGAAAATAAGGTCTTCAGGACAAGAGAGCTGTTTCTAATGTGTTTTTATGGTACCCACAAATTGGTCCTGTGTTGAAGACAACAGGTTAACTGGGACAGAAAGCCCCAAACATTCCAGTCACAGCCTCACTTAAAAGGTATCATGGTCTTTCTTCCTCTAACATTTCTGGGATTGGGTCAAAATTACTAACTATGCCTTTTTTATTTATGTGATTATAACCCAATGCAGGGATTGCAAGACCATATTTGGGAATTAGTGGCCACAACTGCTACTACAACACAACATAGACAAAAATGCAAAAAGAGTAGGTTGTTAGCAAACAGAAATAAACTTCATAGAGAACTGTGGTTCTCTCCAGCAAACTGTCTGCAATTGTCATTGAAATGAAACTGAAATGGACTAAACAGGAAGACTTAATCAGTTCTTCATGGTATTTTTATCCTTTAAATGAGCAAGCAGGGGAGCCATAGATTCTTCCTAACTTCTGTGGGCATCAAATAGTAATAAAATCACAATTTTTTGGAAGAGAAAGGCTGAAAATGAACTAGCCAAGATGTAACAACAGGTCTCTTACCTGTGGTGAAACAATATGAACAAAGAGTTACGATAAAGTTAGCTTATAAGAGAAAACATAGAAACTTGCCATAGCACTTAAGCTTTTTATCCCTTAAAAATTTCTAGCAAACAAAATATAAAGATGTTAAGATTCATCCTTTCCCTGTTTTCTTTTGTACATCTGTTATTTTTCTGCAGCCAATTTTCTCTGAAAATCTGATGCTTTGTTGAAGCAAATTCAGTAGCTGCACAGCTGTGCTGCTGTGCAGAACAGCAACCCATTACTCACCATCCTGAGAACCACACAAAACTTGGGAAGAATAATTGTCTCTGAATTTCAAGGCTATTATTTCTTCCTTCTTACAGCATTCCAGAAGTAATTTTATAGTATATCAGCTACTCCTGCTGTGAATGCAAGGTATCTCCTTCCACCTTTTATCAAAGAGAAGTTACTTTTCATTTAGCTTGCATTTTCTGCTGGGTAACAGCCTACATATAGACTCCATCATGCCATCACTGACATTGCAAATTTACATTTTAGCTTACCTCGTTCAGATAGTCACAAAAAAAAAAAGCCCAAAAAAGAGAAAGTCAAACATTTTCAACAGTGAAAGTGAAATAAAGCACATTTTTGCTCTTCTTTTAACTTTACATACATACAACCCAGCAAGCTCTTTTAAAAGGAATTTTACTATTGTTGTCTGTAAGCCAAGTACATTTTTTTTATCATCATCTGACAGTTTATTCATATCCTCAATACCCAAATTTTAGTTTTAACCAGCTTCTAAGCACTTAAATCTAAACAATATAACTTCTACCAATCCTTCACCTGGGTCCCAAATACCCTGGAGAATTTAGCATAGTAGACTTTTTTCTCCTTCCTGACCAGCTTTCCTATTTGTATTTCACAGCTAAACTGATCCAAACAATGTTCACCAGTGAAAAATTATGGAAACTGGAAAAGCTTCACTGAATATACAGAATGTGCCTCCACTCCTATAGAGGAGGAAGTCCCTGAGTATTTAGAAATGCAAACACAGACACTTCATTGCTGCTGTTCATGGGTTTCAGGAACAAAGTATCAACAGACCTATTCAAAATATCTGATGAAGACAGTGTCTTTTAGTCAGATAGGTTTCTGCTTTCTCACCTCCAAACAATCTCCAAGCATTGCAAAATTTCCTGTCATTAAGTTTCAATCCAATGCTGTGTGGGAGCTCCTTGAATTATCTCACTCTGCTTATTAAACAGGATCACAGATTATTTTTAATTATTATCCTTTTGTTTCATATATGAAACTGATGTTCTTTTCTGCATAAAATAAAACTCTCGAGATGAGGTATATCTAAATTAGGACCAAAGTGTTCAGAAAAGCCTGAGTGACTCTGCCCTCTGGTGCTGGCAAACCTTAGAGTACTTCTCTTGTACAGAAGTAACATTACCTTAGGTCTTAAAGGCAGGGACATAAAACAGGTCTATGAAAGCCCATCAGCAAATTTTTCCTCCATGGAACAAAATATTCTGATTTCAAATCACAAGAAAGTTATCAGTTCTGAAGGGCAATGATCAATAAAACACACTAGAGAAAATGCATGAATCAGTGTGAAAATCATTTGCCCAGTGCCCTAGCACCCTAGCACCCTAATGCAATCTCCCTTTTATCTTTTCTCCCCTGGGCTTTTCCCTCCTGTTTCCTTGCACACTATTCAGTTCTAGACTAATGGAATTATATTCTCATTTTCCCAATTAATTACCTTTATTCTCATAAATCATCTCTACAGGATATTATTTTCACTTCTGCATCACCCACTTCCTCTTCTCAATCTATTTCACTTGATCTCATTATCACTCTTCCCTTTTGCACTGATTTCTGCTCTTTTATTTTGTATCTTCCTTTGCTTTCTATTTAGCCTCTCTTTTTACCAAAGACAAGATATTGGACTATTTTTCACACCTAAGAGCAAATATTCTACTGTGGGTAGATGTGGGTAGATTGTGTATTGCATTGCTGAAAATATCTTTCCAAACACTCATACACATAACTCTATGCTGACTTTTCTACTCCAAAGTGGTCTTTGTCAGCAACTTCACCACAGTTTACCTGTAGCATAAGTTTCCAGCACATGCTTCTTTCCTTCTTATGAATGTACTAGCAGTGCTCTCCTTCACATTTTGAGGCTGCGTACCTTGCCTTTAAGCTAACAAGCTGGCATCTCACCCAAAATATCATGAGGAGCCTGGCAAATGGTTCTTGGTGCTTTTCCATGTACAACTAGGTGTATCTCAATATTTGAATGGAAAGACAGTCGTCTTGTCCAAGAAACATTAGACCTGTAACATTTTAAAGGCAAATGTTTTCTGCAAAACAAGGTCTAGAAGGAGACATTACAATAAAGACCTAAATAGCTCCTGGGTTTTCTGCAATAAAAGGCAAAGATATAGTGACAGAATCTATCTGATACAGATTCTGCTCCTACTTACCAATGAGCTAAAGGGACAGAGAACTGAGAAAGGAAATTACAAAAATATTTTTGTTTATAGTTATTTTTACAAGTGAATGCTAACTGGGGATGTTTGATGTAAACAATAAACAGACTGATAATTCTCATATCTTAAATTTTATGTCCAAATTGGAGGAAAGTCTTTCTAAATCTAAAGTTTTATTCAGACTGCCTTTACAAAAATAAAGCTATCAAAGAACTGTGTGAAAACTGATGACAGTTCTCCTTCCTTAAAATAAGAAATTATGTCTATCATAAATGAAAGAACTTGATGAACATTGCATCAAAAGTAGAATTTACTAAAACTGATCTCCACTAACAAAAAGGCCACCTATTTCCAGAGAAAAAGAAAATTTCTATCAGTAATGTAAAGCTACAGTAAAAATACTATGTAAAGGAGTATTATGAATGTCCATAGTATCTGGAGAGAGATAGATCCATGGATGCTTTACAAATAATTTGCTTTCAGAATAACAAAATCTGATGACCTTCAATGTCATCAAGTCCAACCATTAAACTAGCATTTCCAGGCCACCACTAAACCATGTTCTTAAAACTTTAAAACTGCTTCTACTCATATGGAATAAAACTGTTTCCATTTACATATTCATCACAATAAATAAAACCTATTGTATGAGGAATATGTAAATCTCAGTTAGGTATAGACTGAGTGTTTCTAGGCTTAAACTCACTGTAAAGACAATACTGCTCCAAAAACAGAAGGCAAATAAAGCCCTGTCAGGTTACATCTGTCTTTCTGAAGTAGTCAATTCTAGAAAGACCTTTTTATTCATTTTACACCTCCTTTCAATGGTTATAGTTTATTATTTGTGATGCAACAAATACTGGACATATGACTTAGATTGTATCTCAGGAAGAAGGGTGGTGAGGCTCTGAAAAATGTTGCTCACGTTGTCTATGGATGCCACGTCCCTAGAGGTGTTCAAGGCCAAGTTGGTTGGGGTCTTGGACAACCTGGTCTGGTGAAAGGTTTCCCTGCCTATTGCAAGAGGCTTAGAACTAGATGATCTGTAAGGTCCCTTTCAACCCAAACCATTCTACGAGTTTAAGACTTTTACATTTAAAATTTTAAAGGTAATGGGAGAAAAGAAATTGTGTCTTTTTCAAATATGTCTTACCTTACAAAAGTTGAAAGAGAGTATAGCTTCCAACATGTGATACTCCATGTTTTTGAAATTACAAGCCTTAGAGTTTTGGGGTTTTTTTGCATTAAATTAAAACCACTAACAAATTGCTAGTGGTAAAACACTGCACGAACACTGTTTCTTGCAAAATATTGGAAATAACTGTTGTAGCATTACTCAACAGTTAGGCAACCTCTGTTTACTCTAAGTATGAGCTCCTCACACAATGTGTCCTGCATACATAAATTAATTCCCTTTAGATCCAAACTCCCAGCTCCTAACACTTGGATCACAAAACTAAAACAAAAATATATGAACAAATCATTTTGCTAGTTGGTCCAACAAACAAACAAACAAACAAGCTCATAAATAAATAAAACCTGAGTAATCTGAACTGTGCTTATTTTTCAGATCTTTCCCTGGAAATAGTTCTAAATGATACATTGCATTTAGTGAGTTTTGGCCTTTTTTTGCTTGTTGTATACATCTGATGATCAAATGGTGTAGAAACCTATCTTAGGAAAAGTAACTAAAACATTGTCCATCACATATCCCAGCATCTCTGCAATCAGCGCAATTTCTATTTTAGCAAAAGAGGATAAACAAATTCCTCTTCCTCTCCATCTGTTACAGAAACTATATAATGGGAAAAGAACTGAACTCATATTCGAAGAATCTCCCCAGTCATGAATGAGTTCAGCACTGTGATGGGAGAATATAGACTCATCAAATTGTTCTTCTTTTCCTCTATATAAAACTACATCCAGCAAAGGAAATTCCAGATCTTCTTGGAGGACAGGATCAAAAGATTGTTTCATTCTAGCATATTTGTGTACTGGTATACAGTAAATGGAATCAGGCTTGACTTCTAATCTTAGCTCTAATTTTCTCATTTTCTTGTCTCATATTGTATAGACAGTTTGGTCTTTGGTTTTTACAAGAGTGTGTTGGAAGTAGTCTTCTGCACTGAAATCTTTCCATTTCAAACCCAGCCTTACAATTGAGCTTGTGCTGGTTCTCCTCTGAGTTTCAGTTTAATTTCTAATGATTCTTCCACATTTTATTTCAAATGTTCATTGTAAATAATATCATTATCAATACCGTTATTATTATTGACTTTTTACATGTTCTTGCATTTTTCCCATTTGTTCTGTCTTTTGAACCATCACTACATGTACCGTGTCAAATACAAAACCTCTAATCTTACAGGAGAGCTTGTTATTTACTTCTACTGTGGTTGACAACTACCATGCAGAAAATGAATTTAGATCCCACATTAATCCCAGAAGCTGAACAATACTGGAATTTAAGAAAGAACATGACCATCTTCAGTGTAAACTGAGAGGAAAGAATTTCACATCACATTTAGCACATACTATGCCAGCAGTAGTAAAGCAGAGTTGGGAGTTAGCACCTGTTTAAGACGAGAACAACTATACTAACTCTGGGAGTTGGGGGAATTTTTTACTAAACTACAACAGACACAAAGTAGGTCACTTATATTCTATGGAGAATGAGGAAAAGAAACAAAATTCTGAATTATATATGAACCATTACATTTCATTTTCTTTGTCTCCAGCAGCTCCCAGGAGTCTTGCAGACAGAAAGATCTGGATTTTATGACTCTGGCAAATGTCTAAGTTAATACACAGGCTTCTCCACAACCATTTTCATTATAGCTAAGGGCCTGACAACATTTCTATTTTATGACCTTTTACACTTCTTCCCATGCCCTTTGTCCCCGATTTAGTGCTTGTAAATGTTGATTCCAGATGTAATTCAGTACTCAAATACTGGCATTAGCTAGAAAAGATCTTAACTATATTGCAATCTAACTTATTTAGCTCTCTTTCCAGATGTTACCTGCAGGGAAAAAAATGGTCAAAATCAAATGTCTGAGGGGTGTTCCTGAAATTAATAAAAGTGATTGGCTCAAGTACCACCTCCAGAAATCTTGGAAAACCAAGTACCTTCCCTGCAATGACCTTAACAGCCAATTATTTTATGTTCCGAAACATGAAGTCTAGTCTATGTACAAAACAAGCAATATTTTATACGGAGGAAAGAAGAACCACAGCTTGATAACACACAACAAAAACCACTACCATCTATAAACATCAATAGCAAAGCTATGTTGTAGTAGAGCTGAATTTAAGAGTCACACTTTATTGAGTATAAAGTAGGAGGCTAAATGTAAAAAAAAAAGGACTGCAGTACTTCCATGGAGTAGAAAAAACACTAGAAGTCAACAAGCCTAGCAAAATAACCAACTACTGGATTTTCCTTGGAGACTAAGTGCAAATTCAGGGCAATGATCACTGTTCAGTGGAGCTGCACACAGAGGATGGTAAAGGACAAAATACAAGCACAAAATACAGGCACAGCAGGAAAGTCCCAGAGATTCTGGGAACATGTAGCATAGTTCTGATGTTTCCTTACCGCATTCAGGGAAATGAGAGTTCATTAATATGGAAAGAACTGCAACAAAGGATAATTGTATCTCATTGTCTGTTTGAAAAAACATTGACCCTCAGATATTAACTAATGGTTTAAGGTTAAAATTAGTGAAAAATCTTCAAAATAGCTCAGCAACCTTGCACCCAAATACCACCTCACCCAGTGCAAACAACTTCATAACAGTACCATCCTTCATCTGAGCACCACACTACCGCCAGGATAGTGCTAGAGCCTAAAGGACATTTTGGCAACTCTGTCCAGGTGGGAAGTTTTTTCCCTGCCCTGATGTTCAGACTTTGCTCTAAAATGAAGCCAGAAAGAAGTCAGGGGCAGTGGTACTGTGAGGGGCACTGGTGTAGCACAGTTAGCTAAGGGCCTTGAAGCCCTCTTCAGGACTGTGAACCATTAAGACTCACTCCTACTTTCCCCACTCCTTGAAGCTTTTAAAAGTTAATAGCAGCAAAGGCCTTAAAATTAGTCTGTGCCATCTGGGAATCCTGGCTCACAGTGAGGCTTCAGTTCATTGAATCTGAAGCCATTTCACTTCAGAAATACAGTGGCTTTTTATGTTACTACTCAGCATGTGGCATATGGAAGATGACGGCAGTGGTTAATCTTGTGACATCCACAGTAACAACGAAAACACAGTTTACAAAGAAACAAAATATGGATGAGAAACAAAGGAAATCATCCTCACAGAGTGTTGCCAACTTCTAGAGATGGTGGATTTCCAGTTAAAATCCATGTGCAGGCATTAAAACTGTGAAAACCAAAACTAAGCCTCCATGTACGATTTATAATGGAAGATGAGAAAAATCATTGTTACAACTTCAGTGATGTGGAGGGGAAGATAATCAGGACACTCTCTTTGGAATAATTCCCCAAATACTGGAACTAATCAAAGGAATATTTAATGAACACAGAAAGAACAGTAGACACAAAAGTGTTTTGCTTTACCTTTACCTGAATAAATATTAATATTGAATATTGATAAAAAGACATATACACTGCAGAGCTTGCATTCTTGGCACCTACGTGTAATCTCAGCAATAGTAAACCCAAATTCATTTTTACAATTTTAAGGCAATAGACCTAGCCTTGAAAGCCATTTATTGAAAGAGCAGTTAAAGAGACCAATGAAAGGACTATAGCAATAATGTACTGATACAGAACAAGTGCTCCAACTACAGACTAAGCAAGCAGTACAGAGAATGCAGTGCCATGTACTTACTGTAGATACCATATAACACATATGGTACAGACAGCAATTTGAAAGAAAAATTAATAGCCAGCTTGTATGCTCCAGTGACAGAAACAGAGAAAGCAGAATCAATATATCTTCATATGCCATTGATATGCCAGGAAAAAGATATGCATATATCCTTGCTGTTTCTGAGTCCATTTGGAAAGACCTCCACTGAAGGGAAAGCAAATCCATGTCAGTTAGCTGATGCAGGGACTCTTTATGTACATATATTACCAAAAAATATTTCCAAAAAAATATTACCAAAAAATGCATACAGGCACTCAGCTGCCACTTTTGCTGTTACAATATTAATCAGCAATCAATTTAAATTACACTGGAGAACAGAGCCACCTCCACTTTGATTTGAGGCACATCATGAATTAGCAAGACTAGGTATTGATAAGATGTCATATAACTGTTTCAAGACCAATAGGCCAAAGTAAGTTGTTGATAAGAAGGGATAATACCTATTGGATTCAGTATTGGTTGATAAGATTGGACACTATTTAAGAGACTAATCCCACTGGATTCTGTATCTGACACCAGGAAAAGGATAAATACTTCACAGCTGAGAACAGGCATGCCAGACACAATTCAGGAAGAACAGCTCTTGCTAGAGATAAATTCCAGTCCTGAGCGTATATGATGCAGAATGAGGTGTGCAAAAATTGCAGTGATCTTTGTAACATTAGGAGACTTCACAGCTTTGCTCAATCTCAACTTCAACTGGGAACAGACCACAGCAAATCTCCTCAATTTTATTGATGCAACTTCATAATGCAACTACACCACTCCAATTTCTAAGAGAAAGAACATCTGAAGGACACTCAGACAAGAAGTCTGACTTGGAAACTGAAAGTTTGGCACAACTAGCAGACTGTGCTCAAACTGTTGGTTTGTTAAATCTTTTCATGCTGTAGCCCTTAAAATTCTCACTTTCAGATCTTATTATGCAACTACTCTGTCTCCAAAGGATGAAACTTTAAAGACAACACATATCACACAAAGTCTAATAAAAATGAGTTTGCAGCTCTAAAATTTACATTTTTTCTGCCTTGTTCCAAATTTATTGGTTTGATCTTGTACCACCTCTTGTTTATTAATAGATAATTCATTTTTTTTAAAAGAACCTCTCTTTCTGATGCAAACACGCTATGTCGGTACCTTCATGTTTTCAGTCACTACATGTGTAAGACAGGAAGCACAGGTGACATACCTTCACTTTCCTAAAGGTGCAAGAATACAGGAAAGGATCAGGATACAAAGTTATGTTGTCAGCATACAGAGCTATACTGTTTTCTTCACATAATTATCCATGGTAGATGACTACCATGTGAAATAGCCCATAATTCACTTATGGCTTTATTGCTTTTCAAGTATTACTTAATAGCGCTTGATGTATGACACTGGCCAAGCCTCACAAGTGATAGGTGTTGTGTATTACAAACAGACCAGGTCAACCAGATCACAAGCTATTAAAGAAATCCTAGTTTTACCCCAATAGCCCCAAATGTTTGGCAGTTTTGCATATTATACAGAGTATCTTCTAATGAATTTCAGCAGAGCCTCTGCTCAGATTAAACTTTAAAGCATCAAACATGACATTTTGCACCCAGCAGTGTTCAATTATTTTGCTTCTCAATACCACTCTAATAAGCCAAAAGGAGGAGGGGAGTTGTCCTTCCCTCAAGCCAACAAACATATGGCCCACTGCAGGAGAGTGTAGAGAGGTAAAAGACTTCAGTCCAAGCACATTCCACTGTCATTTTACTTGTGAGCACTTTGCTCAAAATGAGATTCTCTTTGAAGTGATATGCTGTGAACTTCTGTCAATGGGCTGCCTTTAGCTTTATGTATTTAAGAAAAATCAAACATTTATGAGCAGTTTAGAAAGGGTAATAACAATCCTGCCATCTTCCAAGCTGCTGAACGCTGTATAAAGGTTAAGCACTGCTGACGCCCACAATTTTGTTTTCTGTTTTACACAGCTGAGAGCAGATAGAATGACTCATGACAGCCAAATTCTGAGATCAGGCTCTAAGCAACTATGACATCAGAAGCAGCCAAATGACATTTGATTCCTCTATTGTGAAATGCCAGGTTGGTTCTGGGACATGGTGAGAAGCCAATTCTAGTTTAGAAAATTTTATAGTGAGCTATTGTTTGACTCCTGCTGCTGCTGCAAATCACAGGTCATGCAAGGACACATGTAACACTGTCAACACTTTCTACTCTGTTTGCAAAATATTGAAACAAAGCTTAATTCACTCAGACTATAGAAAGTGTCTGTGAGAGAATGGAGACACAGAAATCATTATTGGCAGTATGAATTAAGTCGCTGATCTCCAAAGTAAAAGGAGCCATTAGGTAATCCTACGAAGTGATTTGTTCTTTGTGATCTTCCATTTTGTTTCCCAAACAAAAAAAATCGTGTCAGAAGAAACTTCTTCCCAGTGAGGGTAACGGAGCATTGGAACAGGCTGCCCATGGGGGTTTTGGAGGGCCAAAGGCATCCTGAGGTGCATCAGAAGGGGTGCATCGAATCTTTAGGGATCAGAAGGGACCTCAAAAGATCATCTAGTCCAATCCCTCTGCAACAGCAGGACGACCTAGACCGAGTTGCACAGGAACAGATCCAGGCGGGTCTTGAACGTCTCCAAAGAAGACTCCACAATCCCACTGGGCAGCCTGTTCCAATGCTCCATTACCCTCACTGGGAAGAAGTTCCTTCTGATATTTATATGGAACCTCCTCTATTACACCTTGCACAAATTGCCCCTTGTCCAGCTGACCTTGAAAAGGGCCTGAGACCCACCCCTTACATAT
>VZRI01006297.1:0-38535 GCA_013397515.1 Upupa epops
GAGACAGGACAAGGGGTCATAGAGTTGACATTAGGAAGAGATTTTCCACTGAAAGAGTGATCCGATTTTGCAACGGGCTGCCCACAGAGGTGGTTGGGTCACTGATTCTGGAGGTGTTCAAGGTTAGGCTGTATGAAATGCTGAGTGACATGATCTAGATGTTACATTTACTTGGTTGGTTTTAGGTTGGACTGAATGATCTTTAAGGTCTTTTCCGGCCTCATCATTACTGTGATACTGTGTGATACTTCTGCCTGTAGCTCTGCAAACTAATATTGCAGCTGCGCTGCACAATTAAGCAGATAATCTACTTGCTCGCAAACGCATTGCATTCCTGGCAGCTTGTCACCCGAACAATCTAATCTTACTGGGGGGGCCTCTGAGTTCCGACATCCATATGCAGTGGTGACCATAGCCTGGTCTTTCTCTGCTGCCGAGTTGTTACCATTGTTGTTTTGTGGGGTTTTTTTGTTGTTTTTTTTTTCCCCCTGGCAGTCAGTAAAAACCTGTCAGGCTGCTCCCGTAATCTCAGGCGGCTCCCTAAGTTCTCCCATGCAGAAGAACCCTTAGATCACCTCGAAACCTCAGTGAAAACCTGTCGGGCTGCTGTCCGCTGCTGCTGTGTGAGGGCTGGGCGTGACTCCCGGTTTCGCCTCCTTTAAAAAGGTCCGGTGCTGCACTCCCCTGCAGCGATTGCTGGCTAAAGTTACGAGAGTACTGAAATTCGGTCAGCTCTCCAAATTCTCCCGTGCAGGAAAACCCTTAGATCACCCCGAAACCTCGGTAAAAATCTATTGGGCTGCTCTCCACTGCTGCCATATATCCTCTTCTCTAAACGCACCTATAAATGCCTTTTTTTTTTTGTTCTGCTTAAGTTGCACTTTGGAAGGGTATGTTTTATTAATGCCTGTAGTGGGTTGCTGTCAGTGCTCCTTAAAGAGCATAATGGAAACAAATGAGGCTAACTAGTGTTGCATTAGGTGTACTGCTTGTTCATATAGAAAACAAGACCTAGAGATGGTGATGCGGGAAAGGCATGACTCTTCTTGAACCATCATGGTGAGAAGATGGGTGCAAATGTGTGTTTCTGAATGAAGTCATCTTCCAGCACTTGGGGTGGCATTTAGTAACTATCTAAGGAGCATTAATGGATTGAAAGCTATAAAACCTAAGTGTGAGAATGGTAGTAATAAAGAAAGAATTGAAACATTCTGCTGTTTTTTCCCTATCTCCTGTAGGAACAATGAGAGATTGGTTAAAAACACTGGTATATCTCTTAAGCTAGGTGACTGTTTTAACTGCTGATACTTTACCTTGCAGCAGTCAGGGAAGACAACTCTTTGATGTTAACAGATCTATGCTAAGTATCTAGCAAAATGTCTAGTTACTGAAGAAGGAATGAGAACAGTGTGCTTCTGTATGAACCTGTGGTCTGTTGTTTTGAGTATGCCTTTATTACTCTCAAAGTATGTACTTTTAGACCTGGAAGAATCGTAGAGAAGTACAATATGGATAAGCAGATATGTGGTGCCTCTTGTAAAGGAAGAGATTAAATTTTCTGTCATTATTTCACTTTGAAAAGAAATGAGACAGTTGTTAAAAGTGTATATTAAAAAAATACATAGAGTTTGTGATTAAGGAACCATCATTCATAGCCTGTGAATAATAGTGGGGAACTGAGAGAGAACTGAGAAGCTGTCTTACGTATTCAACTTTTTTCTTCCTGTAAATTGTTGCTTATGGCCACTGATAGCACATTAGGTCTAATCTGGTACAGATCTGCTTGTATGTGGTGATTCAGATTTTATATGTGTATTTTAGGGCACCATGATAATTTGCCCTGTGTACTTCTGTAAACATTAAGTTTTCAGAGTAAAGACAAAATTAACAAGTAATCTCCTGTTAGAGTAAATGCTTAGTTGTGGTTTTAAAAGAAACAGTGATGTCAGTGTCAGACTGTCACGTTATGTCCCTTGTGTTAAAATTGCACTCAGAACAGCAGGAATTTTGATCTCCTGGTAACCAAAGAGCAATAAGAGTGAGTTTGTGCAAGTTCATCTATTCTAAAGGACTATACCGTTTTAGACACATAAGCAGATTGTATGCTGCACAAAGGCTTCAACATCTTCTGATTCTCATTGAGACGAAATGTAGCAACTTTGCAGTTGTGCAGAGAAGTACTGTGATCAGCAGTCTGCAGAAGCAGGTGAAGAGGAACATACTCAATTTGAAGGCCAGTGGTTTTTAGAAATACATACCTGAACTGAAATTTGATGAGAATATCATATTTCCCATGTAAATGTATGGTTAACTTTAGCATATTTCCTCCAGAAAGTTGTGGATCATAAGTAGATCACCTTTGAGTGTTATGTACTCCATTGTAAACTGTTGCATTGTGGGAAGAGGTGCTTATTCTTACCTAAGGAAGGTAACATAGGAAAATCCATACAGGCATTTGGTAGTCTACATTTAATTCAATAACAAAGTGATTTGAGATCCGGAGCTAAAATTGTGCCATAGTCCTTAAAAACATGATGAAGATGTTATGTTGCAACAGGAACACATTTTCACACTTAAATCCCTGAAAAACATAAAGAACAGAAGTACATTTGAATGTCTTGGTCTGGACTGAATAGCTCAAACTAAACCATATTAATTCTGTTATGCTAAAAAATATGTGTATACTTGATTTTATTTTTTGTAGACTTAATGCTGTTGGCTTGATGATTCCAATACATCTCTTACCTACATTTTCAAGCTTCAGTGTTAACAGTATTTATTGCTGGAAAGCAGACCATCTTTATTTACAATAGCATGAACATGCACAGGTAGATAATATAGCTTAATGTGTGTGTGAGGCTTCTCATTGTTGTAAGATGAACTGTCCCCGATGTTTTAAAGCTGACATTTGCCGTTCCTTTTTTAATCCTAGTGGGCTGTATAATTCCCCCAGTGACTGCAACAAATCACCAAAGTTTTCTCACTCTCGGCGACAGCATCCATCAGGTGGCAGTGAGAATGAGTCTGGACAGCCACTCCGGAGGAGGTAGGAGCCAGGGGTTAGTTACTGTTAACTTCTCACAGTAGAAAGCTGAGGGTCTGCATGCTTTATGTTCAATAAAGGCTCTTAAAGGTATGTCTGAGGAAAGGGGTGCCTCTAGAGACCAGTTATTAGTCCAAATGAAACATAAGCAAAAATTCCAGATCAGCTTTTGGAAAGGTTAGGCCTTTTGCTTGTGTGCTGTTCTGTGTACCAGGAAAAGGATGTTAAAAATATTGACACATGCTAGAGATTTTCATTTGCTGCAGCTTTTTTTCTCTGGTAATTGAAAAGTTTGATGGATCTTGCTTGTTTGACAATGAGCTTCTAAAACACAGCAATATTTTGTTTAAAGTGCATTGCTTTGCTTTATGTGCATTCAAGTATCATGAGTGAGCCATGAAACTTTCTTGAATGGTCCCATATGTGAATTATTTTACATTAGAGAGAATGACAGCAAAAATACAACTGTCAGGTACTTAATTTATCTTTAACGGGTATGTACTAATGTAGAGAAGTAAGATTAAATGATTATAGATCCTGTGTTGCGTGTTCAGCAGTATGACCAAAATTTGAGTTACAGAGACAGTTCTGAAATGATACAGTTTTGAGAAGCTGTCTTATTACATAGGATGATTCGTCCTGCTGAGAAGCTGCTGTCTTTGCTGAGCTATACTGGTGCTGTGGTCTGCTATGAACTGTAGGCAAGGATAGCTAGTGCAGCACTTTAAGCACAGTTTTATAGATCTGTGAGACAGCACCTGGGAGCAACATGTCCTTTTGACAGCTCTGACATGATTATCTATTTGGCTTTCAAAGCTAAGGGGTCTCTGACGACGCTATAAAGCTATGACAAATTCTTTTTCAATGTGGAGCTTTCATATTTCTCAGGTTTCTGAACTGCTACAGACCTTTTGTGGGCCACTGGCTGTCTAGAACAGTGAAGCAGCTCACCCATGGTATACGCTGAGTGACCTCATGCCAGTGTTGAAGTAAATAACTGTCCATACATCTAAGTCAATAGAGTTAGGATTATTTACCCTGTTGATAGAGCTCATGTAAGTATTAATAGCAACGTGTTTCCTGAATGGGTTTCGGCATGCATTACTGAAGGATTTGTTGGCTTTTATAAAGCAAATTAATAGAGATGTGCAGAGCAAAATGCTGTCTTGTACCAAGAAAAGAACAGTGTTTGCACATTGTGCAGTGGGAAATTTTTTGAGATGCAAAGTGTTTGTCATCTGGTGTTTGCATTTGCCTGATGCACTAGGTGGATGGGTGGCTATGCCAATTGCAAGTTCTCTCCTGGTTCACTACATCAACAAAATGCTTTTAGAAGTCATGTTTTGTATGTGAGACTGTAAAAAAGTGACAGTAGTAGGTAGATTCTTACCTAATTATGTCTTCCTTTTTCATCTGTTTAATAAAAATAGCTGTGTTGTTTATGCAAGTGTTACTGGAATTAAGAGGAAAACATCACACTTTGCTATGTTGGAAATATTAGGAAACTCTAAATCTCAGCACACTGTAGTTAGCCTTGCTAGCCAGTGGTTTGTGATAAGAACTTGTATGGGATCATGCCTTTGTACCTTCTAGAGGTGTTCTGAAATGTATTAAACAAGCATATACCTTTTTTCAATCTGTGTTAAATCGTGCTGGAAACAAAACTTTGAATGTTGCTTTGAATGTTGTGAGGTTTAGTATTTTTATGTTGACTTAGTGGTATTTCAGTAAAACTTCTTAATGTCTCAGGAACAATCAAAACAGTCGTGAAGATTCAGATTTAAAGCAAAGGAGAAGGTAAATATGTAAACTATAGAAGCTGTGAAATTATATCCAAAGTATTGATCTTATTTTAATTTCTTGTATTTTCTCCCTTCCTTCATCCACATCTGCTTAAATATTCAAAAGGTTTGTTGTGTTCCACAGGACTTGTTGTGTTTAATTACTTTCCTATCTTACTTTCACTAAAATGCTCTGTAGCATATCCTTGTCAGCACAGATTCCTACAAGCTGCCTTGCATACTGTTAGTACACCATGCTAAATTTATTTTGTGCAGATTTATTAATGGCTTGTCTGCAACTAGAAAATCAATTCCAGAAGTTTTATCGTTTGAATTTTGCATCTGCAGATTTTGTTTTGAGTTCTCCATCCTCACAGCCCATTTTTAATTGACATGTTTTGAAAACAAGTATACTGTTATTTGAGAATTGTCCTGCAAATGGTTGTGTTATGCCTGTGGACCCACACCTTAGTGTCTTCTTGAGGTATTGCAAATTTTTTGCTGAATTTTTCTTAATTTGTTTTATCCCTCCCCCTCAAGTCTTGACTAGTTGTCACATTTCCACATGGAATGCTATAAATGTACAAGTTTTTTACTGTGTATTGGAATAGACCACCTCCACTGCCTCACCATTCCCCTCCCATTTGACTCAGAAAAGGACTGCCAACAGAATATGAGCCTTGTCTGTCAGCTGCTTCTCAGAAATAACAAATTCTGCAAAGCACCTAGCCCCTAAGTCCTCCTACACTGTGTCATGTTCAATGTCCTGCCAAACTGATTACTACTTCTTTCTTGCTCCTTGTTTCAGACCATATAAATGTGATTTATATATTGAATATTAAATAGATTAGATTTAAATCTAAAATACATTGCATAACATGAGAAAAAAAGGATTAAAGGTGCTTCGTAATTCTGAAAGATCAGGATCATCTTGTGTTCTTTCACCTGATTTAGGAAACCACCTTTTTTGCATTTTTTTTTATTTTATTTACTTGAGTAAAAGGTGATGTTTAATACCAGTGAAAGATAATATTCTGACAGTTAGCAAGAGCAGCTGCCACTGAGCTGACAGCCCTTCTGTCTCCATACAAAAAGTTCCCTGAAAAGGACCATAAGGTAATTTGATATACAGTATTGAAAAGGTGAATCAGGATTTTCATTCCTGCAAAGCTAGACAAATGCTTATAGTGAATTTGAGCAAATAAGATAATAAGATATTTTGTCTTGCACTTTTCCTGCCATGATGTGTGATTTTTGTTTTGATTAAGAAAATGCTTTAGCTGCTGAGAAGTATAGAAGAATAGAGCCACTCCAGTGACCTGAAAGTGCAAAAACCAGTGTTGCTTGGATGACCTAGTAATGTTGAGATTCAAGATATGTAGAACATTTAAGGTCTGTTACAGTTCTAGGGCATTTATTGCTCTGAAATCTGAATGTGCTTGAGCCAGTCTTTCAGACCGTCTTTTAATCTTTCTTCCTTCAGAGTTACATTGTTGTGTAGTTAAATGTATGGGGTTTTTATCCCTACATTCAGTTTCACCCAATTTTTACCTGGGCAGCTGGGTATCATTAGCCTCTCAGTGGCTGTAATTATGAACTATGAAATCTGGAGTTGAGGAGAGGCTTCTGCTTCTCCTCTAGGGAAAGTTTAATTTTCCAAGCCTATTCATTTCAAGCAAGCTGGGGTGTACTGATTTTCCTAGTATTTAGCTGTCATAGTCTAAAAAACATTTATGTTTGGAAACTGCTTCAATTAATTATTTCCTAGTTTGTGAAAAGCAAGGAGACCATGGACAGAAGCATATAATGACACAATTTGATAAAATCAATCATAATTCACTGGAAAATTCATGAGACTGTCAGCATTGACATGAAGGCAGGTGTAAGAGTATCCTAATTTTAAAGACAGAACTACATTCTGTAACACAAGTGATGTGTCCCTGACCGAATAGGACATTGAGGTGAGATACATACTGCAGCTGTTCTCTTCCGTAAGAAGTCTTTCCCATCTTAACTAATCCTGTTTGGACTCTTCTTCCTATATGGTTAGAACATACAATGAGCAGGTGCTTGTCAGTAGCCTCTAGCCTTGTAATGAAATGGTTTTCCTTACATGCTACCTACACCTGATGGACTGCCTTCACACCTCAGCTTGTTTCAGGTGTAGTTTAACAATATGTCCCGTTATCATAGTACAAAAGAAAATCTAGAATGCAGAAAAAGATATATGTCTCTGCCAGCAGAATCAGTTATTCTCTTACATTATCTATTCAATCAGTATACACCTCAGAAGAAAATACCTGACTTCTATTGCAGAAAAACCCCCACCAGTTCTAATTCTAACTGCCGAGGCTCCAGAGGAAGTCGAGGCAAGAGAGGAACCTGCCTTAGTTGATGAGGACTGGGTTGGGGATAAGTTGAGAAAACTGGATGTACATAAATCCATGGGGCCTGATGGGATGCACCCACGTGTCATAAAGGAGACGGCAGAAGTCATTGCTAAGCCATTCCCAGTCATGGGGATCAAAAGAGGTGCCTAGAGACTGCAGGTTAGCAAATGTCACTNTTTCTAAGTCATGGCAATCAGGAGAGGTGCCTAGAGACTGGAGGTTAGCAAATGTCGCTCCAAATGCTACTTTCTACTCCTAAAAGGGTAGGAAGGAGGACCCAGGTAACTAGAGACCTGTCAGCCTCACCTCCATCCCAGGAAAGGTGATGGAACAATTTGTCCTGAATGCTGTCTCTAGGCACATGAAAGACAAGAGGGTAATTAGGGACAGTCAGTATGGCTTCACCATGGGGAAGTCACGTTTGGCCAAACTGACAGCCTTTTATGAGGGCATAACCGGGTGGATAGATGATGGCAGAGCAGTGGAGGTGGTCTATCTTGACTTCAGTAAAGCATTTGACACAGTCTCACATAGCATCCTCATAGCCAAACTGAGGCAGTGTGGACTGAATGAGTGCTAGTGAGGTGGATTGTGAACTGGCTGCAGGATAGAAGCCAGAGAGTAGTGGTTAATGGGACAGAGTCTAGCTGGAGGCCTGTACCTCGTGGCATCCCCCAGGGATCAGTACTAGGACCAGTCTTCTTCAATCTGTTCATTAATGACTTGCATCTGGGCCAGAATAACCCAAGGTACCAGTATAGGTTGGGGACTGACCTGTTGGAGAGCAGTGTAGAAGAAAGGGACTTGGGGTTGCAGGTGGACAGCAAGGTGACTGTGAGTCAGCAATGTGTTCTTGTGGCCAAGAGGGCCAACTGCATCCTGAGGTGCATCAGAAGGGGGCTGGTTAGCAGATCAAGAGAGGTTCTACTCCCTCTCTGCACTGGTGAGACTGTGTCCAGTTCTGGGCTCCTCAGTTCATGACGGACACAGAGCAGCTGGAGGGTCCCCAGTGTAGAACAAGGAAGATGATGAAGGAAGTAGAACAGCTCCCTTATGAGGAGAGGCTGAGGGAGCTTGGTCTCTTTAGCTTGGAGAAGAGGAGGCTGAGGGGTGATCTCGTTAATATCTATAAATATGTGAGGGCTGGGTGTCAGGAGGATGGAGCCACACTCTTCTCAAGATCATCTGGTGATAGAGCAAGGGGCAATGGGTGCAAGCTGGAACATTAGAGGTGTAAGAAGGAACTTGTTCACAGTAAGGGTAACAGAGAATTTGATCAGGCTGCCCAGGGGAGTTGTGGAATCTCCTCTGCAGACATTTAAGACCCACCTGGTTATGTTCCTGTTTAACTTGGTCTGAGTGGTCCTGCTGTGGCAAGGGGATTGGACTAGATGATCTTTCAAGGTCCCTTCCAATCCCTAATAATTCTATGGTTCTATGATCTTATGCCTTCCTAGGCCAGTGTACGTTAATACTGCTGAGCCATAAGTCATGGAGAACCACGCCTTTCTTTGGAGGCATCTTCATACTAAATATTTTTCCAAATCAGCTTTTTACAGGAGTGCCATTTTTTAGATCCTAACCTAGTAGCAGTTGTAGTTTCTAGGACAAGAATAATGACAGCTGGTCTGTGTGCTCCAAAATATTGATCACTGATGATCAAGGATTTCATAGTCTCAGTAGTGGCCAAGCACTTTTCTCTACTGAGAGGAGTTTACCTGTACATGGGCGTATGCCCATTTTCTTCCTGAAGTTCAGCATCAGACTGTTCCATTTCATTACTAAATAATAATAATAATAAATGTTACCTTACTATTTGAAGCTTTGCTGTCAAATATAATACAGAAGTAACTGCTTTATTTCTTTTTCACTCTCATGATGCCCCCGAATCACTGTTTTGTTTCTAATGCATGTCCCACAATATCTAACAAGGGTAAGAATGCTGTTTAAAGATGAAGCATTTTACACCCCAGAAAAATGTTTCAGTGTGGTGTATACACGAGGAATGCTGAGAGATAAACATGCAGTGCACAGATTCAAAAGGAAAACAGCATTAATCTGACCGCAATCTCTGCACTACTTTCATAGTTACATTGAATCAGTTACGACTTTCAGGGGTAGACAGGTCCTCTAGAGTCTTTTAATTCTGATTTTCCTAGTAACATCTTTGTAGTCTTGTTTATTCCTTCTTTAGAAATTAAGTACTTTTGATTTGATTGATTGATAAATGTTGCTTATGTCTTCTTCAGGTCACGGTCTCGCTGTAACACCAGCAGTGGCAGTGAATCAGAAGATTCCAACAGAGAGCACCGGAAGAAGAGAAACAGGTGAACTTACATATTCTAGCCATAAAGTATTGAAATACAAACAAATAGAGATGAACTTTTCTGAGACAGTTTTGGTAAGAAGGAAGCTGACTTACTTTATAGGCACACAGTCTCCCCAAAGCAGCTTAAGGTCATTTTTGAATAACCTGAGAAATAATTGCCAAAATACATATGCAGTAAATACATACCCTACTTGGTAATAACAAATATGCATATCCCTGCATGGAAGGACTCATTAATTCTGGAAAATCAAATATTGAGTACATTTATGAAACACTTCTATTATTAATGCAAATAAAATTGATAGTAAAACTATTCAGATGTTTTTAAATACATGCATATAGTTGTATAAATGTTTCTGTTTTCCAAAATGTAAAGTATGGGCCTAAACCCAAAATTTATACAGTATCAGTTGTAATAGACTCACAGAATCATAAAATCATTAAGTCTAGAAGGGACCTACAGGATCATCCAGTCCAGGCATCAACGCAACTCGAACATGCCCACTAAACCGTGTTCCCTAGGGCCACACTGTGCAGTTGTTGAGTACTTCCAGGGATGGCAACTTTACCACCTCCCCAGGCAGCCTGTCCCAAAATTTTACCACTCTTACAGTGAACACTTTTTCTTAATGTCTAATCTAAATCTTCCCTAGCACAACTTGATGCCATTTGATTTTGTTTATCATTAGTGACTTGGGAGAAGAGATCAACCCCCACATCTCTAGAACTTCCTTTCAGGTAGTTGCAAAGGGTGATGTCTTCCCTCAGTCTTCTTTTCTCCAGACTAAACAGCCCCAGTTCTCTCCTCATAAGACCTGCCTTCATTGCCCTTGTTTGGACATAATCCAGCATGTCAACATCCCCCTTGTATTGACATACCCAACACTGAACACAGTCCTCAAGATGAGGCCTCATTAATGCTGACTATAGACACCCTTGTAGTGTTGTTGGCCACACTATTTCTGGTGCAGGCCAGGATGCCACTGGACTTCTTGGCCACCGGGGCAAACTGCTGACTCACATTCAACCAGCTGTCAGTCAACACCCCTAGGTCCTTTTCCACTGAGCAGTTCTCTAGCCACTCCTTCCTGAGCCTATAAAGCTGCATGGAGTTGTGGCAATAGTGTAGGATCCAGCACTTGTCCTTGTTCAACTTCGTACCATTGACTTTGGTCCATTGATCCATCCTGTCCAGGTCCCTCTGCATAGCTCTCCTACCCATGAGCAGATCAACTCACCCACCCAATTTGGTGTCATCTGCAAACTTGCTGACAATGTACACAATGTCCTCATCCAGATCATTGATAAAGAAGTTAAACAAGTCTGTCCCCAGTACTGATCTCTGGGGACCACTGCTTATGACCAGCCACCAACTCAATTTAACTCCTTTTAGCAAAGGCCTTCTGGGCTCAGATGTGCAGCCTGATTTTATACCCAAGGAAGAGTCCACTTGTCTAAGCTTTGAGCTGCCAGCTTCTCTAGGAGAATGCTGTGGGAGACTATTGAATGCTTTCCTGACGTCTGGGTAAACAACATCCACAAACCTCCCCCCTGGTCACAGAAGATCAGGTTGGTGCAGCAACACCTGCCAGTCATAAACCTATTCTGGCGGGCCCAGATCCTCTGCTGTCCTGCACTTGCTGTGTGAGCATGCTAAGGATGAGCCTGTCTGTAATCCTCCCTGGTACTGAGGTCAGGCTGACAGGCTTATAGTTGCCTGGGTCATCTTTCCACCCCTTCTTGTGTGTGGGTGTCACATTAGTCATCTGGAACCTCTCCTGTTTGCCAAGAGCATTTATAAATGATGAAGAGTGGCTCAGCAAGCTTCTCTGCCAGTTCACTCAGCACTCTCGGATGGATCCTGTGACACCCCATAGACTTATAAATGTCCAGGTGATATAGCAAGTCACTAACTGCTTCCTCTTGGGCTGAGGAAATTGTCTCCTGCACTTCCGTCTTCTGTCTCAGGAGGCTGAATACCCTGAGTATAACCCTGAGTATAAAGACAAGGAAGACATTAAGTACCTCAGTATTGTCTTCATCTTTGATGAATATTATCCACTACATGTGTAATAAGGGTGGAGATTCTCACTGACTCTTTTTGCTCTTCATGTATTTGTAAGAATATTCTCCACTATACAGTGGCCAGCTTGATTTCTAACTGGGCTTTCACCTTTCTGATTTTTTCCCTGCATGCCCTAGTTGGACCCCTTTATTCTTCTTGAGATGTCTGTGCTTTCTTCCAAAGGTGATAACCTTTCCTTTTTTTCCTGAGGCCCTGCAGGAGCTCCATGTTCAGTCAGGCTGATTTTCTTCCTTGATGGTTCATCTTGCAGCGCATGGGGACAGCCTGCTCTTGTGCCTTTAAAAGTACATTTTTGAAGAATGCCTAGCCTTTCTGGACCATATTGTCCTGCAGGGGTATCTCCCAAGGGACTTCATCAATCAGTGACCCAAACAAGGCAAAATGTGTCCTCTGGAAGTCCATTGTGATGGTTTTGTTGATTACCCTTCTTACTTCACAAAGGATTGGGAACTTGATTATTTAATGATTGCTGGGTCCAAGACAGCCTCTGACCACGATGTCTCCCACATACCTTTTCTGTTTGTAGTCAGGAGATCTACCAGGGCACCTCTCCGGTGGGCTTGCTTACTAGCTGTGTCAGGAAGTTGTCTTCCACACATTTGAGAAACCTCCTGTTTCCTCTCTGCTGTCTTGTATTTCCAGCAGGTGTCTGGTGAGTTGAAGTCCCCCTTCAACAAGGGCTAGAGACTGTGAGAGTTCTGCCAGCTGCCTGTAGGACTCATCATCTGCCTCTTCATATTGGTTGGGTGGTCCGTAACAGACTCCAACACAATGCCTGCATTATTGGTTTTCCCCTTCATCCTTACCTGTAGGCACTCAACCTTTTCATTAGACTCAATAGACAATACAAACGTTTGCTGGCATGGAGGGCCACCTCATCACATCTCTTTCTTGCCTGATCTTTCTGAAGACCTTACAGCCATTAGTAGGACTACAGTTGATAATGGCAAGTGATCCTAGTAAATTGGGGGTTTTATATTGTTTTTCTTCTGCCAATATGAAAAAGTTAGTATAGTGACTGGTTTATTGTAGCAAAAAAATAAAATGGCAACTTTTTTATTGTTCTTGATTTACCAGTGTTGGAGAGTTAGTTATGGCATTATATTTTTAAAAAGAACATAGAATTTCTTTGTATTTCATGAACAGCATGTAAGATAAATGTCATTGGACAAAAGAGGAGTTGCAAATTTCTAAAGAAGCTGCCTGCACAAAATGCCATATTTTGCTCACGCACAACACTATGAGTGATAAATGGTTTCAGATACTTGGAAGCTCTAAGAAATAATAATGTGCTAGGTGGTGCAGCAGAAGAATGCAATATAACATTATTTTAAGCATGACTTGCCATAAAAGACATACTAGAAAATCAACGTGATGTTCAAATCGGCTGATATAAAGCCATGAGATTTCTTTGGAGCTTACTTAAATTAGAGAGTAGTGTTGTCATATAGTAGGCTAACAACAATCTAGTCTGTGTAGATGACTTATTTTCCAGGTAAACTCTGAAGTCTGAATGAAATGCTGAGTATAGTTTCAGTGATTAATAGATAAGTGGCATTTTGTATGGCTTTCTCGTAGAAGACTCTCGCCAGGTTTTTTCTGCTGTTAAAGTTCTTGTTCAGGGAGTTTGAGAAGCAGATTGAGGGAAATTAGAGACTGCCCACTAGAATGTTTTTAAGAACTTCTTGCAATATAAAGATTGAATTTTAAGAAGTGCTAAGTACTGTTCATAATTTTCTAAGGAATAAATAGGCTTTTACCATCCCTTTGTCACCTCATGCAAAATTGCTTAAAATTAAAACAAACAAAAAATATCCACTTGTTTGGATTCATTTTAACATTTTCAAAAATGTAAGATACATAAAAAATGTTAATGCTGCAGCATCTCTTCCTCTTTGTCCCTTGAAATCAGACCAGATAAAAAATCATTATCAGTTACATAAGTGCAAAATGAACTGGAGGTCTGAGAATTGCTCCTTGTCATCAACTGAAGGAAAGAGAACGTGATGAATTTCTGCATTTTGTTAGCAGCAACGGCAGGAGTATAAGCCGAAAGGGTGCAAGCACTGAATATCTTTCCTGTTAGCAGAGGTGAACCAGCCCTAACACAGTTAAATGGAACAATAAAATAAAGCTTGCAACTGCTGTTACTCATTTTTTACTTGTCGTATAGACCAGCATAAATGTATTTGCTAGTATGTTAGTCAAGTCCTTAGCACAAACAGTCATGAAGTTGCATTGTTTCCTTGCAACAAAATGACTGAATATTCACATTACCCCAAAGAATGTGCTGTTGATCACTGAAGACCAGAATACATTGTTGACATCAAAGAGATCACTATAAACTATCTATCAAATGAAAGCAGATTATCAGAGAAAAACAAAAAATACCCATGAGAACTTCAAAAAGGGTGTAATACTAGAAAAAAGTTTTGGGAGAAACTCTTTACTAGATCTCAAGCAGTCTTCAGGGTTTCACTCCATCATATGTATGTTTTATCCTAAGCAGATGTTCATACAAAATTGAGGAACCTATGGTGGGCATATTTCAATCACAGAATAAATTAATTTGGTGCTGACAGCAAGATTGATTGTGTAGATAAAAATATATTAAACGCATAGATGGTGTATACTGGAGTATAGTCTCCTACATTACTTAGAAGATCCGTCTGATTGAAATCACAGACCAGCTGAGTGCTTAGTGTTGGAAGAGTCTTCTGGAGATTATCTGGTCCAACACCCACAAACTCAACTCAGGGCTGTCTGGGACCTAATACAAGGTTCATTGCTGCATGGCTTTTGAATATCCCAAAAGAAGAAGACTCTACTGTTTCCCTGGGCAAACTGTAACAGTACTTGGTCACTCTTACAGTGAAAAACTGTTTCCTGATATTTAGGAGGAACCTCCTGTGTTTCAGTATGTGCCCACTGCCTCTGGTCCTGTCACTGGGCACCACTGGGAAAAGTCTGGCTCCGTCCGCTTTGCACCATCCCTGCAAGTATTCATATACATTGATGAGAATGTATAAGAACTTTATCTTCTCCAGGCTGGAGTCTCAACTTTCTAACCATTGCCCTGCAGAAGAGATGGTCCAGACCCTTCATAATCTTGGTGGCCATTTGCTGGATTCTCTTCACTATGTCCAGGTCTGTCTTGTACTGAGCAGCCAAACATGGACGCAGTGCTCCAGGCCTCATCTCACCAGTGCCTAGTAGTGAGATGGCATTGAAAGCATTCCTGAAGTTCAGGTGTAAGGTACAGTAAAATATGCCTCGACATTGCTGACAGCATGATTCATCACTAAAACCATAGCACAAAGCTTCTACCCATTAGAGGCACCTGTACATTCTGTTGACTCAAAACAATATCCCACTGTCTCAATGGATATTACCTCTGCAAATGTGCCAGGGTCAGCTGAGGATAGAGAGCAGGACATGTGGAGGGGGTGGCTCAGACCCTCCAGAACTTCCAGGACCCTCCAGGGATGGTACTGGGCATGCATGCAGCACACCACCAAAGTAAGAGGTGTGAATATGCAAAACAGTTCCAGGAGTTCATTGGCTACACAATGAAAATATATTGTAGAAGGCAAGACCAGCAGAGATGAGAGGTAAAAGAACATAATTCCCCACAACTGGACCCAAGAGAAAATTGGATGAAAGAGTGCTATAAGACACAAGAGGACATGGTGGATTCATGGTAATGGTGACTACTGAAATCTCTCTCTCTCTCTCCCTCTTAACCTTCTCTCTCCTTCTAACACTGTTGATGGTTTTAGATAAAGTAGTTTATCACTTGACCGCATTTGAATCTTAATTCTGTTCCCAAGGATATATGAAACCTGATAACAGTAACCTGTTTGGACATCACTCAGGAGTTAAGCTCAGCCACCCCCAGCCACCCAGAACTGTCTGAGATCAGTTGGAAAGCAAGGGGGTTTAACTTCTGCCAAATTAATTGCAACACAGCAGGGAATTGTGACATTGAATTGGCATCACAGGCAGGATTCTTGGAGAACAGAAAGTGCACAATTAAGCTGTGATCTCTTGGGAGTGTATAGGGACATGGATATTAAGTGTGACCTTCTCAGGACAATAACCCCTTTGTAGGACTGTGGCCACACAGAAGGCAGCTGCTTCTTGTGATTATGTGCCCTCACGGAATGAAGGAGTAGACGGTTTGATCTTTCAGAAGCACACTGTTCTTGTCCCTGACTCCAAGGACAAGATTGAGCAAAAAACAACTGGTTTCAACCGCAGAGTGTGATGGATAGGATATGAGTATTGCAGAAGGAAGCTAAGGTTAAGAGAGTGAAAGGAAAAACTATAATTTGTACAGTGTTGGGAGTGAGTCTTAGCTGTGGTAGAAGAGAAGAAGCAGGAGTCCAATAAATATGAAGTGTGAGTAGACTCACATCAGATGGTAGTAAAAACCTTGTAAAAACAATTAAAGGAAATAAAACAGTTGTAAGAAGGAAGGAATCAAAATTTGATATTAAAGGAAGAATTAAGGAATCAACTTTTGATGGAAGTGGTTACACCATCATAGGCAGAAGTAAGGTTAACAGAGAAGGGGTTATGGCAAATTTATCCTGAAGAGGATTTGCAAAGGCAAAAGAAGCTGTAGAAAAGCCAGTGAACATGTGTCTGTTGATTAAAACAGACTAAGTGTGCAAGGATGATGGTGATAACCACCCTCAGGTTATCACCAAAGAAGTCTCATTTACAGCAACCAAACTAGCGAACTTGAGAAAAGATTTTGCAAGGACTGCAAAGGAATCAGAGACACAGTATGTGTGGGGAGTATCTCTGTCAGGAGAGGATGGAAAAAGAAGCAGAAGGATATTGGGGTCTGGATGTGTTTCTGTCTACCAGCGATTGCTGAGCTCTATAGTCATTGACTCAGAGAGCTGCCTACTGGGCTGGAGATCTGAACCCCTTGAGAGAGGGATGATTCCCTTGCCTTAACAGGTACAGTGGATCAGTTAGCAGAAAGTGTGCAAAAGGCAGCCTGTCTCCAGATGATGTATGATTGGAAGCTCATACCCAACCATGGATCTCCAGTGATGATGCCAATGGACCCAGAGGGGATGACTCCTCTGATCTACAGACTTCTCAACTCCCTGAAACCTACTGGGATTCAATTACAAGGCAGGATTCAAAACACCCCCGATGAAGAAAGAAGTAGGGCTGCTTTTGAGGGAATAGTGATACCTGAACATCAGCAGATAGAGAAAATTGTGGATATGGGGGGAGCTAGCATAGGAGTTGGTGAATTTGGGGAGAAAATATGTTTGGATTTTCCCAAATAAGTGAAATAAGGGTCGTACAAGCTGCAGAACAAGGTACTATGCAGAAATCATTTTTTAGGAAACAGAGAAACAGAATACCCTAGCCCAGCAGGGACAGTGGTGGCTAGGGCTTCAGAAAGCATTCATTCCCAGGGAAGCAATGAATGGAATCCTGACCAAAAAACTAGAACCAGTTGTGCAGAAATGGTTGGGGCAAAAGGCCACGCTCAGACCAATCCTCAATGCCCTGCCCCTGGTAGAATTTGAGAAGGAGCTGAACGAGAGCAAGAAGGTGTCAGGAACCTAGGTCCTCCATCTCCTGAAGGTGAGCAGGAAGGTGGAGGATGGATGTTTGTAAGACAACTCACCTGTAATACGAAAGAGGATTTATTGGTTACAGTTGTTTTGAGACCAAGGGAAAAACCAATAACCTTTTTAGTTGATAGGGCACAAATTAATGCACTGGTGTGAACTGAAGGAGAATGATGTGGAATCTCAATTCCATATTGAAATCTAATTGTTTTAAATTCTCTGGAAAAACACAGTCAGTGCCTATGACTCTGGTAGCACTATGGATACCAGGAGATTAAGACCCTATCGATACTGTGTAGATTTCCATAGGAGATTTCCAGATTAATCTGTTAGGCATAGATGTTTTGAAAGGTAGGCAGGTTACCTGGGTAACGTGTGGTCTTTTGGTATTTCCTAGATCAGACAATTAGCTAAAGTGTCTGACATCGAACTGTGCTTATTGAAAGCAGCACCTACCCTTCCCTCCTCCAAATTGAGAAATGTGAAACCCTACCCATTGCCATTAGGAGCTAGAGAGGGAATTACACCAGTTCTGGAGAACTGAAAACACAGGGTTGTAATTTCCACCCACTCCCCCTTCAGTTCTCCAGTATGGCCAGTCCAAAAACCAAACGGAAAATGGAGATTGACAATAGATTAATGGGGACTGAATGCCAGCATGGATCCACTGACAGCTGCTGAACCAAACATTGCCAAATGGATAGCCTCCATTCAGGAACAGTCTCACCTTGTGATGGCCACAGTGAATGTCAAGGACAGGTTTTTTATGGCCAGTCTGCAACCTGAAGACCAAGATCACTTTGCCTTTACTTGGGATGAACAATACACCTTTCACAACTCCCTCAGGGATATAAGCACTCTCCCATGCTGGCTTATCCTGCACAAGAGTTGGAAACATCTCCATAAAGGCAGGAGTGAAAACCTATCAATATATAGATTATGTACTCATAGAGAGGAGTCAAGTAAAGGAAGTTGAGGAGACCCAGAAGAACTTTATCATCCATTTAGAATGTATAAGGCTTACAATTCCACCTGAAAAAATACAAACCCCTTTAAGTGAGGTAAAATTCTTGGGAATCTGGTGGACGGGAGGGATGACACATATCCCAGCCAATAGTCTATCCTCTTTTGATCAGATCACGACGCCAGAGTCAAAGAAAGACTTATGGCTGATGCTTGGGTTGCTTGCGTTTTGGAGGAAACACATTATTGCTAGATCCCTATATGATTTATTGTGAAAGAGAACTCAGTGGGAGCGGACTCAGGTTCACGATGAAGCTTTAAAGCTGTTGGCGTTTGAGGTGAATGCTCATGATGTAATAAGTAACCCAAACTATTTTGCTGACTAAAACATTGAGACAAAACTTTAGGAGGTACGACGTGTTTTTGAGTTGCAAAGATGGTTATTTCAAGGAACGTCTTGAGAAACTAAGAAACCACAAACTGTAAATATAGTGTTATTATGGTGTCAAGGGCGCAGATGTTGGGTAAAGAAAGGTGTTATGAAATCCAAGGGTCAAGACAAACCGAATGGAAAATTCCCCAAGCAAGACAAATAAAATCTTGAAGGAAGATACCAATTTTGAAACTAACGTGGGGAGGAATAAAAGGGGGCTGCTTCTGATCAGAAGATGTGAGCCTGTTGTGGAGCTGCGTCTCCTGGGGCCACCCAGCACTGCTTTGCTTTCTAATCAAATAAAATCGTAATAATAATTCCATTCCACTCGGTGGTTGGTATCCTTTACTATAACAATAAGGTCCTTGGCCCCATTCATTCAACAGATCTGATCCAGATTGAATGGGTGTTAGCCAAGACTGGACTGTCAGCTCATTTTTGGCAAAAGGCTCTAGAGGGGCCTGTTTGTCCCATTGGTTTTATTCTTGCAGTTTTAATGATGCTGAGAAGAGATGCACAACTTGGGAGAAGAGTCTGTAGTTAGTCTAGCTCTTAGAGAAACCAGACATACCATCTAGCAACAACCCATAGTGCTCAGAGGTTCACTTAAAGTGACCAAAGCAGTTCTGGCAGGAACTCCATCCTCTGACAGGGTGGCCCAGAGAGCATCAGTGCAAAAATTGTATGCACAGATAGAACATGATTGTGAAATCTTTTTGGTGTTTGAAGGAGCCGCAAAAGTGCTAAATATAGAAGGTGAGACAGACTCAGTTTGGGAAACATCCAAGCTGTCACCTATGATACAGGTAACTCTTGTTTTCTGGCCAACTGCAAAATGTGTTTCACAGATGGCTCATCAAAGCAAGACAGAAAGGTTTGGAAATACTGAGCTGCGGCACTCCAAATAGATACCAAAGAGCAGATCATTACTGAAGGGGAAGGTGGTGCGCAAGTAGGAGAATTAGTTGCTGTGTGGAGTATTTTCCAACACGAGGCTCAGTCTGTTTCTTCTGCTTCTATATCTACACTGACTTTCATGCTGTGTTCAAAGGCTGCACTGAGTGCCTTCCATTCTGGGAACAAAATGAATGGGAGGTCAAGCAGATACTGGTATGGCAAAAGAAAAAATGTCAGGACATTCTTATCATTGCCAGACAAGGGGAATTTGCAGTAGCATGAATAGCATCTCACCAATGGGATGATAACCTGGTGAACCAATTGAATGCCAGAGTAGATGAACTAACCTGGCTGGCTCCCCTGCAAGCCAAACAGATAACAGAAAATGAGAACATTTGTTGGAATGGCTACATGTGAAGTGGAAACATTCAGGAGCTAAGTACCTATTCTGTGAGGCACAGGCCAGAGGGTGACCAGTTATCACAGAAGAATGTAAAACTTACCTTCCTGTGAACAGTGTTGCACCCATCTGGGCAGACACCCTCTGGAGGGTGAGCCCCTACATTTGAGAGATTAAAAAAAAGGCCTATGGGAGGCATGACAGATTGATTGGGCCTTTTCAAAGATCAGAGGGAAAATACTATGTACTGGTAGGTGTGGAGATAGTATCCGGATTAGTGCAGGCTAAAGCATGTGCTAAGGAGACAAGGAAGAGCACAGTAAAGGCTTCAGAGGAATCGTTTGGAATTTTTCCTAAGCCACAGTCAATACAATCAGGTAATGTCTCACACTTTACAACCAAGGTGGACTATGAGTGGGCCACTCAGGAGTAAATTTCATGGGTGTTCCATACTCTGTATTACTCACAAGTGAATTGAATTGTGGAAAGAATGAATGATCTCTTAAAACATTTCCTCAAGCCACATAAGTTAGGATGGGCTGAGCGGATGTGGGATGCAGTGACAAGTGTTAACTAGTTGCTGGGGAGTTAATGGATGCCCAAAGATCATAGCATTTTGTCCAAAAGGTCCAACAATAATACCCACCCCCCATGTGCCTGATCACTCCAGAGATCCATCTCACTTTCCAGGACCTGTCTTGATTGAACTACCCACCATGGGAGCAGTCCAGTTACTGGACACTCCAGTAAACAAATGTACCTGGAAAGCAAAAGATGCCTGTGGAATAATTAGTAAGATTCACGTTTGATGGATTATCCCCTCTTTTTAACCCAAGAAGCAAGTCTGTTTTGTTTTGTTTTCAGGAGGAAATGAGCAAGCCAGACTTGCCTACAGAAGAAGCAAAGTAGACATGGATTTTAATATAATTTGGTCAGAACATATATGCTATTTTTTATCATATTGTTATGGGAATTTATATATGTGAGTGAAGAACACCAATGTTTTCCCCTACCTGTATTATCCCTTTAAAGGTAATGAATTTGTTTTGTTAGCAAGAGCTATAAGCCAAGCTTTTAACCTGAGTCGTTGCTGGGTTTGCAGAGAACCCCTAGGGTTGTTGAGCTGGTTGTGGATCTCCATACCCTTAACCCCCGCAAAAATGGCAAGTGACTGAATCTGTTTCTGTGTGACTTGGTCTAGGTGGTCCTGCTGTGGCAGGGGGATTGGACTAGATGATCTTTCGAGGTCCCTTCCGATCCCTAATGATTCTATGATTACAGTGAAACTAATAACATCATCTGAGATGATTGCAAAACGTGGGCAATTCCTACTGTAGGAGACTTCAGTTGCACCTGGAAGGGAGGAGTTCATATGGGGAAAAGCCAGTGTCAATAGACATTCACATACAAACTGGTTAACAAAGAGAGAGCTTTACATATGCGTGTAAACCTCTTTGATGAAAATGAACACAACTGAAGGTTTAAAGGGTTTCAGTCAAAACAAAAATGAAACTTTTTTATTTCTATGGTCTGGAAACCAAATCCACTGAAAGACCTGTGAGTGGAAGAACAAAACTGGAGCTTGCTATTGTACCAGCTAGATGAATGGCAACAGCCTGAATAACTTTTTTAGCCCTTTTGAAAAATGATAACTTATTTCCAATTTCCAGAGTTTGCAGCTGTATCATTTACTAACAGTAACAAATGTAAAAGAGGCCATTATTGGATTTGTGGGTATGCTGCCTACAAAAACATATCAGCAAGCTGGTCAGGGATTTGTTATGTAGGGATTGTCCAACCTCTGTTTTTCCTCCTTCCAGGGGCAGGTGGTCTCAACTGGGGATAAAATTATATGGTAATTTGTGAGACATAGGGATTGGCCACAGCAAGCGATCTGCTGAGATTAAAATAGATGGAACACAAAAGTCGGCGGAAAATACTGGCCTCCGGAAAGAATAATTGAACACTATGGGCCTGCCACATGGAATTCCAATGAACCGATATTAGGGGCAAGAGAACCAATTTATCATTTCAACTGTATAATTTGATTGCAAACCTTTTTAGAAATTTTTACTAATAGGACTGCAAGTGCTCTGGGTCTTTTAACTTAACATTCTCAACAGATGTGAACTGCAGTCCTTCAACACTGTATGGTTTTGGATTATTTGTTAGCTGAAGAGGGAGGATTATGTGAGAAATTAAATGCTTCTAATTTTTGCTTAGAAATGGATGATGTAGGTGAAGTAGTTCTTAGCTAACCACTGATATTAGAAAGTTAGCTCATGTCCCCATTTAAACATGGAATGGCTGGGATAGCCATCTATGGGTGAAGCTACTAGGAGCACCATTGAGTAAAGCAACATTGGGTAAAACAGCTTTTATTTTATTTGTTGGGTGTGTTTACCACTTTGATATTTTTACCATGTTTTATTCAATTAATCCAACGTGTCATTATGAATATGCAGTTTGTGTCTACTGTGTCACCTCATGGAGTTAAACAAATACGAGTTGTATGTAAACCTGCGTTGTCCACAGTCCGGATAGCATAAATCACTGTCTGAAAACTGCCATGTATCCACAAACCCAAACTATGCATGCTACCAGAACTGGAAGCTTGCAAGTGTGCTTTTCTGCTAATGGACCAGGGCAGCACTGGCACCAGTGACAAGTCCAATCAACAACTGCTCTGGAGCTGTGAGAAAGCCACATGCTTTACTTTCTGATTTTTTTTTTCTTTTTTACTGCTTACTGCTTTGCTTATTACAATAACTATTATCTTTATATACATCTGTTTCCCTTGGGAGTGCCCTTGTGGGTTATTACGTTTTCCATCACCTAGATGTACCCCTAACTCCCCTCCCTCACCTGATTAACTGAATACTCCAATTTACTTATATTATAGTTAAGAGTTGGATTGTTACTGTTTTATGTTAGCTTTAAGTATGTTTTATTTGAAGAAAAATTTGTGGAAATATGGAGTATTTTGTAGTTGAAGTGGAGACTGAAATGCTTGTGAGGAGTGACCTTCACCTTGGATTCTATCCTTTTTCTTTTCCCTTTTGTCCTTCCTATCTTTCTTCATGTCTATATCCACCACCAGTATTGACTCACAGGGTAAAATGAGGGATTCTGAAAATATGCCTCAGCATTGCTGATGGCATAGTTAGCCAATAGGGCCACAGCACCCGATTCTGCCCATTGGAGGTGTCTGTGCATCCTGTTGGCTCGGGGTGATGCCCTGCTGTCTCAAAGGATATCGCCTCTGTGCATATGCCCAGGCCTAGGGTCAGCTGAAGATGGAAAACAGGACATGTGGAGGGGGGTGCTTGGACCCTCCAGAACTTTCCAGGACCCTCGAGGGACGGTACTGGGCATGTGCCACACCACCAAAGTGAGAGGCATGGATATGCTAAACAGTTCCAGGAGTTCATTGGCTATGCAATGAAACGATATTATAAAAGGCAAGCCCAGTAGAGACGAATGTTGGGAGAAATTTCCCCTGCCATGGGACCCAGGAGAACATCGGAGACAAGTGGACTGCCAGGACATGGTGGACTCACTGTATTGGTGACTATCATAATCTCTCTCCCTCTTACCCTTTTCTTCTTTTCTCTCTCCACCTCCTCACATTGTTGATTGTTTTACATAAAATGAAGTAGTTTAGCACATGACTCCATTTGAGTCTTAATTATGTTGCCAAGAATATATGACAGCTGATCATGATAACCTGTTTGATCACTCAGGAGTTAAGCCCAGCTGCACCCAGCCACCCAGAATTGTCTGAGGTCAGTTGGAAAGCAAGGGGGTTTGACTTCTGCCAAATTTAATTGCAACCCAACAGGGGATCGTGACACTAGGTAGACAATATCCACTGATCTCCATCTATGAAGCCAGTCATTTTGTTGTAGAAGTTTCTCAAGTTCATAAAACAAGATGACTCTGTTGGCAAGTTTCTTGAATTCTTGTGCCTTGTGGATTAACAATTCTTGTGCCTTGTGGATTAACAACTCAATCACCTGTCTGGAGAGTGAGATTAAGCTGATTAACCTGTAGTTCTCTGGGTACTCATTCTTGTCTTTCTTGAAGATGGGAATGACATTTGCTTTCCTATAGTCTTTAGGCACTTCTGCCAGTTGCCATGGTCATTCAGAGATCATGGAGAGAAGCTTTGTAATGACATCAGTCAGCTTCCTCTGCATGCATGGGTCCGTGGACAGTGGGCTTTATCCTTCCTTTTGTCACCTGTCTGCCTACAGAAGCCTTTCTTGTTTCTTTGGACATTTCTGGCCAGATTTGAGTCTGTTTGAGCTTTGACTTTCTTAATCTTATCCTTACATGCTCAAACAATGTCTCGATATTTTTCTGATATTACTTGCCTCTTTTTCCATGTTCTGTGTGCTTACTTTTTGTGTGTTAATCCATATGAGCCTCCTGACATTTTGCCTGACATTCTCCTCTCTGGGATGGACTGCTCTAGAGATTAGAGGAGGTGATCCTTGAATATTATCCATCTTTCCTGTGCTTTTTTTCTCTCCAGAGGCCAAAGCCTGCTCTCCTGAACTCCACCACTGTGATCTTTTTTGCCTTCCTGTCATGGCCCTGAATTCATCTATGTCATGGTCACTGCAGCCAAGGTTGCCTTTAACTTCCACATTCCCAACATGCCCCTTATTTTTGCACATTGTACTTACATTATAACATTTATTTTGAAAGAAATGTCAAGATTCAGATTTTCAGTTACTTGAGACAATTTATCATCACATGTATGTAGCTTGCTGCAATGTCCCCTGAAATGGGGAAAAATCATTGCTAAGTTAACAGATGAATTATAGTAGCCTTATGACTTACTATTTTGTCATGTCTTCATGCAAACAATGTCTCATTTACCACTATGATAGCTATTTTTCTCAACTGGATTTATTTGACATGCCAGTAAGAAGTATTTTGTTGTCTATGAGGCATAAATCAACTTGTTTACTTGAGGGAACAAAAAGTGAAAAATATGAAAGTTGTAATTTCTTGGAGTAACAAGAGCAACACTTTTTATCAAACACATCTTTAAATAAAATTTTAGGATTTGAGTTAAATATCTTTCCCCTTTGTTTTATCTGTTGTCAAAGAGTTAAAATTTTTGCCCTTGAATTGCTATTATTTGATCATATTTTGGTATAAATAATGTATACATTTTTCTGTTAAGTTGTTCATCATTTGCATTGTAAATGTGGGCATTATGCCTTAATATTGTAAGAAGGTACTTTGAGTGTACTGACACTTCTTGTTTTAATAGCTGCCATGCTACTTCATGTATTTAGGTTTTCAGTATGTTGCTCAAATTAAGGAGTTAAATTACAGTGTTGTATTGTTGTATGTTACAACAAGTAGAAGAAAGGAGGCAGAGTAGAAAAATTAATTGCTTGGGGATAGATGAATACCCTACTAAGGACCCTGCTTGCCCTGTGGCAGGAAATGGTAATCCACTAATTCAGTAGAATGGACCAGAGCAGAAAGAATTTTTTTGCCCCCTTAATGAGAGATCATCGTTGTCAGTGTGTTTAAGTGTGGCGTCCAATACTAAGGTGTGGGATTTGATGTGTTATGTTCCAGAGTAAGCACCCTGTGGTATGCTGCATTGTGTGGGTTTCCTGAGAAGAGTATTTTGTGGCAAGCATCCAGAAGCCTTATTCAGAGCACAGCTGTCTACTTGATCTGTTTCTGAGAGATGGTACTGGCAAGGTACTGGCAAGCAGGCAGACCCATCACCCACAGCAGCACCACTGATCTGGCAGCCACATGTCTTTTTTGTGCAATTCACCATCATATGTGGGAGGAAGTTGATTCTGTTCATACCATGTAGGATAATTGCTGTTTCTACAGATTGGATTATTCAGGATGAAAATACCGATTCATTACTTGTTTCTGTGTGAATTTCTTGCTAAATCCATAGACAGAAATTTATATTAATCCCTATTACCAGATTACATGTTTAAAAATATTTGCTCAGAAATCAAAACCTGATATTATGGTCTTCTCCAAAAGCTCATATACATATAATTTGCTAAAGTTGAGGCTGTTAGCAGAAGTTAGAGATACAAGTCAAAACACATTTTTTGAGACAAGACCTGATTAAAGGAAAAACAGAAGCCTGTGTAGCCAGTTTACTTGATGCAATTCAAAACTCAGTCACAATGTCAGTCCCGTTTCAGTGTTGTATCTGCTTGGTTGTTATTATTTGTATTATCTGTCAGTCTTTCAATTTTTCATTAAGCTCTGCTGGTTTCTTCAATATGCCAGTCAAACTGTCCTACAAAGAACCCACTTTTGGCATGATATTTTCCAGGATTGTTTGTCAGTCCCTGCTGAACTTTAGATACTAAAGTCATGGCTGTGACCAAGCATATCCATTTGTTCCACCTTAACAGTTCATCACACCACTTGCAACTGTAACCCTGAAACTGTGAAGCATCCCTTTGAATGGACAAATTCTGACACACTGGGTAGCTGTGCTGGTAGCATCATTGTAGAGTTACTTCAGTCTGCTAAGAAACATGCTGAAATTACAGGATTCTGCCATTTGTATTTGGTTTAATCTGTACTGCATTCCAAGGGTGGATTTGAAGATTACGAAAAAAAAAAAGCAAGTCATGTGCTGTAAAAGCACACAAGCAGAAACAGGTGCTGAAGCCATAGAAGACAATGTAGAAAGGGTGCAGTGCTGGTGTGTGTGGGGCAGTCAGGAAGACCTTTCGGGCTTTGTGCAAGATAAGGTGAAGGAACTGCTTCCTCTTGAGTGAGAATTCACCAAGGGCATTCCTGGGGCATTTTCCCAGTATCACAGGAAGGTGCATGCCACAGCAAAGTATTCAGTTGTAATAGTAGAACCTTTGTATTATGGTGTGAATCTTGCACTTGCTGTAGGTGAGGTTGACTGTAATATGTAAACAGGAAATAAATTCTAGATGTTTGGCTTGAGCTGAGAGGAACAAATCAAGTTGTAAGCCTGTGTTTAAAAGCCCAAGTAATTTCATTTTTTGCTTACACTGTTTCTAAATAACAAATCATTGAGTTTTCTTTGGTACAGGCTCTTACATTTTAATGTAGCTTGGAAACACGAAGATGTAGCAAGATTGAAAGTATTGCTTTGAAGAAGTTTTCTGTGAGGAAAAAAAAATCCCTCAGAGCATTGTGTATCAAAGACCTCGCATTAAACTCCCAGTAATTCTTTTGCAGATTACGGCAAGAAAATTACATGGTTGACTCATCTCCTCAGTGGGAAGCTGTGTTACGGCAACAAAAGGAGAAAAACTACATGGATCCAAACTACCGGCGATCCAGGCACAGATCTCGATCGTATGTAACTCTTGCCCTCTGGTGTGAAAATTAAGGCTGCTGTAGCATGTTAAAAGCAAAAGCAGGTCAAACTCCCTCTGTTTAGTGATTTAATTCCAGGGCACAAATAATGCAGGAAGGTTATTGTAACAGGACCGTTTAGAGCTCTCTCCATCACCTTGCAGGGAGTCCTGTATTGTTTTGTGGTTCACTGAACATTAGTTCTGCAATAACAGTGATTTCCCTCTTCTGGGCAGCAAGTCTTGAAAACTTCAGATTTTGTGTGATTGGTGGCAGGTATTTTTGTACATTGCATTCACGCTTGATTAATCATATAACATCTGTGGTATTGCTCCAAATAAGACCAGCTGCTGATGTCTACACGTCAAATTACCATTGGCAAGCAGCAGACAGTGATTTATTGCATCCTGATGTCAGGATTTCCATGATGGAGTCATGAAGCCAGGCAGTGTGTTTCTGCTGACAGACAATTTTGACATGGTGAAGTTGTCAGGTTCTAGAACTAATTTTCTTAAACTAGTGAAAATGCTAGTTTATTTTTTTTCTAAAGGTATGGTTTTGGGGTATAGACAAACTGTTTTTGTCAAGTTTGTGTTTAGCCCAATCTGCCAGACAATAATCCTAAACACCAAAATCAGCATGCCAATTTTTCATTTTTCCTGTAGGCCAAGCAAATGTCATTGCTGGGACAGCATGGGCTTCCTCTTGTGGCTTCCAACTTATGAAATAGTTTTCATATTCCAGAACAATGACATTTTGAGTTGTATTAAACCCCTGTTAGAAAAAAAAAATCATTATGTAGCAACTTAGCTAGCAAGGAAAGGTACTAGAATAAACAAATAGATAAAGGAATCCTGAAGATTTTGGGTGGCTTTGGCTTTTTTTTTCCCTGTCATGTTAGTGATAATATAGTGACAATTTTGTTTCTCTTCAGTTTAAAATAGCAAAACCAAAACAACAAAGTCCAAACCTCTCAAGTGTTTCAGAGATCTTTATTATGTGCTAATATATTAGCGGGTGATAATTCCTTTCAAAGTGCTTTAAAGTTTAGTACAAGGTATTTGACAACCTGTAGTAGGTTGTAAAAGCATCTATTTAATTTGGCTCAGCTGGCTGCTTATATGACTGGATGCAGGTCAGAGAGAAGAGAACATGTGATTCGTTAGGGTGTAGGGTATAGTGATTTTAATTTTAAAATCTAGTTATATGGTCATTCCAGTTTGCACATTTAGCAATTGATACAATACCTTCATATTACTAACAGAGATAAGTCTTTCACATTACATTCCTTACTGCAGTCAGCTTAACTAGAGGTTCACTTTGGAAGCATAAAATCATGTCTGAAATATGTTTTACTGTGATTGGCACAGCACATTTAATTTGTAGTAGTGAGGTGGTGTCTCCTTGGGCTCAGGAATAAAATATTTGACAAGACTTTGACCTTTCTTTCTTCTAAAGGAACCAGCAAGTAGAGAGAGTTTCCAATTCTAGTTCACAGGGTTTATTTTCAAGAGTTCATTAAAACATCTGTGTAGTCAAAGAACTGTTTTTAATTAAGAATAGCCTCTACAATTCAATGACTATTTAAATTGACTATTTAAATTTGTGACTCAAAGTGAAATAAGAGTGCTGATGCAGACACAAAAAACAATGTAGAATTTATTCATGTTAAGAGTTCTTTAAACCTGTGATAACAAAAAACAAACAACCCATACCCCTCAGAGACTGATCACTTACTAATAGGAATTCTTACTAGGTTTCTTGTGCTTCAGAGTATCTGAAGCACAGATTCATCAGAGGGTTGCTGTAACTACCCAAAGCTAAAGTCAGAGATCTGAAGAGATGGGGGAGGCTGAGAGCAAGAAGAAAGAAGCAGTGAGGAGGAGGGGGGAGAAGAAGAGCTGAGGAAGGGGAGAGGGGGAGAAAGGAGAGAGGAAAGCAGGAGGAAAAGTGGGGTACAAAGTCACAGATCACCACTTCAGGATCCAGCAATGAGCTTTTTTGATGTTTTATATCAGAGTCTCTTCCTGACTGCAGGTTCGAGGAGGCTGATGATAAAGTCTCCACTCTTCCCTTCTATACTCACTACCAGATGGTGTTTTTCTTGTCCCGAATAATATGGGAAATCTTGCAGATGAAACATTGTTAAGCAAGTCTTTGAAGGAGGAAAACCTGTCATGTTCTCATGCTCAGTAGATTCTGTTACCATACAGAGCATCAGCAGGTGCTGGGTTCACGTGTTATCCTACAATTGTTTGAGCCATCTTACTTGGTGTTAATCAGAGTCTGACAGTCGGAGTATACATTGTATATCAAAACAGTGAGTTCTGAAACAATTCACGGTGAACATATTAAAAAAATGAGGAATTGTGATCTGTCTTTAAAGATTTCTTAGTTGTGGACTATTAAAAGCTATACAAGCAACAATTTCCTATGCAGTATATGCAATACATAAATTTAATATGCCTTTTTTAATATATAATTTCTTTATTTTTACTTAAAAGGAAGCAGAAATGGGACTTTAGAAGGAAAATATTTTTATTAAGATACTTTAACTGCATCCTATTTATGAATATTCTTTTGTGGGGAGTTAACTTGAATGAATGCTGTGGTTATGCCAGTATGGTAATACTTCCTAAAGAGATGGAAAGTAATTAATGTCAAGATAGGAATTCACAAGCACAGCTTTTTCTGTGTCTAACCTTTTTTTTTTTTCTCTCATAGGAATACCATATTGTGTTTTACAGCAGGGACTTCCTTATTAATGTAGTTGCAGGGTAGAAGGAGAAAAAATGGCAAAAATCACATAATTGAATGCCAAGAACTGGCTACAGAAAGCTGGCAGCACAGTTCAAAGAAAATGGACAAATGATATTTAACCAGACCCTTTCCACACTGTCCCACATATCAGTATTGCTTACTACAGCTGAGGTGTCACTTAATGTTAGGTGGTAGGTGAGACTTTAGGCCACATCCAAAACTGGTATTTCCATGAGTAAGTAAAGCTATGAGTGTGATCAGATGGGTCCGTGGTGTGTACAATGTGGGCATCCTGGGTTTGAGAACATGCTGGGTTTGAGGAGTAGTCAGCACGGATTTATGAAGGGGAAGTCCTGCTTGACTAACCTGATAGCATTCTATAATACAATAACTGAATGGTTAGATTCAGGGAAACCAGTGGATGTGGTCTACCTTGACCTTAGCAAGGCCTTTGACACTGTCTCCCATGAAATTTTAGTGAGCAAGCTGAGGAGGTGTGGGATGGAAGAGCAGACAGTGAGGTGGGTTAGGAACTGGTTGCAGGATAGAGTTCAGAGGGTGGTGATCAATGGTGCCAGCTCCAGCTGGAGAGCTGTGTCTAGTGGTGTCCCTCAGGGATCGGTGCTGGGACCGGTCTTGTTCAACATCTTCATCAATGACATTGATGAGGGCACAGAGTGTCTACTCAGCAAGTTTGCCGACGACACCAAGCTAGGAGGTCTGGCTGATACGTCTGAGGGCTGTGCTGCCATCCAGAGAGACCTGGACAGACTGGAGAGCTGGGCACAGAGAAACCAGATGAGGTTCAACAGGGACAAGTGCAGAGTCCTGCATATGGGGAGGAATAACAAACTCCACCAGTACAGGCTGGGAGGTGATCTACTGGAGAGCAGTCCTGTGGAGAGGGACCTGGGGGTCCTGGTGGACAACAGGTTGACCATGGCACAGCAGTGTGCCCTGGTGGCCAAGAAGGCCAATGGGATCCTGGGGTGTATTAGGAGGAGTGTGTCCAGCAGATCGAGGGAAGTTCTTCTCCCCCTCTACTCTGCCCTGGTGAGGCCTCATCTTGAGTACTGTGTTCAGTTTTGGGCCCCCCAGTTTAGGAGGGACAAGGATCTATTGGAGAGGGTCCAGCGGAGGGCTACGAGGATGATTAGGGGACAGGAGGGCATGGCTTATGAAGAGAGGCTGAGGGACTTGGGGCTTTTTAGTCTGGAGAAGAGAAGACTTAGGGGAGATTTGATAAATGTTTATAAGTACCTGAAGGCTGGCCAGGAGGGAGGGGACAGGCTCTTTTCACTTGCTCCCTGTGATAGGACAAGGAGCAATGGGTGTAAGTTACAGCAGAGGAGGTTCCGCCTCAACACAAGGGGGAACTTCTTTGCTGTGAGGGTCACAGAGCACTGGAACAGACTCCCCAGGGAGGTCGTGGAGTCTCCTTCTCTGGGGACTTTCAAGGCCCGCCTGGATGCTTTCCTCTGTGATCTGTGTTAGATAGTTTTGTTCTGCTCCGGCAGGGGGGTTGGACTCGATGATCTCTTGGGTCCCTTCCAACCCCTAACATCCTATGATCCTATGATCCTATGAGAACCACTTCGCAGCTTTGCATCCTCAGGCAAACTAGGGCATTAGAAAGCCTCTCTAGAGGTTTTTCAGAGAGCTTTCAAATACCTCACTTCCTCAATTATCCAGCCTCAGAAGAGGAACCTATTTTCCCAGCCCCAGGGTGAATGCATAATTTGCAACTACTGTTTTGAGAAGAACAAATCCATTCAAGACACAAAAAAGGCTGTTAAATTTTGCTGTATATGAAGCTAATACATATGGGAGTTAGAAAGAGCAGGGATAGATGTAACAAGAAGTAAATGCAAGAAGGATGAAGGAGATATAAATGTGAAAATCAGAGAATATTAAATGCATTATAGTAAACATGAACAAACAGCCACAAAAAAACTCTGAAGGGTGAGAAAAATCAGACTGCAAACTACTTAGCTATTGCCTTATTAGCTTAACCTTAACTATTGCCATTATGATGATCTGAGCAGTTGGAATGAACAGCAGAGCAATCCATCAAGGATTAGTTCACACTAGTTCCACTACAGAATCACAAATATAATCCTGTTTCTTGCCCTTCTTTATCATTCTAGCATTTATAATAAAGTAGTATCACCCAGTACTTACGTACCTGTAAAATAAAAATAAATAAATAAATAATCAGAACATTACCATCCTTAAATAATGTCTTCACATCAACTGTGAAACATTTAATGCAGGATGGTTGTCTCTGAGCATTATTCCTAAGCTGAAGTCTGGAAATAAGTCAAGCACAGTAATGGTGAAATAAGAAAAGAGTAGAATTTAGTGAGCAGTCTGGAATTACTTCTTATACAACTGATACTGAGAAAGGGACAGCTAATTGAACAGATGGTAAAACACTGAACTTTGTGTCGTTCTTGATCTTCATTTAAATTTTGATTATGTCAGTCCAAAAGCATTCCTTTAGTTTAAAGGAAAGACAAAGCAAGCTGTATTATCTGATTATGGAGGCTTAAACTCTAAGAAACTGTGACTTCAGTGGGAACATTTATGCCTGCTGAATCTGTCTAAAAGTTGCATTCCTCAGCTCTCAGATGGTGTATAATATCAATGATAGGAGATACCTGATCTCTCTGTGCAAATGTAGTCCTGCTACTGTCTAAAATACTTACTCAATCTCTTACTCTCTATATTTGGTGAATTCTAGGCACAACTTTAGCATCAGTAGTAGTTTTGCACTAACTCCACAATAAGATAGGATAAGAAAAATAAAAAAACTAAAGGACATCCAGTTTGGAGACCCTATCTTTGGTAACTCATTGGAAAATTTGAAGAATGCTTAGAAAATGTACAGGCATTCCCACACCTCTGTATCTGCAACAGTTTTGGCTAGGTACTTCCTCTGCTAATGAAATATGTGCTTCATGTGAGAATGCATAACTGGTGGTTTAGTTTGCTTGTTCTTGCTGTTATTCTTCCTGGGCAAGAAAAAGGTAAGGTAAGTGAGCAGAAACCCCTTCTTGGAAATTACCGGAAAGCAAGAGGCTGTACTGTGATTGAAACTGAGCAACGGGTGCTCTTTACTGGCACTCACTGAGGTATATCAGACATGTCTTGGCCTGGCCCTTCTTCTGCCCACAAAGGGATTTGTGTTCTCCAGAACTTTTCTGAAGGCCTTTTATGGGAACATTATTCCAAAACATATTGCATAGAGTAGCACACAGTTGGATAAAGAGTAGCAGCAGCTGAGCACCGATTTGTCTTAGGAGGTTCTGCTCATCTCTGTATTTTATGCATATTCTTTCAGAAGGCTGGTGAAACAGGAATTATGATTCCTGTCATTCAATAAGTGACTTTTCAGTTGAAATAAAGTAATGAAGTTTATTGCATTTTCTGAGATAATGGACTTTTAAAAGTATCACAGTGTTTGTGCTGTTACAAGTTATTTGAACAACACTATGTCCAATGTGACTTATCACAGTTCTGTCTTTGTTGTCTTTCTGGGTATTTGTAGGAGAAGTCCAGATGTACAAGCTAAAGAAGAACTGTGGAAACACATTCAGTAAGTGTGGTCCTTGTAGTGTCCAAATGACTGCTTGTTTTGCCTCTAATGTAGTTATTTACATCCCCTGCACCATGGCTGGGGATGACATTTAGTTACATCTCAGAGTAAATTACTCAAGAACAGTAGAGCATTTAAAATGTTTACTTTTCTAAGGCTTTCAAAATGTCTTTGCTTCTAATACAAACATTTTTTAGGATGAGGCAACATATGCTACAGAGGAAAATACCTATTCCAAAGCATATTTGATGTTCAGTATACATGTTTTTCATTTATGGTGTGAAGGAACAAGATCAGATTTGCAGAGGTGAGGGGAAGGTGGGACAGGATATGGCATACACTTGAAGCAATCAAGGTAAGGTTAGGCACATTTCTTAATAGGTTTTCTGTTTTGATGTCAGAATAGCTTTAGGGCTAACAACAGCTTGTTTCAGTAAGTTTTTGCAACCTAACATAATAAAAATAGGAATGGTTTTACAGTAGCTACTGTTATATTTTTTACCTTGCCTAATCTTTTCTAGAAAGGAACTTGTGGATCCATCTGGTCTGTCTGAGGAGCAGTTGAAAGAAATTCCATACACTAAAATAGAGTGAGTTTATGTCATGGCTTTTCTTTGTGAATAAAAAAGCCCACTTTGTCTTATTTTGATGTGAACTGTTACACTGAAATAGGATTGGCTTTGCACATAATCTCTTAAGTTTTTATCTACTGATGCTAGAATGACTGGGTGAGAATATTTAATAATTTTAAAACCTAGTATTTTCTTTTTCCAAAAAAAAAAAATCTCTACCTGTCTCTCAGACACTTTTCAAGAAGCTGCTAGATATTTCTGTGTTCTATATATCTCCCTGTGCTATCCATCAATCCATTCTGTTAAACACTGCAGAATCAGAACTGAATGCAGACAAGCAAATAGAATTATTTCCTGAACTGGTACTTCCTTCTAAATTTTTATTCCGATCATCTAAGAAACTGTTTGATCTGTTCAACCTCTTTCCTTGCTTGTGCAGCTGCCAGGGCATAGCTCTTTCATTGTGATAATTTCCCATTTGGTATGCGAGGTATCAGTTCAAGCAGCTGCATGTGGCAGAAATAAGACCCTGATTTGCATTATAATGTGCACAACACCACTGAACAGAAAAGATTGATGTTAAAGCTGTATGTATTAATGCATTCTTTATTAAGTAGTTCATTCTCAAATGTGAGCATTCACTTTTAAAACATTTGATCCCAGTACAAACCCATAAGAAAAGTGTCAGTCTTTTAAATTCTGCCTGTGCAAGAAAACACCTGTTAGACTTGAATATCAAATGGAATGGTCTCTCAGTCTGCAGCTGAGTGTGTGTTCTTGTGCTAAAGTAAGTTTACTAAGTTTGTGCTGTTTACTAATGTACTGTTATAAATTCTGTTGTCTGTTAGGACTCAAGGTGACCCAGTCCGCATTAGGCATTCACGTTCCCCTCGAAGCTACCGTCAGTATCGACGGTCCCAGTACTCTGATGGTGAAAGATCTGTCCTGTCTGAAGTGAAGTGAGTGTGATTATTAGCAGTGGATTAATGTTGTACAAAAGTTGTTCCAAGATTATTATTCAATGACAAGTGAATAAAAAGTGGCATAAAAGTGGTTGGTTGCTGCCATAGGACTCAAGCAACCCTTTAGAAAGTAGGTCTTGAGAACAAAATGACTCAAGTATAAAAGATGTTTTTTATGTATCCTGGACCACAGGGGCTTTCTTGATCCATTTAGAAAGGGGGAAAACTGAAAAAGCCAAAATGAACCTGTGTTGCTCTTCAGTGGAACATTATTAATTGCCTAAAAGATGAGAATTCATTTCCAGATACCTTCATCCTTAAAATCAAAACATCACAGAATCACAGAATTATTGAGGCTGGACAAGACTTCTGAGAACATCAAGTCCACCCTGTGACCCGACACCATCACATCTGCTAGACCATGGCACTAAGTGCACATCCAGTCTTTCTTTAAACATCTCCAGGGATGGTGACTCCACCACTGCCCTGGGCAGTCCATTCCAATGTCTGATCACTCTTTCTGTGAGGAATTGCTTCCTAATATCCAACTTAAACCTCCCCTGGTGCAGCTTCAGGCCATCTGTAATTTGTTACATGTGGATTCTAGTATAACCTTTTTCAGCAGTGACTGGATCAGTCTTTCCTGGAACACTAATTTATAAAAGGTGTACTTATACATGCAACAGTGACAGCACTGTTCTGAGTATTAAGGCCTTAAATACGAATTGCAGTCTCTTAATGATGTCCTGGTTAGTTTAAGCTATGTGGAACACTGAAGGAGGTGCAGCACACCCATGATTTCAGATGAGGCTCATCTGTCATGAAGTTGGGTTTGCCTTTCTATGCAAGGCAGAGACAGGCCCCTTGAAAAAGGATTGGATGACCTATGACTTGAAGGTGCCCACTGACTACTGAGTATCAGCATGACAGCTTTCAAATATCTAAAGTCTTTTAGATTTTATCTATCATATCTGCATAGCTTCCTGAGTCAGTTTCATTACTCTTCCTCTGCACATAATACTTCATCGTAGCAATACCCATTTTGTAATATTTTAATTCCAGTGTGAAAACTGATCTAGTGCCTCCACTACCTGTTACACGAGCTTCAGATGTCAAAGGGCTCAGCATCCAGTTGACTCAACAGGTAGAGTAACTTGCAGTTTTCCTTTTCTGAAGGGAGGAGAGGGTGGTGTGGCAATGCTTTAGTTAAATCACGTCTTTGGTTTTCAATAAAAAATTAAAGCTGGCTCTGATTTTTGAGTGGCAATATGACTTGGTATTTTACATTTTATATTACACTTCGGTCATGCTTCCAATAATATGTATGTAGTTATATAGCATATACCCCTTTGAACACCTGCTTCTTCTATGGTAGGACTTTTTCACAGTTTGAGTTTTATGCTTTCCTTAAGATGATATCCTATTTTCCACAAGAGGGGACTCATTTTCACCATTACTTAAAATAAGCAAGTGGGTTTTTTTGTTTCCCCCAAATGCAGAATGGTTTTTTTATGTTGTTGAAATATAGTAAGAGTAGAAGTTGCCTTTTCAACTGTAATCACTCACTTTCATCATATGTTATGGTGCCATATCTCTCAGTTTGGTAGTTCAGTTAAGCTCAAAATGTGGGAAGCCAAATGTACTCAAAAAGCACTTGAAGGTCTGTTGTATAAGCACACAGAAGGATAGCAAAAACATGGAAAGGAGAATTTCAGATGCTTAACTTTCCACATCAGTCATTATGTCTGATGAACTTGTTTATGTAGAGTGGAAACTACACAGAATACAACCATGTTAAGTCTTATCTTACAAGCATTTTTCCTTTTAAGGCTAGGTAACATAATAACTCTTCTTTGATAGGCATTAATTGAAGGATATTTATATTCATGCCTGGTATGGAAATTGAAAATGATGAGTTGTCTGTAAGGACATTCTCCAACAGTAAAAGGAAATTGGTGCTTTGTAGAAACAGGTAACTTTTATGATTGAGTCTTGTTCAAAATGCAGTTTTATTTCCATTCTTATCCAATACATTGTGGCTAAAATTCATGCCCTGGAAGGTATTAATGTTATACATGCTCACTGTTCACAAACACCTCTTTTTTTCCCCTACTCCAGACCCTCTCACAGCGTGTACTCATTGCGAGTGCTTGCACGCAATGTTTTCCTAAATATCATATAACTAGTAGTGGCATTTCCTTAGTATGAAATATTAATCCAAATAGCACAGAGAGGAAGCAGTTGATAGGAGAGAAAGGAGGGAAGAGGGGAAGAAAGTTATGTCTGATGAATAGTTGCAGAGTCTCTGGCAGGGGAATTGAATTAGATGATCTTTTGAGGTCCGTTCCAACCTCTTAACATTCTGCAATTCTGTGATTCCTGGTGTGGCACTCTGTCTATCTAAATTATTATTCCTTAGCCTAAGGCTGCCATAACATCCATGATCAAAATACAGTATTCAAGTTAATTTTGCTATGCTTTTCTAACATGTTTTAATTTTCTCACTTCAGAGACAGAATGGATCTAAAGACAGTCTAACAGAAGAAACATCTCAGCTGTCCACTGATGTCAGTTCCACCTCCATCACTAAGATCATGAAAGCTGTAGAGATGTCAGGCTTCAAAGTGGAGACCTGAATACCATAACTGAAGTTGCTGAATTTTTTTTATTGCTTGGACTGAGAATCTGTGTGAACTGAAGTTGACATGGTAGCATTATTTTTCAGGGCACTTAGAAGCACAGCCATCATAGAATCATAGAATCATCAGGGATCGGAAGGGACCTTGAAAGATTATCTAGTCCAGTCTCCCTGCTACAGCAGGACACATAGACCAAGTCACAGAACAGAAAATACAGTTTGGAAGTGACCTGGAAGAATCATCCAGTCCAATCCTCCTGCCACAGCAGGATCATCCAGACCAGGTCCAAGTGGGTTTCAGATGTCTCCAGAAAATGAGACTGCACAACCCTCCTTGGGCAGACCTCTCCAGTGCCCCACCACCCGCCCTAGGAAGACGTTATAGAATCGGTCAGGGCTGGAAGGGACCACAGGACCATTCAGTTCCAAACCCCCTGCCATGGGCAGAGACACACCACCGTAGAGCAGGCTGGGCAGAGACTCATCCAGCCCGGCCTTAAACACCTCCAGGGATGGGGCCCCAACCACCTACCTGGGCAACCCATTCCAGGCTCTCAACACTTTCATAGTGAAGAACTTCAGTCTAAATCTACCCATCTCCAGCTTTGCTCCATCCCCCTTAGTCCTGTCGCTACCTAATACCCTAAAAAGCCCCTCCTCCCCAGCTTTTTTGTAGGTCCCCTTCAGATACTGGAAGGCCACAGTAAGGTCACTTTGGAGCCTCCTCTTCTCC
>VZRI01006298.1:0-51727 GCA_013397515.1 Upupa epops
TCTATGCTGGACCCCTCCAGCAGATTTGTTTTCTTCTTGAACTGAACCAAAGATAGAAGTTGTTTATTGCTTAAGCTTTGCTGTCCTCTTCAGAGAGATGGATGGGCTCTCAGGCCATTTGCTTTGACACACAGCAGAAGAGTATTGCTTCTTATGTATAGAGGACAGATGTCATGAGCTTCCAGCTGATTTTATATGGGCTGATTTGCCATTAAAAATGTGTAATAAGTGCATTGCTAATTATCACACAGCAGTGACAATGATGAGACAATAGGTAGTATACAATGAGAATACTGAAATGTCTCGTAATGGTTAGGATAGTGTCCTCTCCCATAGGGTACTGTAAGGTGTGGAAGGTTTTCTAAAAGTGTTGTGTGTTTGGAAAGCAGGGTTTATTAGGGCACTTGTTCACAAGAGTCTTGTGACTGTTATGCAGTATGTCAAAGAAATAAGTGATATTTAATGTTCAAGATACCTCTTCACTGCGTGCAGAGAGCAGTAACCCTGTAACAGGCAAGTATTAGCCATTCCCTTAGACTTTGTTCATTTCCTAAAAGCAAGATCTTTCCACATCTGTGTCTCTTATCCCAAAGAGAGACAGTATCTTCTTTTTCTTTCCCTCCAAAAACTTTCTGTTTGGATGATGAATATGTTTTTTGCGTACTGTGAAGAGGGAATCTCTGCTTCTCTCCATGCTGACTCTCCATCGCTTGCTCTCCAAACTACCATAAGGACTATTTATGTCTCACAGGACATAAGGCTGGTGTTGAGTGTGGTTCTCTCACTGACATTTTGGAAACCGTTTGGGGCTCTTCTTAATATTTAGACAAACCAGTTTGTTTGGTTTGTGTGGTGTGGCTGCTGACATTTCCTAAGGGAATTGCTGAAGATGTTTCCCAGCAAAGGCATGCTGTAATGGAATAGTTCTTTGCTTGTGGCACTGACACAAATTACTCTTAACTGATGTTTTTTTTGCTGAAAGTAATGAGATTGTGATAGCTTACGTGAGTCAGGATAAATGTGAATCAGTCCTGGCTATTCTGGGGAGCATCAATGTCTGCTGAACTCCCTAGTGCTTTGCCTCTTGCAGATGTAACAAGCATAAGGTGCCAATTTATTAAACCATGCTGAGCCTCTGCTCTGCACAAACATCTGCACTGCAGAGCAGGAAGAAAATCCACCAAGAGCAACTGGCTAAACCTGACTGTCAGGAGAGCCTGTAATTCAGCCAAGAGAAATTGGTGGGATAAGAGGCTTGTCTGATTTTGAAGCTGGTAGCCATGAAAAATAGTCACATAGCAGAACTTGCTCATATGTGTAGTGTATGCCCCAAGGGCACTGTAGGTTAGACACAGACTGATGTTACTTGCTTTTTTTAAACCATGCTTTTGAACCATGTACACTGCCAGCTCTTTCATATCTGGTCAAACTGTAGCTAATAATAATAAACAGTTCCCCTTCTCCCCAGTGGGTAGTGATAGGGCAAGAGGAAATGGGGTCAGGTTGTGCCAGGGGAGGTTCAGATTGGATATTGGGAAAAACTAAAGAGTGGGGAGGCCTTGGAACACGCTGCCCTGGGAGGGGATGGAGGTGTTGTACCTGAAGGGGTTAAAAAATGAGCAGACAGGGTGTTTCTGGAGATGGATTAGTGGTTCAGGGTTTTAGGGTGGACGATTGATGGTGTTGAAGGTCTTTTCCAACCTTGATGATTCTATGATTCTACTGATAATACTGACCTAGGACTATCTACAGGGTGTGTGAAGGTTTTGAAGACTCTTCAGGCAGATTGGATTTTGTTCTACATCCCTGATTAAAAGTATGAAGCTCTTGGACTGGCCATCTGGTTCCACTGTAGCCTGTGGTCTGTATTAAATGTCATCTACAAGAATCAGTGGTAGTTCGTGGTCTTTCAGCAATCTTTTCTGATATGCTGTAGGTATGGAACAACATGGACAAGGTTTCCTCACAACACTTTGATGCTTTAAAAATCTTTTCAATTGAAAAGCATTTGTGTTTCTATGATTGTCCTATCCTCAGCTGTTAATCCTCTGCATTTTCAGTAAGACTATAATGAAAATCACTAGCAAGGTGGTTGTGCAGCATCATTTTGTCCGTGTGGTTTGTTCTGTTTCCGAAGCCTTTGGAGGAGGCTGGGTAGGTGCAGCCTTTGTTAGCCTGTGGCTGCTTCCCTGCCTTGAAAAGGAATAAAAACTCTCAGGAAGAAAGATGTTCATCCTAAGGGTAGACTCCAGTTACATTAAATAGAATAGCAGCCACTTGGAGATGGGACTGGAAGGCAGCCAAAAGGACACTGAAATTTTTCAATAGTCTGTCTTGATGCCTGTCTTGCAGTGATCGACAGAGAATGTAATTTCAACCTTCAAACTATTCCCTGCAACCAAAGGGAACTGAATGCTGTTCCGGCTCAGTTTTAAAAGTGTTGTAACCTAGATGAGAAGATACTCTTCTCTCAAATGTGTGTGTTGTTCTACTATTACAGTAAATCATTGCAGATACTTCTGGTGTCTGCAGCATATACTGATTTAGCTGAACTGTCCTTTTGCCTGTTCAGTATGTGTTACCTGAGGAACAAGTGTGGCCTTGACCAGTGGATATAACACATTTTTGATGGCTGTTAAGGGGTTCTTAGATGGTCCTTGCTGCTTCTGACATGAGCTGGAGGTGGTCACTGTGGAATCGCCACGTGAAGCCACGTTTTAAGGCATCAGTGTAGTGACAAGATCAACTGGCTTTGCTTGTAATGTCTGCCAGAGGGGTTAGTTGTGTGCCGTAAGTTCCTTATGAACACCTTTGAGTTTATATTTGTGAAGCCAGATGGCTGTGTCTTACAGCAAGATTACAGCCTTATGAATCCCCAGCAATTTCAGGCATGTATTCACTGTAATACCCATCCCTTCCTTGTGAGACATCTCTGTATCCTCGTGTCATTGTATGTGAAGCATAACCCATTGAATCGGGCTGTTCATCTCAGTCAAAACGAAATCAGAACCAGATCTGCTGGGTTTTAAGGCATTGCTGTTCCCTCCCTAGTCAGATCTCAAGATATTTTCTGAGGAACGGCAGGAGCTGAACTAGAAATTGTATGTTAGTGAATGTGGTGATATGAGGATAGCTGAAAAATTATAAGAAGTTGCACTACCTAGTTGTTTCCTTAATAAAAATCTCATTTCTACTGTCAAATATCTGGGATCTTCTCTGTTAAATTATGTATAGTTTAATATTTGTGCAGTGTTTGTGTTTTTTCCCTGCTGAAAGTACAGTCTTACTGGTAATGCTATTTAAAAAAGCAGTGCCCTTCCCTTTCTTGCTTGCACATTACAGTGGTTAAATATTTGCTTCAGTAAACAGGAGGGTAAAAAGGTTGCAGGTGCCTTCTGTGAATGTTTTGTGTGTAAAGAAGTAAAGATGACATTCAGCTTCAGGAAGATGAGCTGTAGTGTTCAGTAATTGAAAAACACGGGTGCCACAGGAATAGATATGGGGTTCAGTTACCACTGAATAGTGATTTCTCAGAGCAATTTGCTCTCAGCATCCTGCAGAGTAACCTGCTCTGTTTTGCAGGTGGATGTTAATGTTCAAGGAGGTGAGAGATCTGCTCGAAGCCCTGTAGTCCCACCCAGGCAATGGACAATCCCTGAAACGGCAATAACTGTGGCACTCACTATGTTGCACAAATGTACAGTCCTGTCTAAAATCCCCAGCACCCTCAGGTAGTAACTGCAAAGAGCAGCAGTTACCACTGTGAGTAGTGCATTAGCTGCAACAGAAACTGTGTTGGTGCATTCAGGAGTAAAATCCTGTCCTTCTCTTTTTTCATTAACTGTAGGTAGGGCTGCATTCTGCAGTGCTAGCAATCTGGATATGTGACATCCTGGCAGCTAAAGCGCTCTTCAAGCCAAATAGTTTTGCCCAAATAGACATTTTAAATGTTTGGCAGATAGGGAAGAAAGAGCCATTTAATAACCACCTTTAAACTGGGTATTTGGTGAACACACTCGAGTGTGGCTCTCTGGCTCAGATTTCGGTTGCTCACTGTGCTTGTGCAGAGTCTGCAGCTTCTAACGACCATGATCTATGAGATGAAAATATCGACAGATGTTTTCTATCACGTGGATGGCAAGGCATGGGGCTTCTCAACATGAAATGGGCACTGCTATTGGTCATGTCCATCCTAGTTCTTCTTCAGGAAGGGCATCATTCAGTCAGGGCTGCATCTAACACCTCTGCATTACATGGGTCTGCAGATGCTGATTGACCTCCCAGTGTGTTTGTCATAGAATCATAGAATCATTAGGGATCAGAAAGGACCTCAAAAGAGCATCCAGTCCAATTGCCCTGGCAGAGCAGGATCACCTAGACCAAGTCACACAGGCGGGTCTGGAACGTCTCCAGAGAAGGAGTCTCCACAACCCCTCTGGGCAGCCTGTTCAATGCTTCAGTACCCTCACTGTGAAGACATTTGTTCTGATATTTATGTGGACCCTCCTCTGTTCCAGCTTGCACCCATTGCCATTGCCCTCTTACCAGATGACCTTGAGAAGAGCCTGGCCCCATCCTTCTGACACCCACCCCTTGGCTATTTATAGACATGAATGAGGTCCCCCTTCAGCCTCCTCCAAGCTCAAAAGACCCAGCTCCCTCGGCCTTTCCTCACCAGGGAGGTTCTCTACTTCTTTCATCATCTCCATTGCTCTACACTGGACCCCCTCCAGCAGCTCTGTGTCCTTCTTGAACTGAGGGGCTCAGAACTGGCATGAAATCTCCACTAAATTTTCACAGAGATGAAAGGTGCAGGGAGTTCAGAAAGGCCCCCACATGTGCTCAGCAGTAAGGAAAGCACTCAGGATTTTGGTAAGGCAGTATGATGTTTTTTTCTAAGGAATAGAAAACCCTGGAGACAAGGTCAGGCATGACGGGGCTCTGGGCAGTCTGGTCTAGTGAGTCACAGGGGTGTTGGACTAGATGACCTCTGAAGGTCCCTTCCAATCCTACAATTCTGTGAATACAGAAAAATCCCCATTGCTCAGGGAATTAAACTTCCAGCTGACTACAGGCTGAAGTGATGCTGGCACCTTGTCAATACATGACCTTCCATTCTCACCCTGGATTTCTATACTGGTTTTTCTGATGTTTTAATTCCCTTCATGTGATGGGGCTAAATCTGGACACAAATCTCATGCTAGAAAAGAGTGGGCATACAGTTAAGCATCGTTGTAAAAGTATTGTCTTCTGCCATGGTGACTTCTAAGGTCATGGCCAAGGCAAGAGGAGTGGCCACAGCTACACTGCTACCTCCATTTCCCATTTCTACAGTGAAGGAAAGGCTTCATGAAGGTCTAGTGAGTCGCATCAGCTGACACTTCATCTGCAGTCATAAAGGACTACAGTCAAAACACAGTACTTTGTAGTCCTGCATGTGGTATTTATGTACAACTGAACGAGAATTTTCTCACATTGAGGAGAAGTAATGCAATTGGTTCCTCTTTGGTTTCATTCCGCTTTGGTTTGGGTCATGAAGAGGGTGTGACTTTTTATTTCACCTTAGAACTACTCCACCTCCTAGTAAGGTTTTGTGTTTTAACTTGATCTTTTTTGGTTTGCTTTTATGAAATAGGTAAATCTGTGTGCTTCTAGAGACATCTGCTCCATTGTGTTAGAGAGAGGCAGGGGGGCAGTTTCTCAGAGCTGGAGTGCTACTCTATTACTGCCTACTGCTTCTCTATTCCTGTCCTCTGTTTGTTCTTAAACTTGCTTCTGAATGCTTTTACATGTCTGAATGGATCAGTGATACCACAAGGCTGAGTGAGATTGTCCTGGTCTTCTTGATTTCTTTCATTAAAGTTACTGGCTCTTAAACTCTGTTTCAAAGTTCAATGATAGCCATTCTGATATAATAAAAGGGAAAAAAGACCTCAAAGGATATTCCAAAGAGGCTATAAAGCAGACCATCAGATTACTGTTCACTCCAAGTGATTGTAGTGATAGGCAGTTGAAATGAACATTTACATGGCTTTTCAAACAGGAGAATTAAAAACGTAGGGTTGGCATCGTTCTATCTACCCAGTGTTACTCTGGCATTTATTTTCTGACATGGCATTTATTGTCTGGCTTCATGGGTTAGTGAAGACAGTGATAAAGTCATCCTGTGCTCACGCCCTTTACTCATGCTGGCTCATATCAGAACTAGTGTGGCCAGCTGGACTAGGGCAATGATTGTTCCCCCAGTACTCAGCAGTGTGGTGAGACAGCACTTTCAGTACTGGGTTCGGTTTTGGGCATCTGGAGAAGACACAGGCATTGAGGTGCTAGAATGGGTGCAGAGAAAGGCAACAAAGCTGGTGAAGAGCCTGGACAGGTCTGATGAAGAGTGGCTAGGAGAACTGGGGCTGGGTAGTCGGAGGAAAAGGAGGCTGAGGGGAGACCTTACTGTTGTCTACAACTCCCTGAAATGAAGACGTAGCGAGGGATGTTGGTGTCTTCTCACGAGTAACAAGGACAACAGGAAATGTACTCAAGTTGCTCCAGGATTAGAAGTTGGCCATGAATAAAAACTTCTTCAGGCCTTGGAACAGGCTGCTTGGGGAGGGGTTGAATCACCATCCCTGAATGTGTTCAAAAGTTGTGGAGATCTGGAGCTCAGGGACAGCATTAAGCAGGGAGGGGTCTTTGTACAGTGAGGTTAATGGTAGGACTTGATCTTGAAAGTTTTTTCTAAACTACATGATTTTGTCATTCTGTGCTGAACTTTTAAGCATAAACAATTTCATCTGGAGAAAGTTCAATTGATCTGGTATTTGATGGTTGCAAAGAGTGATTACTTCAGAGTGTGATTTAGAGCTCAGGACTTTAATGGCACTGCATTTAACCGGTCAGGGATTTGGGATTCAATGCAGATAATGGCACACTGGAAGAGTTAGACACTGTCCAGTCTTAAATTCACTGTGTAACAGAAAAAATGTGATTGAGAATGAAAGGAGAAAGAAACCACTAGATTTTCTCCTGTGACCCAGCTAGCAGAGTTCTACAGCCTTTTTACACCTGTACTTAATATATTCAGATACAAAATATAGAAGTCATCACATATTCCATGTACAAGATGGAATTCATATGTCTTGACTTTTTCTGAGGAACATTCCTCTTTCTACAGGGCCATAGTAGGGCAATTCCTGTAAGGAACAGGAATAAACATGAATACCGACAAACCTTTTAACGTTGAGAATTCAGAAGAGGAATGTGAAGATGATGGATTGACAAAGTATGGAAGAGATTTTAGTCCATGAGAGTGTAGTGGTTATGCCCTGAGGATTTCCAATATATTCCTGTTTCTCATCCTTACCCTCCAGTCACATGCATCACCCAGTAGGCTTTCTGGTTCTAAGATTAGACTCTCCTTTATAAGTTACATGAGCTTAATGCTAAGTCCCAGCTCTGAATGTTCTCCTGTAATACAGGAGGGGGAACTCACTCCGTTTTCTTTATAGGTGAATGTTCATTTCAATATTGTTTAAGACAGCAATTACCTAAGGAAAAAAAACCCCAATTACTTCACAGAGGAAGTTACTGGGGCATCTACTTTGATGCAGGAGCTTTTAATTTTTCTGCATTGGATGTCATCTTGAAAAATTGCTGAGAATTTTGCTGCTGATGTTAGCAGAAGCAGGTTCAATGTCTGGATCATTTCTTATTAATTGATGTTACGATTAAGAATTACCTCCTTATTTTAACTTGACTTCATTCTTGTGGGTTTTTGATCACAGTTTATAATAGCAGAAAGGCTTGGAAAGGATTATTCAGTCTGCCCCTCTGCCACTGAAAACTATAATCCATGTTGTTCCATCTTTATAACAATTGCTTAAGTACCCCCTTCTGTCGTCCTCCTTTTTTCTAAGACTCTCTGTACGAACATGTAGGATAGTTCTAAGGAAATGTACAAACATATTAGAGGAAGATTTTTTTCCTCCTCCATATCTCCCAGAAGCCAGACCCACTTGTGGAACAAGAATTAATAGCGAGGAGTAATATACCACAAGCTTGCTATATTAATTACTCTATAATATATCACAAGCTGTTATGGTCTTGTTCTACAATAAGGCTACTGGTTGTAACAGCACCATGAGGAGATTTAATAGTGTTCATGCAGAACCCACTCCGTCACCACTTCATAAGATGTGAGATAGCAGTTCAATAAATACTCTAGTTCAGCCAAGATGAATTGACCATTAAATATGAAATTTAAACTACTTCCTTGTTTGCTTGCCAAAGGCGCTGTGCATTTGCCACTTGGGTCTTGTTCTATACACAAATGATCATGTTGCTATATTAATTGTAAGCTGACTTCAAATGATTGTGGTATAACTGTTATCATCATTGGGTGCAGGCTTTAAACCCAACAAACGTGACCCTTTCTTTCTCGTAGAATATGATTAGAATCATTATTAGAATCACTACAATATGTTACAGAGTTTGGACTTCAAAAGGGACGGCGCGTGTAGGCAATTCTCTAATACTTTCTTAAAGCCAAGCTAAGCTGATTCTGCATGACAGCAGTCTTAATGAGGCTCAATAAACAGTACAGTTTGTAACCTTAGGCCAGCTGCTGAGCAGGAGCCGAGAGCAGTGCTACAGCTTTAGTGAACCCATTACTGTGAAAGACGCTGGATCCTAGAGCAGCCCGAGTCACTCACTGCACAAGAGATGAAGCTCCAGTAAATACAAATGAATATCCAAGGTGACGGGTGACAACTTTGTGCATATGTGATTTTCTCTGATCTGACAGTGCCTTGGAATGGTCTTAAGGCATGTGGCTTACTAGCAGCCATTTACATTTTTAGCTTCTGAAACTTCTGTTTTACTTGCAAACATTAACATTTGGGGCTTGCTAGAAGTATTAAAATTTCCTTTTACTTAGTTGTTTAAGCCTAATACTCAGAGGTACTCAAGATTGTTTGAGGAAGGGGAGGCTAAGGGGAGACCACATCACTCTCTACAGCTACCTGAAAGGACATTGTAGAGGGGTTGGTGCTGATCTCTTCTCACAGGTAATTAGTGACAGAACCAGAGGGAAGAGATTCAAGCTGCAACAGGGGAGGGTTAGACTGGATATCAGGAGAAAGTTCTTCATGGAAAGAGTGGTGGAACACTGAAATAGGCTGCCCAGGCTGGGGGTTGAGTTACCATTGCTGGATGTGTTCAGGAGTCACTTGGATGTGGTCTTAGGGGATAGAGTCTAGGGGTGAACTTGTAGAGTAGAGTTGGACTTGATGATTCAAGGGTCTTCTCTAACCTGAATGATTCTGTGATTTTGTGATCTAGAACTAACCTTATAAACTGTTAGTACAGTCAGTGTGTTTTTCCTGCCAAGTTAAGCTTATTCTTATTAAATTATTCTAAAGACGAATTGACATAGAAGCTAGCATGGGTGTGAAATGACTTCAGTCACTTGATGGCAAAAAAGGTCATCCTGAGCCGCTCCTGGCAGATCCTGAAGCTGGCCTATTCAGTCCCTTCAGCTGAAAGCAAAGAGCAAATTTATCTTTATGTTTGGATTTGCTAGCCCTTTAGTTTTTCCTATCCACATTGCAACCCCAGTCGTTTTTAATAAGTAACTGAATTTGCTCTTTCATTTGGAAGCTTCAGTGCATCTGCAAGGAAACGTTAAAATCAGTTGCTGGCATCCAGTGTGATATTAGCACACGTTAAAACAAGCTCTCCCCTAGCATGAAGGTAATATAAGCTCGTTGACATTTTGCAGTGTTCCTGCTTTTGCAGATTTGTAGGTAGAAATTGGTAGCAATACTGCATTATTGAACAAGTGTTTCTATTTATTACAGAAATATACACCAATACACATAAAATACGTATGTTTATTAAATAAATTAACCATGCAGCTGTCTATTGAGGTATGGGATGGATTCTCAAATCCTTCCATTTCTTGTTTTGCCCAGATTAAAATTTGAAAGGATGAAACTCCCAGCCGTAAGCTACCTTGTGTTTTTCAGTGTAGGATCAGTTTTCCAGGATTTTGAGCCCAGCACAACTCATGACCGGTTTAAATCACACAGTCACCTCCTGAGTCCCAAGCTTCTCACACTATGGGTTATTTCCTACTCTTGAGGGTGATTTCAGCTCATCTTCCCCCACCAGAACATGCACTGCCCTGGAGCCTCATGAGGGTCCTTCACCTGTGTCCATTCTGCATCCCCTGTGTCCAGGGTAAGGAAATACTAGTTAAAACACCACCTCAGGCAGGGTAACTCCTCTTTTAAGGTGCTGTGGCCCTCCTAGTCATTATGAAACTGTTCCTAAAGGGTCTCTGCAAATACAGTATAAATGGCATTAAGGACTGAGAAAAACAGGAAAGTTCAGAGTTATTTAATCTTGAAGTGAACAGGGATGCTGTAGCAGCTCTACAACTGCTTCTGTGCATCCAAGGTGTAGACCAAATTAAACTGAAGAGCTGCTGGCACAGGATAAAAAATCTAGCATTGCAGGAGGAAACAGGCAAAGATTTATTTACACTGAGGGGAGCAGTACATGGTATTTATACAGTATTTATTCTTGTTTCCCTTGCTATCCTATCAAAGCCTGTTACATCTCCCAAGTTCTTAAGTAAGTTTTACTTTGCAAAGCTGCTGAATCACAGTTTAAGTAGTTAGCACTGAAATACAGGCACTGAACAGGTTTGCAATTTATGCTTTTGATCTTCAACCTAGTAAAACGGCGGAGGAAGATGATAAAATAATAACAGAACTGGAGAGAAAAGACTGTGCAATCAGATGCTGTTCTGTACTTACTGCAGTTAAACTACCGAATGGCAACAACAAAGCATAAGTTGTCATCTGCTGACATTTAATTCAGTGGAAAACAGGAAAAAAGCAGTTAGAAAGGGATACCAGAATTGCCAGGGATTTGCAGAATTATAGAGGGACAGATAAACACAACAGAAATCAATATGGTCCTGGGCTCTATTGCCTCCTCATAAAATGATAGAGTTTTGTGTTTACAATTGGGAATTATGGCCTCGGATAGTGGCGGCATTGCAAGAAGTGGCGTGGTGGCCACTCAGGCTGAGAAAGGACAACCCACAGTTTTTTAATCTTTGAGGAAAGGAAATGAATTGTATTAGTACCCTGTTCTTCCTTAGAAGGCATCTGGCATGGTAACGGAAGCTTTACAGTGTCACTACCTGTTACTAAATGTCCCTGCTAGGTTGAAATTCACATAGGGAAGTAAGGCAGTTGTGGTCATCGTCCTTGTCTGTAGTAAGCCATAGGCTTAATGCTACGCTAAAAAGCAAGTAGATACCCTACTTGTAGGGTAGATTACCCTAATTCCTAACATTATTTAGGATTTTTTCTCCTTCAAGTAAGGCTGCTCTACTTAATAAACCACACAAGTGACTTTGTAGTGATGTGTAGCACATTGCCTTGGCTTGCAATCGAGACTGTACGCAGTTCTGTCACATGAATGGGATGCTGTGGCTTTGCTGCAGTGAAGCATCTGGACTAATGCTGGGCCTGGGCTTCTAAAGGTCTTGTGTTCTAAAGAAGTTGGCACCTACTGCCATTTCCAGGGTGGCTGTTCATGGATCGGGATGTTGCGTTGGCTGATTTGGGGAAACAAACACAGCAGCTCTGCAGAACTCCAGCATTTCAGTTACTCCACATTACGTAAGCTTCTGGCTTTTTCATTTAATCAGAATTCTTTGCTGTTCACTATCTCTGTAGAAGTTTAAAAGGACAAAAAGCTAAATCCGGCATGTACTCTCTTATGATGCATGTCTGTAGGACCTGAGGCCAGTTTTCCTGAAGGTATCCCATGGGACTTCAAGGATGACTCCAATTTCTCTGTTGTACTTGTGATGTATTCCTGCCACTGTGGGAATAAATCAAGAGATGAAGTAATGTGGTTTGGAGTGGAGATGGATGAGACACACGTAATAGGCTCCAGCAGGCTTCAGACACTTTCCTGTTGTGGAAGGAGCTCTCTCTCTTTTCCTTTACTATCACCTGTGTTTGTGGTGCCTGGTGCAGATTTAGTGTGGTTGAGTGGGGGAATTATACTGGCCAGGGTCTCACATAACTGTACATGTTGTTGTGGCCATGCTGGTGTGATACCACTGACCCTCAGCCAAACAGGGCTGAGCCACCCTTGCTGCTCTATTCCTTCTGCAAACCAGGCAGTACAGAAGACTTCTCCAGAATCCAGCTGGGGCTGGTCAGCAGACCCGGGAATGAAGGGCAAGGAGCACTGGCTGTTGATGTCCTTCTGATTCATTTTTCCTTTGCCTTGAGAGTCTCAAGCTCACTTTTGTGTACTTCAGTTATTAAAAATGTGTTCTGAGCTCCTAACTGCAGGCAAGTTTTTGCGAGTGGTGTAATTCTTGTAATCAAAGCATGACCTTTGTTTTTTCCGAATCTCATACAAGCCTCTATGAATTGTTCCCGTGTCTATTGAAACTTCTCTCTTATCACAAATATCAGAGAAATAATCCCCTTTCTTTATTCTTCTCCAATTAGATTTGCTGTTAGATTGATATTCCTTTCAGAGGAAAATTCAGATATGAAAGCCTAGGGGCAGCAATAATCTGGTAGAAGATATTTGTTATCACTTTGTGTTGACTTTATTGTTCTGGCTAGGAGGATCTCATTTGGCCTGAGTAGCCTTCCTGGGCTACTGTGAACCAGTAAGCGTGTGAAAAACTGAGCAGTGCTTAGTTAAAGTGTCGCTTGACTCGTTGCCATCATAATTATTTGAATGACAGACTCACAATAATTGTTGTATAGTACAGCTGCGGTTCTGATTTTCTAAAATAAGAAGGTTTATTTAGTTAGAACTTGATTTATCCCTGCCAAAAATTACAGAGAGCTCTCACTCCTAGGTAAAGACAAGACTTCGGAGTGAAATCAAATGCTTTGAAGTATTCTTAACATTACAGGGGCCCTTTTAACCAGAAGGTCAGAGATGCTCACCAGGAAGATTAGATTGGATCTTAGCAAGAATTTCTTCCCTGAGAGAGTGGTTGGGCACTGGAACAAGCTGCCCAGGGTGGTGGTGGAGTCGCCATCCCTGGAGGTGTTTAAAAAACAAGTAGCTAGACCATTTGAGGGGGGAGTTAGGGAGATGTTGGGATGAGGGCTGGACCTGATGATCCTGGAGATCCTTTCCAGCCATGATGATTCTATGAAAGTTAGACTGCAAGAGACCTAAACCCAGGAGGTGTAAGGCTAGAAGTGCCCATATGAGTGAACACTGCCCCATTTCAAAGAAACAACTTTGATTTAAACTCACTGAGGACCTAGTCTGTAGGATTTTTCTCTTAATTTGATTTTACTCCTAGGGCTCTGATGAGAAAGCCTGTTTTATTCATGGGTAGTAATGGCATCTCAGAGACACTGAGTCTGATCATCAATTGTTAATTAAATTTCTAATTATTTCCTATAACACTATAAAAAAGAAAAATGTCAGCGTAAAACCCCCTGTCATATTTTATTAAGCAAGTTGACCCTCTCATTTTCATGTTTCTGCAAGAACTGTAAAAATGTCACTATAAATTAGATCACAACTTATTGATGGAGTGCTAAAGTAACCTTCCCATCCTTCGTGCTGTAATGCCAGTCTCAGGCTGCATCACAACGTCTTGATAAGTGTTTCTACTGCAGATAAAGCAAAGCCTTTCGTGCTGGTCTCTGCACTGAGTGTGCCTGGAGTTAGAATCCTTTTTGCATAAAGATTTGTTGCTAATCAGTACAAGATCCATCGGCCCAACTGCTTGCAGGTGAAGTTCCATCCATGAACGTTTTTGCTGGGCAGCCTGTGGATCAGCAAGCAAAGCAGTTGGTTAGAGCTTTGTAGAGATTCACCTGAGGAATGTTGTAAGAGATGGTGTCAGGACAGGTTGGGTCGATGGGCAGAGGCCAATTGTATGAGGCTTAATAGAGGCAAGTACAGGGTCCTACATTTTGGTCACAATAACCTCCAGCAGAGCTGCAGACTGGGGGAGGAGTGGCTGGAGAGCAGCCTAGTGGAGAGGGACCTGTGGAGAGGCAGTACTGGTTAACAACTGGCTGAACAGGAGCCAGCAGGGTGCTCAGGTGGCACCAAAGGCCAATGGCACCCTGGCTTGGATCAGCAACAGTGTGGCCACCCTCTTAAAACTGTGAATTCTGTTCTTTCTGGTAAGTTTGATTTTTTTTGCCCTAGTTCAGGGAAAGTTTATTTTACTGAGACTACACAGTGCTAAACTGCATAGTGAATGCATTGCTTGTGGAATAACCCTACATCATGATACTGATAACGTGGGATAGCAACATAACCTGTGACACCAGAAATCACACCGTGTTGAAGCATTATGTCTGTGTGACTGAAACCAAATGCTATGTATTGTTTCTCTAACGATCATAACTACTGTTCCATGAGAGTTTGTGAATTAATCCTGTTGGCCATGCAAGGATTCCTCTTGAGCAGCTCTCAGAGTTTCTAAGGATGAGCTTTGCTCTTTTACTAGTATTGGAGTTTTAGAAAACCAGAGCCCTTGTGATTTGTGCAGCAGGGAGCCTGCTGAGCACTTGACTTGTGTGCTGGAGAGAGAAGAGCTGTTGTCTTGTGTTGGAGGTGGATTAGGAGTGAACACGCAGAGGGGATGCCTGATTTGTTTTGAAAAAAGTGCATTGTTTGTTTTCCAAGCAACCAATCTGTATTGGTGGCCCAGAGGGTACCTCATGTTTAATCATGACTTCAGGGCTCATTTTTGCTATTACTGGGACTTGCATTGTTTTGGATGAGAGTATTTAGGGAACGAAGGTAACCCTAGACTTGAGCCACTCTATTGATTTTTCTACAGTAGTCTGACATAAAAACCTGTTGTACTGCCTCTCTTCTGGTTGCAGTGGTTTGTGTATCACCCTGTTTTCAAGGTACTGCATCTCATGGCTTTTATTTCCAAAGAGTGCCAGCACTGAAGGCAGATGTGGGGTAAAAGTATCTGCAGCACTGCAGTAAGGCAGTTCACAGGCTGGGTGGTGAGGAATCAGAGGGTTGAACTCTCCATCTTGTACAGAAGACCTGGGATGCTTTAGGTTAGATCACAGGTAGGTCCTGAATTTCCACACACTGATCTTCACTGTCCTCTAGCTAAAAATATTTTCTGGAACAGAGTGTGCAGGCACCTTGCTTTGGACTTTCCTAACTCCGGCAGTGTTCAGGGCATCTTTCTGTTGATGAAAGCAGAGTGGATACTGCTCTGAGAAGAAACTTGGCTCTTTTGTACAGGAGAATGTGGAATTTTGTACAGGAGAAGGGGAAGCTGCTCAGATACAGACTGTTACTAGAGACTGGTCTCAAGGAACATGGGAGGTAAGAGGAGGGCAGCATAAAAGAGTATTGTCTTGGGGGCTGTCTGATAGCACCGTGCACACAGTATCCATGAAGTAAAGGGTGCTTGTACTGAGGTAATTCTTTATTCACATTGAAGTTTGCTGTCATTTTACAGAAAGACCAGTTTGGTACCAGTCTTGGCAACACCTCTTTATGTTCTTTTCCCTGTCTCCAATAGAGGCAGATTTCTAGCAGGAACACATAGCATAACTTCATCTGGATGGTGGATCTGTGTTCTGACAGGGCTGTAACACAGCCCAAGGAGCACAGGCACAAGCAGAAAGCACAGTTCACTATGGGATTTTGCACATTGTAAGGATAAGTTTATATAACTTAGGAGGCTGGGAAGAACTTATTGCTGTCTACAACTACCTGAAAGGAGGTTGTAGAGAGGTGGGTGTTGGTCTCTTCACACCAGTAATGAGTGATAGGACAAGAGGAAAGGGCCTCAAGTTCTGCCAGGGGAGGTTTAGGCTAAACATTAGGAAAAACTCCTTATTGAAAGGGTCATCAGGCCTAGGAAGAGGCTGCCAGGCAGGGAGTTGAATCATCAGCCCTGGATGGGTTTAAAAGTCATGTGGATGTGGAGCTTAGGGACAGGGTTTCATGATGGCCTTGTTACCGGTGGGTTAATGGTTGGACTTGATAATCTTGAAGGTCTTTTCAAAACCAAACTATTCCATGAAGCCAGCATGATGTCCTTCCCCACTGTGAGCAGGGCAGGCAGGGCTGGTGATGGTAGCCAGTGGCTGAAAATCGCTCCCCAAGCTGGCAGCAGTTGGAGCAGGCTGGTAGGTTGTGTTGCAGGTTGGGGTCTGGATCAGTGGATGGAAAGGCAGGCGCAGGCATGGCAACAGTACCACTGCAACACTGCTCTCTCATACTGCATTTTGCTCTGATACATTATTCCAGAGCTGAATTTCTCTTGCTGTCAGGAAATGTAGTCTAAGGTTTCATACATCTAAGCTGTGTTTACAGCTATTAAATCTTACGCCTTTGTTTGCAAGGCTGGAAAGTAATTTTCCTCTAAGTGTTTTCTATATGTAATCTTACAAGTTCAGTGACAACTCACCTTTCATCCTTCCCTTATGAGCCGAGCAGATTGAACTTCTTTAATTTAGCACTGCAAGGCTGATTTTTCAGCCACAGGGTTACTTTTGTTCTGCTTCAAAGTTTTCGGGAAGTAAGTGGAACTAATAAACTCTATAATGAGAACTGTCATTCTAATCGGGCAGTGGTTTAATTCAATCATATATTAAAAGAGAAAGATGTGACCTTCTTTTACCCCACTGTAGGACCCAGACCTTTAGGCTTTAGGTAACCACGTCTGTATTCAAGCTGTTTCTTTCCCAAGTCAAGATCCTTACTGGGAAATATCTTGGAGAATAAAAAAAAACCCCAACATTAAGCAATAAAACCTATTAAAAAAGAACAAGCCAAACCATGTTCACTGGCATTAATTCATTTACTTGCATTTAATTATTGATCAGCTACTATGATAGTAGGGAGTTCAAACCTTAGAGGCCTTGAATTCTGCTGTGGGTGGCGAAGATACCTGTAGAGAACAGTAAATACGATCCTACTTTAATAAGGAGAAAAGACTTTAATAGGAGAAGAGATGTTTGGCTCCGTTTTGAGTCTAAATATAAAGATTTGCAGTTAGTTTTAAAGTGTGTGTGGGTGAGCAGAGGGGAGCCTTTCCCCTCTCTCTCTACAGCGACGCTGTTTGCTGCTACAGTGTTGGAGTAAAATATTGGATGGGGGCCGATGCAGTATGCTCATTCCTTTATTAGAATGGTGCAATAAAATCTGCTGTAAACAAGAAATCATGTTTCTTAATGCACTCGATGCCATTCAGTGATGTGTGTTCCCAACCCGTGTTTGTGGGGTGGTTCTTGGGCACACGTAGTGCCACGTGGATGGAGAGCTGTCTCACAGGCTGTCAGCAGCAAAGGCTGATCGTCTCTGCGGGGAGCTGGTGCCAAGCTGGGCGCTGCAGGGCAATTAATTCCAAACTCTTCCACCATCTGCTTTCAGGAAATAGAGAGGGGAACTGACCTTCGGGGTGTTTTTCCTTGTGGCTATTAGACAGTCTTTAATAGTTCTGAGCCCTGGCTCTGAGCTGTGCTTGCCATCCCCTTTCCTCACTCCAGTCCCTGCAGTGAGCCCAGAAGAGCTCAACCCATTAGAAACTTTGTACTGCATCTCTTCTGTGTGTTATAAAACTAGCTAGAAGAGTTAAATCAACCTCTTTATACCCAGTGAGGGAAGGCTCCAAAACAAATCAAAGAACTGAAAAGGGCATTTCTTAAAAGGCGTGAGCACACGTTGCATCAGCTCCTGTGGGCTCTGCTGCTGTTGCTTCTTTTCCTGTGGCGGCACATCTTGCTCCTTGTAGGTCTCTGCTAGCTACAAAAATCACACAGAGTGATAAAATAATGAGAAACCCTGGCTGTCTGTGAACAGACTTCTTTGTCTGGGCAGCACTGTGTGGCACTGAGCTGGACCTGTCATCCTGCTTGCTGTCCCAAGGAGCAGTGACAGCCTCTGCTGGCTCAGGTGTCTGATGTTTTTATATCAGAGCCTGGTGGCTGTGGTCTGAGAAGTCAAAGATTGGAACGAATAGCTAAAGCACTGCCACAAGAAATGATGTGGAATAAACCTTAAGCTGAAAGAAAATTGGGAGAATCTGCAGCTCTCGGGGTTGCGGTTTGATGATTTGAAGCCCCTGGTATCCTTGTTTAAAGGCTGCTCTGCTTTGAGATGTGGGTGGCCAACCGTTTCTGCTTTCTGCCCAGATCTCCCAGCCATGCGAGTGAAGTGTGATGAAAATAGCATAGCTGCATTACATAAACCTGAGTGCCCTTCAAGCTCGAGAAGAGGATGAAGCTTAACATCATCATTGTGGTGGTCTTGACGGCCTTTTTTTCATTGGGCACAGTCAGCATGGGGAATGAGACTCGGGCACATCTGCACTGGCCTCTTGCACTTAGGGGATTTATTTTTGACTTCTTCCATTGTGCTTGGAGTGCTTAAAGTGTCATCTGCAAAATTAATCCTTTAAATGGAGGAGGAACGCTCGCTGCATTTGCACAAATGGAGTAGGGACTAAAAGCCTCGTTCAGCAAATATTGCAGATCTTGTCTTGTGCTAAAAAAGATGGGCTGAAATGCTAAGCGTGCTTAGTCACAGAGGTGTTAGTGGCCAAAAGATAGGGGAGGCCTCTGAATGTTTTGAAAACACGAGAAGCCTTGAATTGTCTGTGATCAATTAGAACAGTAATTTTTTGTTAATAAATCTATCATAAATCATCTTTTCTGAACTTCTAAGTTCTCTTTGTTTAGGTGAGGTTAAACAAGTAATCCCATTTGAATGTTAGTTGGGTGTCATTTTCTCTTCAAAAGCAGATGGAAAGACAAATCTGCCTGTATTGAATATAAATGTCAATGAAGAGTTTATAAAACTCCTAAACAAAAACCTTTGGGTTTTTTCATTAAAACCCTCCTCAATCACTTGGGAGATATTTTGGGTTCACTCTTAAAAAAAAAGAATTATTTAGCTGTGAATTAGTTTTTTCATTGATGCTTTAGAGAAGTTTCCTGTGGAGCTGTTTTGTTAGCACTGACATCTAAATAAGACCTGAACAAGCAGTGAGAAAAATTAGAGCCAAATGCCTTTCCTGCAAAGGACTTTATTATAATATTATTTTATGTCAGGTGATGTTCAGCAACCAAACGGTGACTGTCTGACCATCAAACTGCTGTTCAAACCTGGAACCCTGCTGTTAAAGTACATGATGAAGGAAGTAGAACACCTGCCTTCTGAGGAAAGGCTGAGGGAGCTGGGTCTCTTGAGCTTGTAGAAGAGGAGGCTGAGGAGGGGGGACCTCATTCATGTTGCTAAACAGGTGAGGCGTGGGTGTCAGGAGGATGGAGCCAGGCTCTTCTCAGGGTCATCTGGTGAGAGGACAAGGGGCAATGGGTGCCAGCTGGAACAGAGGAGGTTCCATATCAATATCAGCAGGAACTTCTTCCCAGTGAGGGTAACAGAGCATTGGAACAGGCTGCCCAGGGGGGTTGTGGAGTCTCCTTCTCTGGAGATGTTTCAGACCCGCCTGGCTGTGTTCCTGTGCACTTTGGTCTAGGTGATGCTGCTGTGGCAGGGGGATTGGACTAGATGAACTTTTGAGGTCCCTTCCGATCTGTAATTCTTTCTCCTAGAGTCTGCCATGCAGTGATGCATTGGAAACTGTTCAGTATTTCCTGAAAATTATTGTGCGTGTTGGAATTAATAAGATTGCATCTTCTTTTAGCATTGAAGAAAGTTGTTACCCTTATAATACCTGTCTCTTCTGGAAAGAGTAGTTTCATGGGGGATTTTTCTGGGATCTTTCCCAAGAAGTGCAATAAAGAGCAAAGAAGTTACTGCATCTGCTTTGTTTATCACACATGTATGAGTCTGTTGTGAAAATACTAAGGGAAGGGACTCACTTCAAGTCTTTGTAGTGCACTTTGGTGTTCAGAGGGGTGTAAATGTCTGCAAATATTATTTCAGTATCTTCCTGGTTCCTGAGTCTCCTGCCTTCTCCCCAAGGCAGACCCATAGGGGCTGGGGCATCTGCTCCTGCTCTGCAGCAAGACAGAGCTAGCCGTTGTATTGGCATTCAGTCTCTCCCTTGTGAAATCCTTGTCCCCTCCTGTCTTTCCATATTCCTTCTGTAAATACTGCTATCTTCTTCAAAGACTGATGGTATTTTCCCCCTTCAGCCTAATTTTCCATTCTTGTTTCTGCTAGTACCTATTTCTGAAAGGTTTGCTTAGAAGCTATAAACTCCTATTTTGGGGGATATAAAGCAAAATAGCTTTTCTTCCTTGGCAGTGAGGACTAAGAAAAGCGAGAAACAGTTCTTAAAATACTCGGACTAATTTAGAATTCAGACAACAAGGCCTGTCTGTTCAGACAAATATTTGTTCGTCTTGTGAGGGCGGCTCCCTGTGCAATCTGATAGACTGGATGCTTATGCCAGTCTCATGTCAACAGGGATTTAAAAAGCAACACAAGAGAATAGTTCAGGGAAATTCTTCTTGGAAGTGAGACAGAACCTGGAAGTTACCTGGAAACTTCCACCCTAGTGGTACCCTCCTCATGGGTACTTTCAGACAGCTGAGGATCTTAACTTCTCTCCTTCCATCCCTCACCCACAGGCAGAAGAGTTTCACCCTACAGATCTGCCTTTGGTGCACTGGGAAGCCAAATACTCTGGCAGCAGCAGCAGCCAAACCTTCTTATAGGCACTTAGTCTCTTCCTTTGCTGCTGGACACTGCCACAGAGCAAAGCAGAAGTCCTCTTGCCTTCCTCTGGTCTTTCTCCTCCTTCTCCTCAGCTCTTAAAGGGACAGAACACTCAAGCTGTGTGTGAAAAATCCATGGATTATTGAGTTTATTTTGGTTTCTCAGAGCTGCCTGGAGGTGGATGATGCAGGAGCAAGTCCGGCATCCTTAGCTAAGATACTGGTAGTTTGGAGCAGGAGCAGCAGCACTGCCGTAATCCTTGCCATCATGCTCAGGTATCTGCTGCTCTTGATAGGCAGACTTTTACCTAGAATACTCCACAAATCCCAGAAGAGATTATACAGGATTTTATATTTTCTTTCACTGTCACATTCCCTTGAGGGTAGAAGAGGCTGTACATTGCGTTAGCCGAGTCTCTGCGGTTTGGGGTTATTTTGATGTGGGTTTGCCGATGTTTCTTTCCTGTGTTTCTCTAAAAATCTCTAGGCTGTTCTTAGTAAGGCTCTGTTTAGTGAGTGAAAAAATAAACACAACTTGACAGCTCACAAACGAGCAGGTTATGTTTTTAAACAAAGCAGCCGTTCCTTTGGTGATGGGTGATGGCTGACTGGGTGATCCCAGTGCACCCTGCTCAGCCTTCTCAGGCAGAGGGTTGGTCCAGCTCTTATGGCTTCTTCTGTCCCTGACTGCTGGGGTCTAGCAACAGCAACATGAATGTGAAACCCCTGTGTTGAGGAGGCTCATAAAACTTCAGCCTTTGTGGCACTGAAATGGTGGCCATGGAAAAAAAGAAGGCCTGTTTGGAGTGGAAGGGAGTCTGAGACACAGTGGTTCCCAGCCCGTTCTGTATGGGAGCGGTGCGACACTGCACCAGCAAGAGCAGGAGTGGGTAATTTGTTTATTTTTAGTTGTGTTATAGCAGTTTCCCCATTTGCTCATTACTCTGGATGTAAGCTTGCTAGCTGCAGGCTTCTGTCTGCGTGGGCAGAGGGAATGCATGTTGAAAGAAAACGCACATTAGGAGCAGAGCTGGAGAGGTTTTTGCAAGAATGAGATAGCCTAGAGAAACTTACTTCTGTGCACTGATTCTGTATTGGTTTGGATCTTCTCATTATTAGCCCTAATAGGGTCATCCGTGTTTGGGATGACAACAGTGGTCACCTTAGTAACTCCTCCTAATTTATGCTGCTGCTGCAAGCAGTTTTCCGTTGTGCCGAGGACTAAATCTCCTTGTGCATCAGGTGCAATGGAAATTCAGCAAGAAACAGCTATTTCATGTTCCTTCCATCTGTTGTGCTGCTCAAACCTGTAACTACATGGCAGGAGTGTGGAAAGAACAAACTATTACAGCTCCTGTGATTCCCGGCAAAACTACTAGCAAAATATTAGTGCATTGGGGTGCATGTTTCTGAAACAGACACTTCTCATCAGGAGAAGTTTCTTTTTTATTGAAGATTCCAATATAAGAAAAAGTGTATGTGAGCTTTGAATGAGTATTGAGACAGAAATCCATTCACAGGACATTTGCAGCTGCATTTCACAGAATCACTGAATGTTAGGGATTGAAAGGGACCTCGAAAGATCGTCCAGTCCAATCCCCCTGCCACAGCAGGATCACCTAGACCAAGTCACACAGGAACAGCCCAAGCACGTTTTAAATGTCTCCAGAGAAGGAAACTCCACAACCTCCCTGGACAGCCCCTTCCAGTGCTCTGTCACTTCATCAGAAAGAAGATTCTTCTCATGTTTTTGTGGAACCTCCTCTGTTCCAACTGACACCCGGTGCCTCTTGTCCTGTCATTGAGTGCCACCGAGCAGAGCCTGGCTCCTTCCTCCTGACACCCACCCTTTCCATATTGATCAACATTCATGGGGTCCTCCCTCAGTCTCCTTTTTCCAAGCTAAAACGACCCAGCTCCCTCAACCTTTCTTCGTGAGGGAGATGCTCCACTCCCTTCATCATCTTTATGGCTCTGCGCTGGACTCTCTCAAGCAGCTCTGTGTCCTTCTTGAACCGAGGGGCCCAGAACTCTACACAATACTCGTGATGTGGTCTCACCAGGGCAGAGTAGATGGGTAGGAAAACCTCCCTTGATCTCCTAACCATCCCCCTCCTAATCCCCCCCAGGATGCCATTGGCTTTCTTGGCCACCAGGGCCCATTGCTGACTCGTGGTCATCCTGCAGGCCACCAGGAGCCCTGGATCCCTTTCTCTTCCACTGCTCTCCAGCAGGTCAGTCCCCAACCTCTACTGGTCCCTGGAGCTGTTCTTGCCCAGATACCAGACTCCACACTTGCTTCTAGCCTTGGAGTAGTTGGATTTCTGTTACAGCCAGACAAGGTGGCTGAGGAATAATTTGCTCTAGAAGGTGCCTGCTGAACCTCTGCTGCCAGCTTTGGCTTTTTGTTGTTCTTTTTCCTCCTTGTCACTGGTTCTTTATGTTGCCCAAGGACACACTGTCCAGTTTTTCCACATGAATTCTCACGTTTGGGTTAAGTCTAACAGCTTTCCATTCCTTTGTAATTAAATTGCTTTTATGCACCGTGTCATGTTGCAGTCTGCGACAGAAGGCTCTAACCAGCAAGAATGTGGCACTATTTCTCCCTTGGGGGCACCCTTTGGACATGAATTGCTTGTAGGAGGCACGTGGTAACCAGCTCTGAGAGCATCACAGCCTCCCTTGTTCTCCAGGGACATGATGGCTGTGCAAGGCAGTGATTTATATCTGAGCTGTGGAGTTTGGGAGGAGGAGAGGTACTGCATTAGTGCAATAAAATGCATGAATCACCACCGTCAGAGAAGTTAGAGAGGAGGACAGCTACAAAGATTAGTTTCATAAACCTCAAACCGGACAGATTTATGTAGCACAGACATATGGTCTGGTTATAGATCCCAAGACAGAGAAGAGTCCACATCCACTGCTCGATGGTGAAATGTGAAAATACTGACTGCATTTCTAGAGCATCGCTCCTTGCTGTTGCCTGGGCCACATGGAAATTGTCAGAACAGCTACAGCCTTTTAACTGACAGCCTCTGAAGGAAGGTCTGCATATGGCTGTTGCTAAATTAATATGGTTTAAAAGAAGACCCAGGAATCTGCTGCGGTGCATGCAAATAAAGAGGTGCCGATGTGGCTGCCTGCTTCTAGCCACACAAGTGCCACTCTGACACACATCTAGGATTTCCAAGCTGAGCTTTCTGATCAATGGCAATTTCATTTCGTGCTGGAACGCATCCCAAACCTGCAGAGCAGCATCGCAAAGAGGAACTTGTTGAAGTATCCACTTGCAGTTGGAACTATTAAATTTTATTTGGCACCTACCTTTGGGAGTGACAGAAACACACCCTGAACCTCAGAGACCTCTGTGCTGAAATCAGTCCATCCCTGTGAAACACGTCAGCGTCGATGGGACAGAAAATTCTGTGGGGCTTTTTCCACCGTATTTTTTTATACCTGACTCCCAAAACATTTTGTCCAGTTTTGCCAAGATTTAGTCTTGTTCCAGAGAGGGTTCGGAGTAAAGGGATTAATTCAAGCTGGGTTTCTGCTCATTTTTTTCTTAATGCAGCTCTTTCACCATAACGATTTCTCTTTTCTTTTACTATACTACAACTGCCAGCCTTCTGGTACTACTGTGAGGTGATAGAAACAGATGACAGCCCCAGCCCCAGATGTCCCATAGGGAAGTGACATGAGCAAAAACATTAGTTAGGCTTATGAGCAATAGCTGGGAGAGCGAAAGATCTGCCTGGGTGCGCTTGACTGTTGGTCTAGTGTTGGCACAGGATGCCAGCAAAGTGGGTTTCCTAGTGTTCCTCAGGCCTGTGTGAGAGAGCTAATTGACAAAGCTGTGCTTAGTGCAAATGTGAGCTATGAAGGGACAGGTAACTTGTAGGTGCAGCTGTTGGCGCTGGTCAGCTTCCAGGCCCATGAATTGGCCTGGTTTGGCTCATGAATTGTTGCAAGGCAGCTCATTTTCAGAGATGAAGATGGGTGCAAGCTGGAGGAGAGGAGGTTCCATATCAATATGAGCAGAAACAACTTCTTCCCAGTGAGGCTACTGGAGCATTGAAACAGGCTGCCCAGGGGGGTTGTGGAATCTCCTTCTCTGGAGACATTCAAGACCTGCCCGTGGGAACTCTGAAGACAAAATCAGAAAGAAAGGCAGTGTTAATTAGTGAGGAAGGAATAAACCTAATACCCTAGTTGGAACAGATAGGGATGTGAATGGAGTGCAGGCAGTGTGGGACTGGGAGAGTAGACAGAGCTGGTTGAATAATAAGATAAAACGCTAATGTAACCTATCCTATTGACCACCTGTATCAACTGAATTGTGTAACTTTCTACTGTGGTGAAAACAAAAATGATAGGTGGAAGGCTTTTTGTGAAGAGTATCGTATAGTATATAAACCCAGCTATTTTGTAGAATTAAACAACTTCTGATTCATGCCAGTCAGTTGTCCCCGCCTCGTTCAATCCTGACACCTGCCTGGATGTGTTTCTGTGCGACCTGCTCTGGGTGATCCTGCTGTGGCAGGAGGATTGGACTAGATGATCTTTTGAGGTCCCTTCTGATCCCTAATAATTTTATGATTCATACAGTACAAACAATCACCAAGATGCTGTTAGTCCCTCCCACTGCATAAGATTTTTTTCTTCTGTATTTATAAGGTTTACATCAAAGTTTTGAATATTGTTGTGATTTGGGAGCATGGTTTTGAGAGCAATTATGTCAGCTTTGATCTGCAATAAGTCTGTGTTCAGACTGGCCAAACAGAAGAGGTTTTTAGGGCTTTCAAAATCAATAGGAATAATATGTTATCTGATAGAAGATTGCAGGTACTTGATTTACTGCAAGGCCAACAAGCTTACTCCTGTTCCATGTGCCCGTGCAGTTCCCTGCATGAGGCAGCTGTCCTCTGCCTCTGGCCATGAGTTCCCAGAAGATTCTAACTCTTCAGCAACTGTGAGCTGCTGCAAGGATTAAGGGGAATAGTTCTTGAGACTGAGAAGCATCACTTGAGAATTACAAAGACTGAAGAAAACAAGTCACTCTCTTACTCCTTCACACTGCCTGTGCATGCGGTCTCTTCCAACCCTAGTGATTTTATGACTGGCACCATGTCCAGCACAAATAGAGCTTGTCATGCCAGTGCATCGGAGCTGATCAGGCAGTGAGACACACAGTCGCTTGGGCAAACAGCATTCCCATACAGTTGGTTTGACTTGATGTAAAATATGTGCCCGACAGAGGCTCCGGTGTCTCCTGTAGTCCCAGGTTTATACAACTTTTCTAAGTTGTGAGAAACTTCACTTTTGCTAATGTCGTGGTGTTGCTTTGTTTTCTCTGGCTGGATCACACCCTCCTTGCAGGAACCTAAATAATGATTTAGTGATTGGGATGAATCAAAAAGATCTGCTCTGATTGCTTAACAGAGCATTTAGAAGAAATGATGCTGTTTAAAAATTGCATACAATGACGAGGTCAGGATTTATTCCCACAAAATCCTATTACATTCCATGCATCACACTGACATAAAAGCATCCATTGTCCTCCATGTGTATGCACTCCTTTGGTTTTATTTTTCCTCTATATGATCGATGTGCAGTCGCTGGATGCATTAGGAAAGCAGGTCTACACAGATGCACAGAGCATGTGTGTGCATTTAGCTATAGACAGTTAATTTTATTGGAGCAGCTCTTGTTTTATTTCATTATGGCTGTTTATCTTTCCTGTTTTCCTCACTCCCCCTCCCTCTTTCCCAGAAAGCTAAGTGTTGCATTGTGGAAAAGTGAAATCCAAGGAATATATAACCCAAGAATAATATAAACAGTATCACAAGCTCTGCTTCAGATGTATGATCATCTTGCATCTCATTTTAATTTTGCTGCTATTTGAGGGAAGCTCTGCTTTATGAGCACTGCTAACAAAAGCACCCTAATCCCCAACGTGGTGTTTGCTCCTGTGAGCTCTGCGCCCGAAACTGGAGGCTGACACAGTGCATTCATAAGATGAAACGTTTTTGGGACCTCACTGCTGTTCCATTTCTTTTGGCTCCCTTCTCGTCCATACAGAGATTAAATCGCCCTCAATCAGGTAATGTCAAAGGAATCAATAAGCAGGTCCTGTGCTTTATCTCTTCCACTTCCCAGCATTCATACGGATTCGCAGAGGCTGAGCTCCATGGTGATGTATATCCTGTATATGGATTTATGGAATAAATAGTGATGCCAGCTATCTGCTGATTTAGGCAAGATAAAACCGCCCGTACTGCTGTATGTGATGATGATTACATCACGTCTGATAACAAACCCCCATTATCTCAAGAAGGATGTGAATTCCTGAAGTACAGAAGTACAAGTGGAAAACAAGATGCTTTTTACAGAGAATGAAGGACTCTCCAATGTATGTTTCCTGCAGGAATTTATTAACTCCTACCCTTTTGAGATGTTGAGCTGATGAAGGCAAGAAAATACTTATTAACAGCCTGACCTGAATTTTTCCATGATTCCTGGAGTGTAAGGGAATTATTTATCAGAATCTGTTTCTAAACAGAAATTAAGATCGTTTTCCCTAAGTGACTTAAACTCATTTCTAATCCCCTAACAACCTTAATCAACAAATTTAAAATGTTGTTAGAAATCTATTTCAGGGTTATTACTTTGATCTTATTACCACTAATCCAGCAGCACAATTGTTAGCAAAATCAGTGCAAAATCACTTTGCTGACATACTGCCGCCTAAGAGATGCCAGCACCGTGAACGTGTGTTGCAGGACAGGAGTCTGTTGTGGTGTTAGATGATACTGTAGTTTCTTTTACACAGGAGGCCACTGAATGTTACCCTGAAATTCATCAGAAGGGTCTGTGCTGCAGCAGCATCCTTGCAAGACACCCAACCTAGAAGGTGCTCACTGGGGCCTTTCTACATGACCCAGATCTGGAGGAGCTGTGCGCATCCCCCAGGCCATGCCATAGAATCAGAGAACATGCTGGGCTGGAAGGGACCTTTAAAGGTCATCTAGTCCAACCCCCCTGCAGTGAGCAGGGACATTTTTAACTAGATCAGGTTGCTCAAATCCCCATGAAGCCTGTCCTGGGGAAGAGCCTCTGAGCATTCCTGACTTTCTGAGGCACTCTGCTGTAGCTGCCCCTGGCGTCTGTGGTTGTGCTCTGGATTGGGAAGGGTGAGAGGGATCATTAGCTGTAGTGAGGGAAGGCAAATGTCCTCAGTGCCTCCTTACTGTCAGAAGCCCTGACCCCCTCATCAGCTGGAGTGGTTTATTAACCAGCAAGATATATCCACCTGCTGTTTACACTTGAGCTGAAGGCTCTAGAAGGCTTAGCTGCTACTAGTGCTGGAACCCAGAGTCTTAATAATGACTTTTACTCCAAAGTTAGCTTTATTTTTTCAAGCGATGCTTTCCAAAGGCAGCTTTATGTTCAGAAGACTGAGTTCCTTTGCATTTCTAGAATTCACTGCATTTACTTTGAATAAGGAGTATCCTAAAGCTGTGCTTACCCATGGATGGAAGGCACATATGCAGGTATTACAGCAAGTAAAGGGAGACAATTTTGACTCGTTTTCTTAGCTCTTCCAACTCCATCAACAGTTCAGCAGAGACACAAACCTGAAAGGCTGGTGCCCTGCCAGCTGCATCTGTCTGTACTGCTGGAAAACTTCCAGGCACTTCTTCACGTTTGCTTTGGCAAGAGGCTCCCGGTGGGGATGGATGGTTGCTGTACAGAGCTAAAATTTGGCATTAGCAGAGTTTTGCTTGTTTAATCAGTGTTTACCAGAAACAGGCAGAGAAGGAAGGAAAAACTGCTCAGGGTTCTGGTGTGGCCTCTGTACAAAGAGAGTATGCAGGAACTCTTCAGTTTGACAGTACAGAGATGTAATTTTATATATGTTTCATATATACTTCAATATTTCCATGTTTATTTACATTTATGTAATATATATTTACATATTATATATGGATATATACTAGATAATATTTATAGATTATATATTGATTATAATATATATTATATATGGATATATAAATATTATATTTATATATTTAAGATGGATATTTATAAATTTATCTCCCAGTAGGTTTGAAATGGTCACTCAACTCTACAGGGACACACAGGTTCTTTGGTAGCATGGGCTACCAAAGGGCTGATTAAAGAGTTGTAGTTAGATTTCAAGCTTCATTGTTTCATAAAAACGTAGTGGGTTGCTGTTGTCTGGAATTTCTAGCAGTTAGAGTACGCTCAGGCTGTCAGAGTATTCTGAGCAATTATCCCAGCTCTCAGTTAAACAGAGTTTCTAGTAATTAGTGTAGCTTTCTTGTATTACCTAGAGGTTTTAGGTACCTGGATCCTCAGCAGATGGGGTCCACCTCTTAACAGTCACTGTGTGATGCAGTAACTGTAATTCAGACTTGACAACATGAGTGACTCAGTGTTGGAGGAACCTGGGGATGGCAGGGGTGTCCCAGAGCCCCAGGGTGTCACTGGACCAGTAGTTCTAGTTGTGGTCCCACTTAGGGCTTGCAGCTACTGGATTTTGTAGGCAGCATCTCACACGCTGGTATGATTACCTGTTGCCACATCCTGGTGACAGTGCTTGGTGGCCAAATTGTCTTGTCACACTGCTGACAGAGGCTATCTGTCATATAGACATCATGTTGACTACCTCGGTGTTGAAAAGTGGAAGGNGTCTGTCATATAGCAGGGATCATCACATCATGATGACAACCTCGGTGTTGAAAAGTGGAAGGGAGAAGGGGATGCTGGGGTATCATGGCTGTTCAGCTTAGAGAGCAGTGTTGGCCATGCTAACGGTATCAGCAGGGTCAGGAACAGGGAGTACAGAAACTTTGGAAGTTGTTTTTTGCCCAAACCGAAGTCAGTTGCCACTGGTTCCTGTGGAGGCCAAAAGCATAACTAGCTTGAAGAAGGAAACCAGAAACGATGTCTCTGATGTGTTCATCATGTGTTCATCATGAACTGCCCTTTTTCCAAAGCACAAATACAGATGGTTAAGTTTTTTTGCCCCTTTTCCTTATGCTCTAAGTTCCGCTTTTGGCTACTGTGGGCAATAAGATTGAGCAAAAGAAAGAGAGTTATTGCGGCTGCTGTGGCAGTTCCTCAACTGTCACAGTTCTGCTGGGTGTGTAAACAGCAGGTGGGACAAGATTTTTGAATAAAATACGTAGAACCCCACTTGTTCTCCCATTAGAGTTGTGTCTGCTTAGCCAGGCGCTGCCTGCCTGCCTCTTGTGGAGGCTCTGCGTGGCATTAGGGAGCTCCATGTAATATTGATGAGCCCATGCACTGACAGGATTGCTGCTGGCTCTCTGTGCCACCATGATTTACAGTGACTTCCAGGAGAACAAGAGTAGCATTTTGGTAGCCAGTATAAGTACTGATGGAGTTTTGACTGCTGGGTTGGAAATGCTTGGTCCAAAATATAAACATAACAGCAAAAACCTATTTGAATGTGGTTGGAGGTGTAGAGTAACAAACTGCCAGTTACAGTGCTGGTCAGTATTAACTTCTGTGAATACGTACCTGTTGAAGACGTCAGTGCATTTAACCATTTAGAGGACAGTTTGAATTGCAGATGCTCCTCTCTCTCACAGCAATACGTGTGCTGCGTGGCACAGGGTTTGTGTCATTCACGGCAGCAATGTGTATAAATGTGTTGTTACAAAACTTGCATTAAAATCAGAGGAGTTTTGGAATTCAGGAAGCTTTGGGTGTCTGTGGAGCATCCAAGAGCTGTTCCGTGTAGTTGCTCTGTGTTTTGTTTGCAATCAAGTAAGGCACAGATCTTTTGGAGTGATGTGAGATCGTTTTACAGGGATTTACAGCAGCTGGCTGTAATCTTTTACATCAGAACTGATAACTATTCATGAGGTTTCATAACGCTAGAAGTTACTTTTGCTCTGCATCTTGTTTCCTGAACAGTTTGATGCATTTTCTTCAAAAGATGTATGTGCTGCAGAGAGAGCAGCAAGCAGCAAGCTGAACGAGCTGCTGTTTCTGAAGTTACTCGTGCCAGCAGCCTCTGATTGATGTGGAGAGAAGGAAAGTTGCTCGTAATGAAAGGTATCTTGAAGTGATCTCATTAGTGAGATAAATGATCTCAAAATCAATCCTCATGAAGGATTGGTTTTATAGCCAAGTTTATTTATATATATTTGTGTGTGTGTATATATATATACACAAATATATATATATGGTCTTCTCCTGAGGTACTGAAAACATGGATATTCTAAACTGAGTTGTCCTCTGTTTGCAATGTTTTGGGAGGCTGTTTTTTAATTAGAGCTTTTTTCAAAATGACAGAAAACACTAAGGCTGAAGAGCCAAAACAGCTTTATTGCTAAAACAGAACTGCCCCAAGATTCTGGTTGCACAACTGCAGGACAAGAACAAGCTGCCCAGGGTAATGGTCACATCATCATCCCTGATGTGTTTAAAGGTTGTGTAGATATAGAGTTTAGGGGCATGGTTTAGCGATGGGTTTGGTCTAGTTGGATTCGTGGAGTTGATTTTAAAGGTCTTTTCCAACCTAAATGATTCCATGATTCTGTGCTATGATTCTATGACAAGATAAAAGTGAGATGATTCTTAGCCTTTTGATTTCCAGTGGGGCATTTCCCTGCTGTGTCAGAGACCATCTCACATGAGCATCTCACCCAGGCATCTCTCTGGAGTAGAACTATGGTCAAGGGAGCAGATTTTGGATCAGACCACTGGGGTAGATAAAAGCTCAGAAACAGAGGAGTTATGTTTATTATAATTGATGTAATGAGCTCTTTGTAAGTGTTCTCTTTGTGCCCAGACAGCCTTTGTATTACTTTTGTTCATACACATTCAAGATTACTACAATAAAATGAGGTTTCAGTTCTTAGTAGTTGTGTGAATCACAAAAGCATTAGAGTCATTAGGGATCAGAAGGGACCACGAAACATCATCTAGTCAAATCCCCCTGCCACAGCAGGATCACCCAGATGAAGTCACACAGGAGCACATCCATGTGGGTCTGGAACTTCTCCAGAGAAGGAGATTCCATAACCCCCCTGGGCAGCCTGTGCCAGTGCTCTGTCACCCTCCCTGGGTAGAAGTTCCTGCTGATATTGATAGGGAACCTCTTCTGTTCCAGCTTGCACCCATTGCCCCTTGTCCTCTCACCAGATGACCTTGAGAAGAGCCTGGCTCCATCCTCCTGACACCCACCCCACACCTATTTTTAGACATGAATGAGATCACCCCTCAGCCTCTTCTTCTCCAAACTCAAGAGACCCAGCTACCTCAGCCTTTCCTCATAAAGGTATCTCCAGAATCAAGTCCAGCCCTCATCCCAACATCTCCCCAACCACTAGACCATGGCCTCAAGTGCTCTAGCTGCTTGTTTTTCTAACACCTCCAGGGATGGTGCCTCCACCATGTCCTTGGGCAGTCTGTTCCAGCACCCAACCAAAGAACTTCCTAAGATCCAATGTAATGATTCCACTGTGGTTGTTTTGCCGTGTTGGGCTCTGATAATTTGCATGACTGCCTTCCATGCTTTTCTTTATTTTAACTACATTTAATTAGTGAATTTAACTACAAGAAGGAAAGTTAGAATTAGATGAACCACCTTTTTTCCTTAGGCTGCCTAATTTAGAGTAAGAGGTATTGATCATTGCAAATGTAAAAGTCAATGTGTTAGTGTCCAAAGAAAAGACTGGAGAATTCTGCATTTCATCTGCCGTGTTTGTACCTCATGATGATTTCAAGGGTCCTGGTAATAACAGAAGCAAATGTTTTTTATATTAATCCTCAACCTCTACAGTCAGCGTGAGAAATTTATAAACACATCCAGTTAGAGGGGTCACAGAGGGGCTTGAACATTAAATGGTCACTCAGTGCTTCTGATCAGGGCCATAATCTTTGTGGAAAGTCTGTACAGAAGGTTGGTCAACTTGAAGACTCTGAGCCATGAGGTGAAGTGAGTATTGTACTGGCATGGACTCTCAGTGGCATGGTGGTTACTATTGCTGTGTCCTTGGTTCTCCTGGCTTGGCTGTTTCCCTGTATCAGTGTCACACATGAAGGACACAGCTCCTCACTCTGTGTGCAGTTAGTTCTTCGTTTCCTTTCCACCATTGTTATTAAGTGCTTAAATAAGACATTACACATCCTGGAAAACCTTAGAAAGCCTGAGCATCACTAAACAATTGAGGAACAGACTATGTGAGGAGCAGATAAAACTGTTTTTAGGAGCTGGACACCTATTTTGTTGTTCTGGATTCAGCCTTCAGGCAAAGCTGACTTCAGCATGGGCATGACTGTGTGAAATCAGCACAAAACATTAGTGAGAAGGGTAACTACAGCCTAGAGACTTGGAGACGAGGATTCCCACCTGTATTAGCAGAGTAAGCACAATATGTTTTGTCATTTAAAACTTATAATGATAAATTAATTCACTCTTATTTCAAGTGCTCCCTGAGATATGACTCTCCCCAAAGCTCAGGACTTACTGCAGGCAGCACATTTGCTGAAGCCACATCTGCTTCTTGGTCTCCAGAATGTGCTGCCTCCCTGCCGTCAGCCTGCTTTTTATAGCCAGCAATAGACTTGTGATGGTGAATAGCACGTTGGTGTGAGACAGTCTGCTGATTGTAGACAGAGAAATATGCAAACTGGTCTGTGTGTTGGTGCTTTGCATAGAGTGAAGAAGCACAACAAAGTATGACCTTCATCTCTGTATGGGAAAGGCTGGGGGTTGTTTAGCCTGGAGAGAAGGAGGTGGAGGGGAACCGTACCACTCACTACAGCTACCTGAGATTGGAGCAAGGTAGGGGTCAGTCTCTTCTACCAAATAACAAGGGACAGGAGGAAAGAAAATGGCCTCAAGTTGCACCAGGGGAGGTTTAGATCAGACACCAGGAGGAATCTCTTCACTGAAAGGGCTATCAAGCATTGGAACGTGTTGCCCAGGTAAGTGGTGGAGTCAACATCCCTGGAGGTATTTAAAGGACACATAGATGTGGTGCTTGGAGACGTGGTTTAGTGCTGACTTGGCAGCATTAGGTTAGTGGTTGGATTCAATCATCTTAAAGGACTGTTCCAAGCTAAATGATTCCAAGCTAAATGATTCTGCAGCTGTGCGTGAGCCTGCTGCTCAGATCTGCTCCCGCTGCTCTTCTGAAGCTCACACAGAGCCCACAGCTGTACATGAGCTTGGTTGGATCTGTGGAGTTGGATGGCAGACAGAGCTAGCTTTGCCTGTGTTGCATTTCAGGCCTAAATATGGCCTGGATCTCAGCCTTGAAGTGTAAGTGGAGATATTTCTTCCTTGCCTTATGGCAGAGATGATAAAACTCTTTACTGGTGATGAAGCTCTCTCTAAAAGGCAGATTAATGCTGATTTTCCTAACATCTGATGCATATTCTATTGAGAAAACATTAAGGAGCAGGGGTGTGTGTTAGTTGCACCACAGGGCGTGCACTTGCTCTGCATGTAACAGAGGAAGAGGATGTGTCACTGCATGTCTTGTGTCAGAAGAAAAACACCTGTCAGAATTGATACGAAAGTTAAATTAAGCATGGATGGAGGACCTGACAGCTGCCCTAATTAGAGGCTGGCTGACTGTAAAGTTCCCTGCTCTAGCAAATTAAGTACTTTGTCCAAGCCAAAAGATTGTCAGTTTATGGCTGGGAGTTAAGGACAAATACTTTTCTCCAGTACTACTTCAAGCACAGCTTGGGAAAATTCAGATCTGGGCAAATAATTACAGAACTGTGTCAACGTAGTGTTCATACTTGTGATACAGACAAGGTATGAGAAGGTATGAGAAAGTATCAATAGAAATGTGAAGCAGGGACATCTCCACCGAGGTCAAGTTGCTCAGAGCCTCATCAAGCCTGACCGTAAATGACTCCAGGGATGGAGCCCCCACCATCTCCTTGCACAGCCCATTCCAGCCATCAACCACCCTCACATTGAAGAATTCTTTTCTAATCTCCAGCCTAAATATCTCCTTTCCTAGCTTTAACCCAGTGCTCCTTGTCCTATCCACACAAACCATTTGGAATAGACCTTCCCCAGCCTTCATGTAGCCACCCCCATCAGGGAGTGGAAGGTCAAAAGAAGGCCCCCCTGGAGCCTTCTCTTGTTCAGGCCCAACTGTCTCCACCTGTCCTCATAGGAGAGATGCTCCTTTCCCCTGAGCATGTTGGTGGCCTCCTCTGGATGCTCTCCAGTCTGTCTGCATCTTTCTTGTGCTGGTGGCTCCAGAACTGGACACAGTACTCCAAGTGAGGTCTCACCAGGGCAGAGTAGAGGGGCAGACACCTACAGGTTGCCTAGAGAAATTGTGGATGCCTCCTACCTGAAAGTGTTCAAGAACGGGTGGGATGGGGTTCTGAGCAGCCTGGTGTAGTGAGAGGTGTCCGTACTCATGGCAGGGGGATTGGAACCAAATGGTCTTTAACATCCCTTCCAACCCAGATCAATCCTATGGTTTAAAGATCAAAATTTTAAAATACCCACCAAAGCAGTGCATGAACCCAGTGAATTTTATTAAAGCAGAACGTGATGTGCAGTCAATAATCCACTGGTCCACAGTAATTATAATAAAATATTCACCTCTTGCTCAAACACAGTTACAGAGGATTGTAAACTTTCAGGATATTAACAGCACTCATCTTGCTGTAGTAATGAAGTACTCTGAGAAGATAAAAAATGTAACCCCCTGAGGCAGTCCCGAGTCCTGACTGCGTTATGCAACACTCTTATCACACACTCTTCTTGTCTAAGAGCTCGGTGTATCTGGTACTGTGCAGCTCTTCAGCTGCAAAACAGAGCGAAACAGAATGGTACCTGTGTCTGCCTCTCCGTGATGGTGACTCAGAGGAAATTCTTAACCCTGTCTCTCGATCCTAAGTGAAGAGAGTGCAGCAGGAATGTCTGCCTCTGCCATTTCTGCCACTTGCATGGTGTTTAGGAAGGCTGATGAGACTTGCAAAGTTAGTTCAATCATGGGGTCGATGATGCAGGTGGATGCTGAAGGAGATGCGTTTTCCAATGTACCATGGGCTGTTTGTAAGAATCAGCTATCAGATGCAGCCAGGGAGTCTCTTAAAAAACTGTTTCCTTGAGAGACAGAGTAGTTCAAGATAGCACTATCCCTTCATCGGAAGGATATGGGTGTTCATGGTCTGTGTCAGTGGCAAGGAGACACAATAGTTTAGCACAGTTTATGAGAGCTCGGTGGTGAATTACCACATCTCAGCAACTCCTTTAAATTACAGCCATGGCTTCAAAGATGAATATTTGACTGCATCCTCAACAGTTGCCATGATGAGAACATGCTCTTTATTCCTGTCAGAAATTTAAGCAAACATGTGTGTTCTTAGTTGCTTTGGGTTTGAGAGGACTTGAGTCTCTTTTGCAGTAGCCTTCAAGGTTGTTCAGTCCTTTTAAGACCGGTGGGCACACTGAGTTCAGTGCCCCAAATTCCAGCTCATCTATTGCCTATCCCTGTAGAAGATTTGCTCAAATTAAAGGAGCTTAAATATTCATATGACCTAGCTTTTTACACTAATTACAGAGAAAATAAATTAAAATACATAATCAGATCCTTGCATGAAGCCCTGTAGGAAAGCTTTACCAAAATTCCCTTGAGAAGGAAAAGTCAAGAAAGGTTTTTACATAGTGCTTCCCCGTCCCTTTAATCTGGGGGGAAAGTTCTTGTGCTTATAGTGACAAAGTGGTGCAAATTGTAACTGATTCCCCTCTGAGTACTCTGTCTTTACTCAGCCTTTACGAAGGGTGGAGGAGATGAGATTTATCTCAGGTTGTGCTCTGCATTTGCCTTGCTTTGCCTCCTTTTTTAGGGGATAGGAAAAGCAGATTTGGGGTTAGCCTTCCCCGGCGAGTAAAAAGAAAGACTGTTTCCACATGGCATGACAAATTACTCATCTATCTTGTCTGCTGTGGGTTGTGGGGCCAAAGCTGGGTACAAACCAGCAGAGACCACGAGCAGCTGGTAATAGATGGTCTGATACAACCTTGTCCTTCTGCCCTTGGCACCTAAGCAAATAAAGTGGAGGAACCCAGGGCACTGATGAATGTGTTGCTGTGTGCAGTAGATGAATTGTACCTCTCTAATTACACTGACAGGACTGAGGAACAACCTTCCCCTAGGTAATTTGGGTGTAATTACATCAGTCCCATGGTCCTGTCAGCCATAGCCGCGTGTCTTTGTTGTGAAGTGACTGCTACGGTGCCATATTTGAGGGTGCAATGTCAACACAATCCACATCAAGTTTTCGATGTCTTTGAACAGCGTACATTTCTTGATGAAACTCTCTGCTTTGAGTTTGAAGGCTCTTTGTTAGCAAGCGGAGTACTCTGGTGAAATGACAAAGGGAAAAGCCAAGTCACTTTGATTTTAATGCTCACCTAGCTGCTCTCCGAAATTAATGCATTAGCTCTCACTTCACCACACCTTCAAAGAAGGGCATTTAAACCTTCCTGACATTTTCCCCTAACATCTTCCTTAACTGCAGGTAATTTATAAACCTCCAAACAAGTATGAGTCATCCTGCTTTTAAACTTGGTGACTCTTCTGCACTGAATAAATAGTGCTAGCCAAGAGAGGAAAATTCTCTTCAAAGAGAAGCTGAGAATGTTTTTAGGTTTGTGCCGTCATCGCGCACGTCAGAGGAGCCAAGCTTGCGTATGCATGTGCTCTGTGGATGCATCTTATGCGTGCAGGTGTTTGAAGCACACGTATGCGTGAACCAGTTGTCGTAACGAAGCTGTGCACACCTGCAGTAAGTAGGGCTGGGCTGAGCTCACTGGTTGAGCAGCCCTTACAAAGGAGATAAAGACCTTGCTGAGCTCCCAGCTGGGACTATTGGTAGAGCTAACCTCCTGGCAGAGGAAAGGTGTAGAGGAGGAATTATCCTGGAGATAAATCCTTAAGCCCTCCTATCACTAGTCAGAAGAAGCTGGAATTCTGCGTATCTATCTGATCCTGGCTGGCATGGCTTTGCTCTCTGGATGGATGTGTTTGTCACTGCACATAGAGTCATAGGGTTGGAAGAGACCTCTGAAGGTCACCTAGTCCAACCCCCACACAACCGGCAGGGACATCACTCAGTAGAGCAGATTGCCCAGAGCTCCATCAAGCCTGACCCTTCATGTCTCCAGGGCTGCCTTGTTTGCATCTCTGCAGTTGAGGTTGGGCAGCACTGTCATGGTGTCATTCTCCTGGCACTGATGTCTCTTGTTGAAGCTCTAGCTCTACATGTAAGACCTCTGTTTGTACCAGGGGCTCTTCAGTTTTGAGGTCACTGAAAATAGCTGGTGAAACAAACTGCAAGAGCATACTGCTGGACATGATGAGAAATTAGGATCAGATCATCGTTCTTAAGCTCACTGCTCTGTCCAGGTGTGCTGCAGGGTGTTTCAAGCATATTTGGTACTATTTGAGCCAGGCAGAGGAGGAGCCACTGATGCTGAGCAGCAAAGACTATGAATATGCTGTAAGGTATGTTGTAGCCTACCAGCGCACCCCATTGCTGTGTCTCTGACCAGAACCTCTGTGTTAACTTGCATGCCCTTGACAGGCCTTACCTGAGTAGTTCGGTTGGATGCAGTGCTGAGTGGTGCTAGACCTGTCTCTACCTGTTCTCCTCTCCCCAGCTGCCCTGAGGCACTGTGGCATTTGGGAGACTGTGTAGAAAATTGTGCAGTGTAGAAGCACAGACTGTGTGTAGGGGATTTAGTGGAACTAAGAGCATTCTGCTTGATTTCCAAAATGTGGCCAAGATTTGTGTTCAGCAGCAGTGCGCTGCAGCACCTAATGCAGGTTTGAGATGAATTATTAGATTTAGAGGTGTGTGTGTAAGACAGGCAGCAGTTGTGTTATCAAAATGCTGTTTTGATGGGAGAAACTGCACATTCAAAAGGATGTACATCACCCGGCCACTGGGATCCTCTGGAGTTTACTTTACTGCTAGATGAAGTAGCTCTAGCTCAGAACCTGAACTCTTTTATTGCCATTTTCCAACAGCACTTGGGAGCGTTTTCACGTTTCCTTTCAAGCCTTTGATAGCTCCTGTCAAATACTGTCAAACGCAATCGAGCTTGGCTGTATCAGATTGATTGGGTGATTAGGTTATTGCAGAAAACTCTTTGTTTTACTCGCAGTAGATAATCGAGAGGAGTTTCAAAGTCAGTGCACTTCGCCATCCTTTGATCTCCACACCACCACCAAGGGTTGCCTGCAAGTGCTGTGTGTGGCAGTGAACTGCAAAACATGGGCTTTGAACTCCACAAGAAGCCAGTAAAATACTCTGTGTGAAAGAAGTAACCTGGGGAACCTAAAGGTTTGTGGCCAATCAACCCCACCATGTGCAGAGACTCGCATAAAAAAAGCCTGTGGGGCTTTTCTCTCCCCTTCTAGGTAATCTGCAAGATGAAATTGATAGAGGGAGGTGGGGAAAGAAGCCTTGGTGGGGGAAACTGTTCTTATTTAGAATCTGTTTCTCATAACTTCACAGTTTTCCTAAACACAGCTTGAGAATCAGACAACCAAAGCCATCAGTTGCCTTTGTTCAGAGTTCCTTTCCTATTAACTATGTAGTAATCAAAACAAAGATGGAGGAAACAGCATCTCTAGGAAGATTTTATTGATGAAATGTTGTTTAAAGTTGGGGTCTAAATTTAACTATTGCTCATTGCTAGCCCTGTCAGTGGTCTGTGAGTTATAACAAGAAATCTAATAGGATTTGGAAGGAGGGGTGTTACTTTGGCAAGGATAGATTTCCCCTTGTGTAAAGCATTTCTTGCTCATCCCACCAGCCTTTAGGATCCAGGGTGAAGGCAGCAGGAAAAAAACTTGGGAATTGCATAAGACAAAAGAAAACAGAAAAGAATTGTTAGATTAAATAGTGCTCTGGCGTGGAACGCTGCCACGGCGGGGATACACAGTGAGCGCTGGACTCCCAGGACTAAAGTACCTGGACAACCAAAATACGACATTCATTTTTGTCTCACTGTAGCCGTGTGTTTCAAGTTCCTCTCAAACTGGTGTGATAGTTTCTGGAAGAGCCCAGATGTGTCCTGGCGAATGGAAAATGCTGTGGGTGCCAAAGGTGCTTGAATGTTGAAAAGGAAAGGTACCGAACAGGCCTGTTGGCTGTTACTGACAGGTGGAAAAACTTATTTGAGTTTGAATCTCAAGACAGGAAATCCTGGAGTTAACAGAAGCTGGTAGAGTTAAGATGCTCATTTGTTCTATCCAGCATCACAGGACAACAGACAGAAGAGGAAACGTTTGTTCAGTTCTGAGAATATGCCCCATCATATGTTGCCTTTATTAGAAACAGCTGGAATAGAATCTTGCTCCGTGATCCTGTCCACAAACAGAAAGGCAGGTTGGATTTAAAGCAGTCCACTTGCTTACTTCAGTGTAGGAGCAGGAAAGACTAAAAAGTGTGTAAATAGAGTCATTTGTAAGCACTGTACACAGTCACACTGAAACCTGTCCTGCATAGCACTGTGATGAGTTGTTCTGGGCACCTTTCAAAGTCCCAAAAGAGAGAAGGAATCCTCACTAGGGACTGTCTCAGCTTTCCTAAGTCTTGAATTGCAGTCTGGAGATGTCTCTTTGCTCTGTAAAGGTGAGGTCTGTAGTACGATAACCCCTTGTGTCAGTTAGGCAGGAGGAAACCAGACCTTCTTGTGCAATATAGGGATTTCTCTCTGGAGTGATTTTAGCTTATCAGATATATTTCTTCAGAGTTTGAGAAGTGATGTCCCTTGAGAGCCCGTGCAGGGCACGGGCGGTTAGAGGAGACAGCCCTGGCTACTACTCTTTGAGCAGAAAGTAGAGGAGTGTTTTGCTATCTCTTTCCCAACCTATGCTGTGAGTGGGCTCCACTCAGTAGAGAGAGGAGGACAGTTACGCTTTGACACACTGAAGACCATGATGGGCAGTGGCATCTTCTTACATATCTGGTCACCTGTTGGTCAGCAGGATAAATCAGCCCTATAGTAATCAACTTAATGAGGCTGTAGGCAGGGATCTTTCTTGGTCTTCTGTTAGGTTTCCTTACATTTTTTTCCAACACAGTTGTTTATGTGAAAAGCTGCTGCTCCTCCCTCTCTGCTGCTGAATACAGTTGACATTTTAAGCTTCTGTTTGGGTGCCACGCTAACATGTTGCCAGGTCCAACTCTGGTCTGTGTCACTGGTTCATTTGGAATGGAGTAAATTGGGAGGCAAGCTGTCAACACACATGATGGGGAGGAAGGCTTTGCCATGGTAATGCAGCATCTTTGTCTGGATACACTATAAATCGTTGCTCTTTCTTCTATCTGAGCATCCTCCAGATGTATCTTTACGGAATGAGCCTGTTCTGACATTAATGATACCCTGTTGTGAATGCCTGCAAGATTCTTCTAGATTCTCAGATAGAAAAGCCACGTGATGGGAGCTGTACCGTCAGCCCACTGCTGCAGGCAGGAGTCATCCGTGTCCACGTGATGCTTTCTGACTGCTGATTATGCCACGTTATGGTGACAGGACAAAGAAATGTTCCTGCAGAGAGAACAGAGCTTCACAAAAATGGCATCAGTTCAGAGGGCTTTTTTTTTAACCTAAATCGTCCCTAGAACAGCGTTGTAAAACCGAAGTCCTTGTGAAGTTTTCTTCACAGTCTGGTGAAAAATGAAAAGAGAAGTAATCACAGAAACATGAAAGTTGGCAAGGACCTCAAAGATCAAGTCCAACCTTCACCCCAACAACTCCATGACCACTGCACCATGTCCCAAAGTGCCACATCTACTTGTTTTTTGAACCCCTCCAGGGATGAGGACTCTACCACTGCCCTGGGCAGCCTGTTCCAAAATTTTACTGCTCTTTCACTAAAGAATTTTTACCTGATTTCCAATCTCAACTTCCCGTGGTGCAACCTGCGGCCATTTCCTCTTGTCCTGTCATCAGTTCGTTGGGAGAAGAGGCTGCTGTTGGCCTCCCTACAGCCTTGTTTCAGGTAGCTGTAAAGGGCAACAAAGCATCCCCTCAGCCCCCTCTTCTTCAGGCTAAACAATCCCAACTCTCTCAACGTCTCGTCATAAGACTTGTTGTCCAGTCCCTTCACCAGTGTTGCTACCCTTCTCTTACTTGCTCCAACACCTCAATAATTGTAATAATAATGCAATAAGATAAAGGAGATGCAAGAATGGGAAGAACAAAGACATAATCAAAGCAGTATGAGGCAGTATATATAGGAAGAAGAAAGAGAGACTAAAGATTGCTTATAGGAGCCAAATTGCTATTGTTGGGTTGATGACCAGTAGAACAATTAGAGGTTCTGAAAAAAATCAAGACCAACCTTAAAAAACCTATTAAGAAGCAAGATCAAAATTAGTGGACACCTCCCCCCAAAAATGTGACATCAAAAAGATGAATTTTACATAACCTCTCTAAAATAGGTGAGGGGTGGGTGTCAGGATGACCTGGTGACAGGACAAGGGGCAATGGGTGCCAGCTGGAACAGAGGAGGTTCCATATCAGTATCAGAAGGAACTTCTTCCCAGGGAGGATAACGGAGCATTGGAACAGGCTGCCCAGGGGTATTGTGGAGTCTCCTTCTCTGGAGACGTTCCAGACCTGCCTGGATGTGTTCCTGTGTGAATTGGTCTAGGTGATCCTGCTGTGGCAAGAGGATTGGACTAGATGATCTTTCGAGGTCCCTTCCGATCTCGAATGATTCTATGACACTCAAATGCACAAAGCTTGTGTTCATGCTTGCAGTAGAGTATGGAACTCTTGTGTTATTGATGTAAAGGTGTAGAAGTAACTGTTTTGAAAATGTACAATGTATTCCAGGTACTAATTTTCACACAAAGCTCATCTTCTGTCAACTGAAGGACACAGGAGGGCAGAGTGGAGCAGGAAATCCAGTTCTTCCAGACAGTGTGACTAGCTAGTAGTAAGGGACACACTGTACCTGGTGATGCTGTAGAACAGACGGCCACATCACCCTCCACATGTTACAAGATGGTGAACAAACCAATAACCCCCAGTTGTTCAGGACTTTCCCCAACTGATATCTCATTTTGTCTCTCAGTTTTGTGCTCTACTTTATTTCTCCAGGATGGAAAATTTCTTAGGGGTAGATACAGAATCATGGAATGGCTAAGGCTGTAAAGGATCAGCCACTCCAACCTCCCTGCCATGCAGCCAGTGTAAGCAAGATTCAATAAAAGGTTGGATTTAGTTTCAGAAAGCTAAATGTTAACAGTCTCACATCTGGCCTGGCTTTATTTCACTGGCAGGTACCCATTCCCACCTCTGCTCTGGCTTTATTTCACTGGCAGGTACCAGCAACCTACTGTCTGGAAGCCGAGGGCCTGGTCCTCATTCTCCTCCGTTGACAATACAGTGAGCAGATACAGGGATGTTAAACCAGCCTGTTCATTTCCTTCTTGTCTCACATCCTGGCAGAGTGGAGCAGAGAGGATGCAGTGGACGTTTGTGCTTGTCTGTAGAGTCCAGCCCTGGTCAGAGCAGGTCATGGTAACAGGAGAATCGTGCCACAATCTCTGCTACCACCTGCTGGTTTTTCGCCTGCCTACAGACACTCAAGTCTGGGCTCCAACCTCATGACTGCAGTGCTGGATCAGAAAAGTAGTTCTTTCTTTACACAGCTACAAAAATCCGGTTGTAATCTATGTGGGGTCAAAAGTCATCGTGCCTGACCTGAGTGAAAGTGAACTTCATGTCATCGTCCCTTACTTGCAGCAAAGGAACCCCTAAGGAGTACCCAAACATCCTTCTGGAGAGCCTACTGGCAGAAAGGGACCTGGGGGTTCTAATCGACTGGTGGCCGAATACGAGCCACCAGAGTGCCCAGGTGGCCAAAAAAGCCAATGGCATCCTGGCTTGTATCAGGAATGGTGTGACCAGCAGGAGCAGGGTCCCAGTTGTCCCCCTGTGATCAGCACTGGTGAGGCCACATCTTGAGTGCTGTGTCCAGTTTTGGGCACCTCAATACAAGAGAGACATCGAGGTGATGGAGCGAGTGCAGAGGAGGGCAGTGAAGCTGGTGAAGGGCCTGGAGAATAAATCTTACAAGGAGGGATTGAAAGAGCAGGGGCTCTTTAGTTTGAAGAAGAGAAGGCTGAGAATAAAACCCTTCACTCTACAACTACCTGAAAGGACATTGTGGAGAGGTTGGTGCTGGTCTCTTCTCACAAACAATTAGTGACAGAACAAGAGGGAATGGGTTCAAACTGTAACAAGGGAGGGTTAGACTGGACATTAGGAAAATATTTTTCACAGAAACAGTTGCTCAGGCACTGGAAGAGGCTGCCCAGGGCAGGGGTTGAGTCACCATTCCTGGATGTGTTTAGAGATCGTTAGGTGTGCTGTTGAGGGACCTGGTTTAAGGGTGACCTTTGTGGATGATTGGACTTGATGATCCCAAGAGTCTGTTCCAACCACAGTGATTCTGTGACTCTGAGACATCAAGACCTCAGTTCCTGGATGTTTTAGCATCTTTATTGCTGCAAGTCATGGTTTCTTCAACAGCCTGTGGGAGATGGGAGATGGCTGCCGTAATCTAGTACAGTCCTTCTGCAGACATCTGTAGAGAAAGAAAAGTTGGCTTTAACTTGTTTTGAAGGTGTGAGAAGAGCAACTATTTATAGATAACAGATGTGTGTTGAGCACCACAGGTAGAAGTATATGTATGCTCTGTGTATTTCTGTGGTAGCCCTGGCCACCCATAGACATGAAAGATCACATCTACTGGCTGTATGGTGTTTACTCACTTCTCAGAGGTTGTTGAGGGTCCATTGCCCTTCTGCAGGAGCAATGGTGGAACTTCCAGAGATCTCGAAGTACCTGAATCCTCCTCTGTACTGCCATGCACGTTTCCCTTTTGGCTGACTCCTGCTTGTCTCTTTTGTGGTGGGTATTCTGGGGAGCTGGAGGTGGGACTACAGGTGATAGTTCCCCCTGTATATGCGATGAGGCTGATGAAGGGATGAAGGAAAGTGTTATGAGGAGAGGCTGAGGGAGCTGGGGGTGTTTAGCCTGGAGAAGAGGAGACTCAGGACCTACTGCCTCTCTATAACTAACTAAAGGGAGGTTGCAGACAAGTGATATCAGGCTCTTCTCCCAGGAAACTAGTGACAGGATGAGAGGGCAGGGCCTGAAGCTGCAGCAGGGGAAGGTTAGGTTGGATGTTAAAAAGCCCTTCCTCACAGAAAGGGTGATCAGACCTTGGAAGGGACTGCCCAGGGCTGTGGTGGAGTCCCCATCCCTGGAGGTGTTTAAGGCCAGACTGGCTGTGGCCCTTAGTGCCCTGGTTTGACTGATTGTGGTGATGTTAGGTCCTGGGCTGGATGAGCTTGGAGGTCTTTTCTAGCCTTAATAATTCTGTCATTCTGTAATTAACACAGCAGTGAGTTGAAGTGAATCAGTAAGCACTGGAAATGAATTGCAGCCCTGAAGAATAAGTGATCAGCTTGGGTCATGCTGTAGGATCTTCCTGTGTGGATCATTGCAGCAGACAGGCTCAAGAGCTGAGTGTACCATGATGCCTTTCAGCTGTGAGTGGTTTCTATGACTAGAAACTTTAGAGGACACTCTGAGGAGCTGGTGCTGTTTCAGGAAGCTGATAGTCAAGTGTGACACTGCGGATACAGGAGGAGAGAAGGTTAAAGGACAGTGGCAGAACATAAAAGGTTTCTGGAGGTGGCTGTGCAGAGCCAGTGGCAGCTCCTCAGCAGCATTGATTCACTAATAAATAGACTTGTCACAGCTCAGCTTTGCTGCAAATGTGGCTTGGCAAGGAGTGAGGGGGGGCCTGGACTTCCATATGCCTGTGTGCCACATGCCAGCCTTCGACTCTGCATCCTGCACTCCCAGTGCAATTAGTGTTAATTAGACAGACCACACGTTCTGTGGCTAAGGGGTCCTTATTTATGGCCATAGTTTTGTGGCAGTAAAAACAAATTTGTCATTTCAGCCATTAGGCTTCAGTCAGCGAGAGGCAGTCTGTAGCTGCTGTGGGTGTCACTGCCAGGACTGCCCAGTGTCCTGGTTAGTTGCCTCTATCTTGCAAGGCTGGTGAATTCATAGAATCATTAGGGAACAGAAGGGACCTTGAAAGATCATCCAGTCCAATCCCCCTGCCACAGCAGGATCACCCAGACCAAGTTGCACAGGAACACAGCCAGTGCGACTGGACCATCTCCAGAGAAGGAGACTCTACAACCCCCCTGGGCAGCCTGTTCCAGTGCTCCCCCCTCAGCCTCCTCCAAGCTCAAGAGACCCAGCTCCCTCAGCCTTTCCTCAGAAGGGAGGCAAAACAAAGTGAGCCTGCTGAGGGGTTGTGCTTCAGTTCATCAACACAGCTGTGTTGCTTTGTTGTCACAACAGCATGGGATAGAAAGAAAGAGGGATGGAAAAAGAAGAAGAGGAAAAGGCTGAAGTAAAGAGAGAAGAGAGGATAATAGCTACCACTGCAGGGTCCCAGGCATCCCTAGGTCCCAGGTCCAGGGAGCATCCTACTAACCTTCTAGAGATCTTCTGGCAATCCTTGATGAGCAATCTTCAAAGTTTGGTTACTAAGAAGCCATCCTCTGTGCTAGGGGACACACCTCACTCCTCCTCTGTCCCAAGGGGGCCTGCCAATCTCCACCACCTTGAGTCCATTCCACGCATGCCCAGAGGGTGTGCTCTCCTTGGGGCAGGTGGCTTTTGGCCAGGAGGTGGTTCAGGATTACAGTAGGCCAAGTGCAGGGTCCTACATTTTTGCCACAAAAATCTCCAGCAGAGCTACAGACTGAGGGAGAAGCAGCTGGAGAGCAGCCTGGCAGAGAGGGACATGGCAGTACTGGTTGGCAACTGGTTGAACAGGATCCAGCAGGGTGCTTGGGTGGCACAAAAGGCCAATAGTATCCTGGCTTGGATCAGCAATAGTGTGGTCAGCAGGACTAGGGAGGTCATTCTCCCTCTGTACTGGACACTGGTGAGGCCTCCCCTTGAATACTGGGGGCAGTTTTGGGCCACTCACTTCAAGAAAGAGGTTGAGATATTGGAGCAAGTCCAGAGGAGAGCAACAGGGATGGTGAAGAGAGGACCTCTGTGAGGTCCCTTCCAACCCAATCCATTCTATGAAGACCAGGCTGAAAAGATTGTAGCCTGAGTAGTCTGTTACTACTTTTTGTACAGCTATTGCTTATTGCGTACATTTCTGTGAGTCCTGTGTATGCTAATTCAGAGGGGTGGTAGCAATCCACCTACTGTTGGAAATTAGCCTTTCTAGTGATGCTCATCTGTTTCATTAATTACAAGAAGAATAAATTTGATTTGATGGATTTTGAGTTGGAAGTGAAGAACAGCAATGCCTTAGTCATAAGGGCTGTGTTAGTTAGGAGGTTGTCCATGTATTTTCCTTGAAAGAACAAGACTAAAGAAGCCATTAGAGTGGAACAAAACCGCATTAACAATCTTTTATAATAACATCGATGTGAGCACCGGGGGCTGCTTAATGGTTTTTGTTTGAAGGTGAACTTAACGATCAGTGCTGTTTTTGTAAAGCAAAATGGTGAAACCTAAAGTCCTTGGCGCTATGAGTTCCTACCTTTATATTCCACCTTTAAAAGTCAGGTGAAATTCGATGTTATGTCCCTTAGGTGGCATTTCTGGAAGGAAAATTCTAGGAGTCAGCCTGTTCCCAGCTGAAACCTTTATCTGGGATGTAGGTAAGAGGCCAAAGCAATTAAAATCATCACTGAATTTTTACTGTTATGGCCTTTGGAACATTAATTTTATAACCCAGCAGCTGGGAATCTAATACAAACATTAACACCTCCTTCCTTTTTGGTTTTTTTTTATGCTTTGTGTTAAAAGACAGTTGTCACAAGGATCACTCTCGGCTGATGGTAAGCGTAGTTTTGCTGTGGTCAGTGACACGTCATTTCATGGGGTAAATAACCAAGTGAGGTGATACTTTTCTGACCCCTCTTCTTGTAAATCATAGAGTCATAGAATCACTAGGGATTGGAAGGGACCTTGAAAGATCATCCGGTCCAATCCCCCTGTCACAACAGGATCACTTAGACCAAATCACACGGGAACACATTCAGGTGGGTCATGAACGTCTCCAGAAAAGGAGACTCCACAACCCCCTGGGCAGCCTGTTCCAAAGCTCTGTTACCCTCACTGGGAAGAAGATCTTTCTGATATTGATATGGAACTTCTGTTCCAGCTGGCACCCATTGCCCCTTGTCCTATCCCCAGATGACTTTGAGAAGAGCCTGGCCCCATCTTCCTAACACCCACCCCTCACATATTCATAGACATTACTTAGGTCCCCCTGCAGCCTCCTCTTCTCCAAGCTCAAGAGTCTCAGCTCCCTCGGCCTTTCCTCATAAGGAAGGTCTTCTAGTTCCTTCATCATCTTCATTGCTCTATGCTGGACACCCTCCAGCAGATTTGTGTGCTTCTTGAACTGAGGAGCCCAGAAGTGGACACAGTACTCCATACGCGGTCTCACTGGTGCAGAGTAGAGGGTGAGAAGAACCTCTCTCGATCTGCTAACCACCCTCCTTCTGATCCCCCCCTCCCCGATGCTGTTGGCCCACTTGACCACAAGAGCACATTACTGGCTCATAGTCATCGTGCTGTCTCTTAGGGCCCCCAGTAAATGACAGCTCAGTGAGGATAGATTGCCTCTCTGCTTCCAAAAGTCACTTTTAGCCACCTGCTTTCTGAACTTCAGAGGTGCTCACTAACAGCCCTGGTACTGTTTTGCCTTTCTGTGCTATTTATAGTTGATAGCAATACAAGAATTGTTTAGTTCTCAGACAGGTTTCCTTCAGGGAACTGAGGAATGTTTGCCTCCTTTAAGAGCTGCCCAGCCTAGCTGTGATCAGAAAAAGAGACCGATCTGCAGTTCCCTTCTTTCCAACAGGGTTTAAACCCTATCATGCTCTAAAACCACGAAGGGTGCTTCATGGGGGCTACAAGACGGCTACACCTTTTGCAGGGTTTCTTTCAAACTGCAGGTCTGCAAGCCTGTTATCCCTGATAAGTTCTGTGGTTCGCTCTCTTCTCACTTCTTAGGTGTCAAGCTGGCTCCAAGAGCTAGCTCACACACTCAGCAACTGCTGGGGAGAACCAAGAGCATGAAAAGTAAAATGAGACTTGCAGAAAAGCTGAAGGTTTCCTATTTATGTGATTGTCCTGGATGAGTCACTGGAGTACAAGTGAGATGCCTTGTGGTGAGGGAGAGTAACTGGCTCCAAGGGTTATCATTCCAGGCTGTGTTGTGTGGCCTGTTTGGTAGACAGGATGGGATGAGAGGTAGGGAAAAGCAGTTAGTTCAGATGTTCTTTCTCCACAGAGTATCTAGGGGTAAAAGAAGACAGAAGTATATCTTCAGTGTAGTACCTTGATGAACTTCATAGCTGTGATGAAGGGAGTTGGATATGGCAGAGGCAATGTGGACTCTGATTTGGTTCACACGGTTAAGGAAGCTCAAAAGACTTGGATCTGGAAGAGTAAGCATCCAGATACCTTTTTATTAATCTCAGAGCTGAATTGATCCCCATTCCTAAACCATGAGAGACAGGCACAGACCTGAGAGATGGCTCATGCCAGTGTCACAGCAAGAGACTTAGAGAGTAGATTGCTTTTGCCGAGGGTTCCTGATATTAGAGTGACCACTCAGAGAAATGAGTTTTGAAGGCTGCTGTCATTTGTTAATGCAGCCCTTGTTTTGCTGACTACAGGAATATGTTAAAACAGCTTTTCCTGTTGGTATGTGGCACCAGAAAATACCCCCAGTTTCTGAAGAGAGTGGGACTCTTGCCTTATGACTTGTACCTGCACTCTGACTGACAAAGGTCCTTCTAATTTTATACTCTGGTAGGAAAGCTCTCTCCCTGAGTAGAAGAATTCCAGCTGTCTGATAAATACTGGCATTGTATCGTATAAACCTCTCATTTTAAAGCCCTTTGTAGGGGAAAAAACCCAACACAAAAAAAAACCCCAAAGAGGCTATGGTCATGTAAGATGCTAAAGATGCTCCATGCAGGTGTCTGTGCTGACCTCCCTGGGGAACTGGAGAGCCCAGGTAGCCTGTGGTAGGGGACTTCAGGACTGATACTTCACTGGGTGCTGGTCCTGCACCTTCCAGCCTGGAATCATGGGGATGATTCTGTGGCTCCATCTGCAGGAAATGTGGGGAGGGAGGTGGGAGGAATGAGAGGACATCTCCTTATTTGTGACTTTTGTACTCTCTTGCTGTACAATGATTATTCGCTTTGGGGATTTCCCTGTACATCTTTCCAAATGGCAATGGAAAGTCTGCCCTAAATTTTCAGGGAGCCTGAACACAGTGCTCTTACAGCAGAAACTAACTGTACAGACATCAGTAATCTCTTACTCTTGTGTGTGTGTGTCTAGCACCTCAGTCTCCAGAAAGATTTAGTCTGTTCACTGGGTTTTGTTGTGCCCTCTCTGCTGTTGGCACTCTGTCTCTCTTTTCCTCTCATTGCTGCAGCAGAACAGAGCAGATGCAGGTGGGGGTACTTCAATATGGACTGTCAGGAGTGCAATCAGAAAAACCCTTCTAGAAGACCTAAATCTGCAGAACTAAATGAGTATCCAAGTCCTGCAGTTCATTGCCTTCCAAGAGAAGGAATAACAAAGGGAACAGAAAAAGAAAGAGAATGGGTTGCAGAATGCAGGGGACTGACAGCATGGACTTTTGGAGTGGAACAGGAGTCTGCTAGTGCAAGAGGGAGAGAAGTTCATATACAAGGCAGGGGTGTCCCAGCTCTGTTGAACACATCTTTTGAGGTAGAGTGCTGCCCTCCTGAGCAGAAGATGGTAATTCCATACTGCTGCCAGGATAAAGGCCTAGGAAACAAAAAGGAAGTGATTTCTTGTCAGAGTGTTTTGTGCAGACAGTTTAAATGGATTTTGTAGCCAGTATTGAAATGCACCAGCTAAAACATCTGCAATAGTTCTGACACTGCTGCTCTTGCAAGCTTTCCCAAATCTGATTGTTTATATTATTATCATCTGTCTTTTCTTCTTTAAAAAATCAACCCTAACCCCTCCTGCAGAGAGGAGTCCATGTAAAAGTCGTTCCATGATTTTCCTATCCAAGTTTCTCTTCTGTGCTCCTCCACTCCTGTAATCATGGAGAAAGTAGAGTAATATGAACAGAGAAGTATAAGAGAGAAACAAGCTGATTAAGGAGGTGGGGGGCATCTTCATAGCACTGCCATCTGCTTGATGGGAGGAGGAATCAGAAGGCAGCTCAGCCTGCGAAGGGGGAGTCATGCTGTGGTTTTACTGGGTCAGCTAGATAAAAGATACCCCCTAGTGTCTGCTGAGCTGGATTTCAGATGCTGGGTTATGGGTACTGTGCATCCTGTCCTTACTTTGTGGATGTGACGATACGGAGATGAAAAGAGCTGTAGTGAGTTCATACTTTGTTTGGGACCTGCTTAGGCATTTAGGGGTAGGACAAAGCGATAAAAGGCTGTGCTGTTTCTGTTTTGCAATTCTGCAGTGCTCCAGCAGGAGCTAGAAGCAGCACCTTGAATTTTTAGCTTTTCCCCCCCAGCAGTGAGGCAGGGTTTGGCAATGACTCTTCTCTGAGCAGTGGTCAGTGACTAAAGAATCTGTGTCCTCATTTTAAGCAGTCAGGTGAAGCCTCGATGAATACATGAGGCTATCAACAGCAAGAAGGCATCAGTACGGATAAAATGTTTCCTGCCAGTCTCCCATGAGAAACTTAAAGCTGTGAATGGAGAATGAGCTCCAGAGGACAGTCAGTCCAGCTCTGCTAACAACTAGTGAACAAAATAAGAGGAGGAAGTCAAGTCTTCTTTGGGCCAATACGGCTGCCTACAACGCTAGGCTCAAATAGCAGGATCATTATGAGCCAGCAATGTGCTCTTGTGGCCAAAAGGGCCAACAGCATCCTGGGCTGGGTCAG
>VZRI01006298.1:51929-70956 GCA_013397515.1 Upupa epops
TGTGTTCCCATGTGACTTGGTCTGGGTGATCCTGCTGTGTCAGGATTGGACTAGATGATCTTTTGAGGTCCGTTTCGATCCCTAGTGATTCTGTGAAATATCTGCCATCCAGAAAATGGTTAAAATCTCAGCGTTTGACTGATTATCTCACCCACAGTGCAACTGTAGGCTTCATCGTGAAGCTCTGAAAATCTCTTCTCTGAAAACCTTGGAAACATTGTTCTGTGGAAGAAGCAGCCTCTCAGGCTTACGAGCACTCGTGCACTGCATACTGAACGTGTGCATGCACAAGTGTGCCCTGGCATCGAATTTATTTGTGTTATCCTCAGCAGCCGCTCGAAAAAGACACCGAATTTACCTTCTAATGTCTTGAAGATCTCAGTTACACATTTAATTGCCTACCCAGAAGGCATCTTTGGCAGGAGGATGCAGTGAACATGTGGCTGCTTTAAAATGCAAAGGTATTTTTGTTAAAAGGAGGAAGTAAAGAAAGAAATCATATCCTCAGATGGCAGTGGGAGCTATGGGGGAATTCTGCTCCTGCTGAGATCTTTCACGGGTGTTGTAACTATAGGATTTGGATAAGAAGTTCTTAAGCTTATTTTTTTTCCCTTTTCAATTAATCTCTACTAGAAGCTGTATTTTACAGAAATTTGTACTGCTACTGTAGCAGATTTAGCAGATCAGGGCTATAGTGAAGCAGACCCACAGAAGCACTCACTTGCTCTATTTCAGTGTGCTCTTATGCTGCTGCTGCAGTTTACCAGTCATTAAAATTCTGCTGGGAAACCCTGAAATGGCTGAACAAAACACAGTGAGAGTTTCTTTCTGCTTCTCAAATGCATCAAATATGGTGCTGGGAGGAAAAAACACTCTTGTGAAAGCAAGTTTAGCAGATTCCAGGTTCAGCTGGCAGCTGACCTGAACATGCAGAGATTATTTATAAGAGTTTCTAGTGATAGGATGAGGGGAAATGTCTTTAAGCTAAAAGAGGGTAGAGTTGAATTAGATCCCAGAAGGAAATTCTTTACAGTGAGGGTGCTGAGGCACTGGAACAGGTTGCCCAGGGCGGTTGTTCCTGCCCCTCACTGGAAGTGTTCAAGGCCAGGTTGGATGGGGCTCTGGGCAACCTGGTCTGGTGAGAGGTGTCCCTGCCCATGGCAGGGAGTTGGAACTGGATGATCTTTACAGTTCCTTCCACCACAGATCATTCTGTGCTTCTGTGACTGGTGGAAGAAACGGCTGTTTCCTTGCCGAAGGCCAGCATTGTGCAGCCCGAGCAAGGACGTGTTTATTCAGCATGTGAGCTCCAGAGACTCAGCCTTGCCTTTTAACAGAGACTGAAACACTTGCAGTGTGTTGATGCTGGTCACGAAGAGTCATTGGCTTGTCCTCAGGTCTTCACAGTGATCTCTTTGGTCCCTGTGTGGTTGTGCCACTCTCATGTCTGCTCACATCTGGATCTGAATGGGAAACCTTGCTGTGGTGGACGTGAGCAGCAGCTGCCTAGCAGCAACAAACACCTCACAAAACCAGTGTCTTGTACTTTCAGTTCAAAGCTGCTGGGTGGGTTGTAGTTTCCCCATTTTAGAGCAGTATGATGATTTGCTGGAGCCAGAGATCAGGTTGTGATGTGAACAGTGCATTTAACCTTGGCCCTGTTACACAGAGACAGACTCTCCTCCTCCCCAGAAAAAAGCAAACAGGCAGACTTTTGATCCCTCAGCCCAGAAGTGCCTCCTTGAGAGCCCCTGTCATACAGATGGCTGATCTGAAGAGATTCAACTCTGTACCTTAGAGCTTCACAATCTCCATCTCAATTATAGGTGTTTCTCCAATATTTCCCTGCCCTGTTGAACTGATTTGCATCGGGAGAATTTTAGGCTTGATAAGACCATAGAAGAGGTGCAACTGATGCAATCTGGGCTCCTGGTACAAGACATGGACCAGTTAGAGCGAGTCCAGAGGAGGGCAGTCATTGTAATTAGGCTTTGGTTTGGTTCAGTGAATTCTGTTTTCAAGTGCTCGGGCTGTACTTTGCATTTGCTCCTTTTGAAGCTGGCTTTGTGGACTGTAGAGATTCTTTACAGCTGTGGAACCAGTATCGTTACCTCTTTCAAGGTTTGGGGTTATTTTGATGAGACAGATATAAAATAAAATAGATGTGATGACTTGTCCTAACCTGCTTCAAATCAAAGATACCTTTGATAATATTTTTGATGGGACTGTTTTCCCCTAGAAAAGTGCAGACTGGTCAAAGTAAGAATGAGTTGTGTTTCGTATAAAAGCATATAAGAATGGTTTGATTTTCTTATTCTAATTAGACTCCATGCTGTAAGTCAGTGTTATTTAGCTGTCTACTAGTTAGCATTAGCAGAATCAAAGTGATGTCATCAGAACGATGCTCTTACTTCATCCTAACGACATCCTGAAATGATCTCTGATTATTCTATTCCTTCTCTACTGTACCCGTCCTTCCACTGCCTTCCCACACGCTCCCTTTCTTTAAAGTTTTATTGCTCATTCTTACTTAAGAATATGCATATATATATATAGGAATATATTATGGGATGGAGATTTTGGTTCCTGAAGAGGTGGGGGTTTTTTCTTTTCACATCTTGCAATTGATTTTCACACAGTCAGATTTTAAATGTCACTGGCCCTATCAGCTTTTCACTAAGTTATATAACTTCTTGGTTTCTCAGCACTCTGTAAAGATGAGATGCAGTAGCTGCAGCACAGATGAAGAGGTCAATTCTCATACATAGAATACTGTGTCTACCCTTTCTCCACTGGTATGTTACATATTTGTTTGGGATTTTTCTTGGAAGCAGATGGCTGATTTCTACCATCCTAACATTAAAAGTTTTATATTACAGAATCACCACATCACAGAATTATTGGGGCTGGAAAAGACCTCTAAGATCATCCAGCCCAGCCTAGGACCCAACATCACCACGTCAGCTAGAGCAGGGCACTAAGGGCCACAGCCAATCTGTCCTTAAACACTTCCAGGGGTGGAGACTCCACCACTGCCCTGGGCAGTCCAGTCCAGGCTCTGAGCACCCTTTCCAGGAGGAAGGGCTTCCTAGCATCCAACTTAACCCTCCCCTGGTGCAGCTTCAGGCCCTGCCCTCTCACCCTGGTGCTAGTTGTCTGGGAGAAGAACCTGACCCCCACCTGTCTACAACCTCCCATCAGGTAGTTGTAGAGATGGAGAAGGTCCCCTCTGAGTTTCCTCCAGGCTAAACACCCCCAGCTTCCTCAGCCTCTCCTCATCAGATATTTGCTCCAGTCCCTTCCCCAGCCTCATTTCTCCTCTGGACCCACTGCAGCCCCTCGATCTCTTCCTTAAAGTCAGGGGCTCAGAACTGCCCCCAGTACTGCAGGGGAGGCCTTACTAGTGCTGAGTATAGGGAGAGAATGACATCCCTAGTCCTGCTGACCACACTGCTCTTGATTCAAGCCAGGACATATTCTCACAATATATCTACTTTTATGAGTTACTGAATCCAGGCCAATTATTTTTTTCTATGGAATAAATGGAATGGAAGGGCAGGAAAGTCTGCATTTTGCTCACATAAAGGATGAGTCCTACAATGGTCCATTTGAGCACCCAATTATCTTGGAAAAGCTGTGGGCCTGGATTTGTAGGAGGTCAGTGCAATGATCAGCATGAAGTCAGACAGCAGACTGGTGTGTGTCATTTGTGTTTCTGTAGGAACAAGCTTTCTGTCTTATTTGAGGTTTCTCCACATGAATCTTTGTGTTGCTCTACTATATTGTTATAAAAATAACCAGTCACCTCTGTCTGGAGATCACTTCCCCAAACCCTGAGTTTTTCTAGAGGAAAGCAGTAGTTTAGACCAAATCTGGAGAGCATGAAGATTTCCCAATCCACAGCTTGGATTTTGACTTTGGTGGAAGGTTTAGTTTTGAAGCCTAAACCATTCTGAAAGTGAAAATCTTGACTGCATGAAACACTGGAGCTTTCAAGCTCTGTACTGAAAGAGCTAAGCACAGGTACTTAACACCACCAAGAGTTTAGGAGAAGACACAACCTGGCACATGGAGCTGGAGCAGAGACATCCCTACACCACTGCCACTGTGTGGGGTGTCTGCTGGCCCTTTCCCTTCTGTGGTGCTCAGTGCACTCAGGTGCCTGTGTCCAGTTTGGATGGGCAGGGTCATGAGGACCCTGTTATTTTCTGTTCTTCTGAGACACGTGTTTTCATGGGTGATTTGCAGGCTACTAATACGTTAAGAAGTTAGCTCCAACTCTACTGACATCTGAATTAAGCACAGAAAAATGCAGTGAGCTATTGAAGTGCACAGAAGGGAGCAGCATCCAGTACCTTCATTTTTCCCTGGGGATTTGTGTTCCTAAATTCTTCCTCTTGCTTACATTTTCCACGTGTGACTGAGAAGTTTTACCTTTCTGTCCGTAAGAACAATTAGCAAGGCTTAGCCACTATATTTTGATTTCCTAATACTTTCCATAAAAGATTAGCCTGAGTTGTTAAACCCCCCTGATGGTGAGATCATCTCAAAATCCTGCCAACACTCCCTGAAAAATAAAATGTGATTTACTGATCCTTGGTTTGCATTCAGATGAAGAACCTGTTTTATACAGTAGGGCTTCTAAAATCTTGATAACTTTATTGCACGCATCTAAAAGCAGCTTCTGTGTCGTAGCTTGTGTGTCGCTTTTGTACAGACACTGGGTTGGGTGGTTGTTCAGTGGTTCTGCCTCTCCGGAGATGAGTTCTCCTCAGGAAGCTAAATAGAAAAGTGTTTCCAAACTCACTGGCCTCATTTAACATGTGGTGGCCTCACTCGTCTTCTGGCCTTTGGTTTTAATCACTTCCAAGTGCATTTAAATCTCTCCTTGGCTTCTTTCTTTCATGTTGTGGGACTCTAGCTCCTCTTGCCAGCTCAAGCATCTCAGTTCAGCCGCCTGTCATGCTGGTGGCTGATCATGGGGATCTTGTTGTGGCAATGCCTGACCAGCCTTGAGCTGCTCTTTATTTTGTGCTAAAGGGGAAGAAGCCTCCTTGTGCTTTTGAAAGCCAGGTAGAGTGTTTTTGACTGGATTGTCATTTACATAATGACATTTCCTATGCTGCCTATTGATGGATTGTATCTGGTAGTGGGGGTAGCTGCAGTGCTTCTAGCAGTTCCACACTTATTGATTTAAAAACATCAATACCCTCACACCTCTGCAGGGCACCTGTGTGCTACAATCTCTTGTTTCTGTGTTGGGCCAACTCCATTTGGAGTCATGGTGAGTGAAAACAGAAATTAGAGACAGGTTGTTGCTTGGCACAGGCATACATCTAAGTGCTGGTTCAAGGGAAAGGTCATCCGTTTGCACTAGCGAGGACACGTCTTCAGAAGGAAACTGTCTTCTTGAATCATTCTGTGCTGCCTGTAAGCCCTACCTGCAGAAGGAAAGAGCAGTGAGTGGTGGAGAAGCTCCTCATACTGTATCTGGGTGCAAGCTGCAGCCCAAGCAGCAGAGCCTGGCAGCCATCACTGTCACCACTGACGGGTGGGCGGCTGCCCGGGACTGCTGCTAGTCTTCCCCTGCCTTCCTGTTTTCCCATTCTCTCCCCCGCATCTGCAGCTGAAAGGTTAAGAAAAAAAACCCAATCTGTGCATAAAACTTAATGATCTCCTTCGTACTGCTGTAGTGTCACTGCGGTGTTGGTGAGGGCTGCCTTTCCCAGGTTCTTAACTCCTTGCTCAGAGAACATTCCTCCCTGGGATCTACCCAAGGAAGGTTGTAGTGGTGACTGTCCCTACCCAGGTTGTAGTGGTGCCTGTCCCTACCCAGGTTGTAGTGGTGCCTGTCCCTACCCAAAGCTGTAGTGGTGACTGTCCCTAACGGTTAAGCAGCTCATCTGTAAATCACTGAGAAAGAAGGAATAACCCACCGGTGCTTACTGCCACCTGCAGAGCCAGGAACTGAGGGCCCCAGATCCTCCTTGTGCTGATGACCAAGTGCTCAAACACCAGCTCCAGGGAGCTTTTCCAAGCACAGGAGCACAGATTCAAGATGCATCCTGAAAGAAAGTGAGCAATTTGCTTTGGTGCTGTGAACTGTTTTGCCTCCCAGTTGCTGAGCCTTAAGGAGAGGATCTAAACAGGCTTGCTTGGGTGCTTAATTGCCTCTGAGGCATCAGCTGCTTCATGTTTATTACTTCCTTTTCTTACAAGGCTTTTAGAACCTCTGCAACATCAATAAAGTTTTGATATTTACAAGTTTTTATGGTGGAGTGCCATGGTAGATAATTTTATAGAACTATAATAGCTGTCTCCTCTTGAATCACAGAATCACAGGCTGTTAGGGATTGGAAGGGACCTTGAGAGACCATCCAGTCCAAGCTCCCTGCCAGAGAAAGATCCCCTAGATCCAGTCACACAGGAACAGTCCAGGCTGGTTTGAAACATCTCCAGAGAAGGAGACTCCAGAACCTCCCTGGGCAGCCCTTTCCAGGGCTCTGTCACCTTCACCATAAAGAAGTTTCTTCTCATCTTGATGTGGAACCTACTCTCTTCCAGTTGACACTCAGTGCCCCTTGTCCTATCATTGGGTGCCACTGAGCGGAGCCTGGCTTCTTCCTCCTGATACCTGCCCTTTCCATATTGATCAATGTTCATGGGGTCACCCCTCAGTCTCCTTTTTTCCAAGCTCAAGAGACCCAGCTCCCTCAGCCTTTCCTCATCAGGGAGATGCTCCACTCCCTTCATCATCTTTGTGGCTCTGCATAGAGTGGTAGGTGCTGGCCTCTTCTCACCCATAAACAATGACAGGACTAGAGGGAACAGCCTAAAGGTGCATCGAGGGAGGTTTAGGCTCGACATTAGGAAAAGTATTTTCTCTGAGAGGGTTGTAAAGCACAGGAAGGACTGCCCAGGGAGGGGGTTGAGTCACCGCCCCCTGATGTGTTTAAAGTCATATAGATGAGGTGGTTAAGAAATGAGGTTTAGGGGCGATAAGGGTGGGGTTCAGGGTTGGACTTGATGATCTTACAGGGCTTTTTGAACCTAAGCATCTCTGTGATTCTGTGAATCCCATGGACATGTGCCTGGTGAGCTGACTGCTCCTTGGCAAGCTGTGGCCTGCCTCCACAGAACCAGAAGTACTGCAGTACTAGGATACTGAAAAGAGTCTGGGTACCTTAGCTCCTGCAAATCTGATCTTTCTTTTTCCTGTTGACATTAAAAGAGAAGAGATTTACATCGCACATGTGACAGAAAAGCAGTTGGATGCCATCTGCGGATAAACTGTGCTGTGTCCTGCCCAGGATGGAGACCCCACTTAATCAGAGCCTCACTTGGGAGGCTGGGAGAGCCTTAAAAATACACAGTGAGTTTATTAAAGGCTGAGAAGTAACAAACTGCAGCACACTGCTCTGGGTGTTAATTTAGTGGACAGGCAACACTTGTCAGAAGCAGGTTCAGCCTCTGAGAAAATACTGACAAACTCAGTAGTGCAGTACTTGATGTCGAGGTGGGTTTGTGATGCACACGAGGTGAAAATGAAACCTTCAGTTTATGCTGAACCAAACAAATTTTGCTGGTTTGTAAAACAACCTTTTCAATATTTATCAATATCATGAATATAAAATGTAAGAGTGCTTCCTTTCTAAGGCAGTTTCTTTTCCTAGTGTTAATGATTTCCTATGCGGTGTGGAGGAACGGTATACGTTTGATGGTAAGAAAGACTGAAGCAATGTCTTTTGTTACTTCACTACTTTCCAAAGTGTGAATCTTTGCAAACATGCACTATTTTAGAGTCCTACATCTTTATATAAAACTGAACTGTGTAAGTACTGCACTACCTGTTTCTTTTGCCTGTCACAGTTGTAAATGGAAGGTCCACTCTGTGTGCTTGAAGCTCAGGCCACAGGGACATCTGTGCTGCTGCCAGCAGCCTGCAGCCCTGGCTCTGTGCTCATACACAGCATCCAAGGCACTTGCCATCTGGTGGTGGCAAAGTTTTGTGGAGTCTAGAAGTGCCTTTATGTTCAGGAGATGAGAGAAATGGAAGTGAATGATGCACATCTACTACGGAGGTATTTTAAAATAATAGTGGGCATCTGTTGTCTGTCTCCGGTGGCTTCCAGCAGCCAGTGATTCGCTTTGGCCATTGGGTCATCACAGCACGGTGGATTGATTCATAGATTCATAGATCCAGAGACTGGTTGAGGTTGGAAGGGACCTTCAAGATCATCTAGTTCCAACTCCCCTGCCACAAGCAGGGACACCCCTTGCTAGACCAGGGTGCTCAAGGTCCCATCCAATCTGGCCTTGAACACTTTCAGGGAGGTGGCAGCCACAACCTCCCTGGGCAATCTGTTCCAGGGTCTCAGCACCCTCATTGTGAAGAACTTTCTCCTGACTTCCAGTCTAAACCTGCCCTCTTCAGCTTGAAACCATTCCCCCTGCTCTTACCACTACAATAATGACAATGGTTGATAATGGGAGCAGAAACCAGTGTTACAGGCAAGGACCTCCTTCCTGAGAGGGAGAATTTTCTGTCCCTACAGCTGGAGGATATTGAAATTACAGTGGAAATCTCAAACATTCTCATAATATAAAAAGCTGTCATGGTCTTTGCCCTTGCTTCAGCAGGGTTTGTTGTGCCCAGAATATGTTTGCTTAGGTTCAGTTTGAGTAAAACCTCTGTGCTTGCCTGAACCACTTTATTCCCTTTTGGGGATGCTTGTTCCTACAGCTCCTGCTGCTCCCTCCAACACAGCTTCCCCCAGTGTATGGGCCCTCCTGCGACTGGATACCATCTAGTGTATCATCAGTGCTGTGGGCTGTGCCCAGAGAGTGAAGATGTGAAGAAACATCCTTACAACCTTTACCCTCTTGTAGGCACGAAGTAAAAAGTTGTTCTAAATGTTCCACCTACAGAACTGAGGAACAAACTTGTTGTGTGGGCTTTCTGTTTTTAAATAAGTAGGCTCTATTTCATAACCTGTCTGCTCAGATGTGTGCTTCTCCTTTATTTATAGATTCTCCTTGGTACAAGCTGTTATTGATGTGCTTATCGAGTGGCATTGCTTGCTTTCGGAGATGACAAGACGTGAAACATGCATGCTCAAGATAGCCTTTTCTCAATAGGTCCAATTAACAGACTTCCCATTCTCTAATTGCGTCTGATGGGACATTAGCAAGCTTCTGCATCGCTGTCTACTGCATGGCTGCAGCTTTCAAGTGAAAAGCTGCATCCTTAGTCAGCTCTCTGGAGCAAATGCGGGTAGCTGCTTTGCCATGTTACTGCCCCGAGTGAAAAGAGAAGCTGGTCACGGTTAGTTGGAGCTGAATGCTTAGGGCATGGGGGTCTCCTGCCAGGATCATTTTGTCTTTGAAATACCTTTGAAGCTGTTTCTCTCCCATCTCGCCTAAGCTTGGCTAACCTGATTTATTAATCAGAAACAGCAAAAGAACAAGACAAACATTTTTCAAGCCTGTATGGCCAGTGCCCTGTGGAACTCCCTTAAGAGGACGTAGCTTGACTGAATGCGTTCTCAGTGGGGGACGTGGAGCATCTATGAAATAACAGACCGAAAAGCCAAGCGATACAAAGCTCCTTTCATACAGACTCTACATTTTCTGCACATTTCACTGAAGTGCTCTATTCAGAATGCTCGGGTTATGCATGAGCTGAAAGGCAAAAGCTCAATTCTGCTTTGGCTGTGACGATGAAAGATTTCTCATTTTCTCCAGTTTCTAACTTGCATTTGACAAGTTAGGTGCTTCCACAGAGATTTATCCGGTATTATTATATCCTGCAGAGCACTCTGAGAACCAATTTATGTTCCCCACAAAATGCTGCATGTTTTAGTCTCCTCCAGGAGCAGATTTTGTCTCTCACTTCACTCTAACGACTCTGCCCTTTGTGAGATGGTGCTAATTGCTTCATTTTATGACAGTCGCTTTCTATCCTGTGAGGACTTACATGCATACGTTGTGGAGCTATGTAATTTTTACTTCAAGGCTAACCTGTGTTGCAAAAGGATGAAGATGTGGTACCTGCTCAAGTTGGAAAGCTAGGCTGTTGCCTAGGATAGGCAACTGGCTTAACTTTAACTTTCTAGCCTTTGTCCAGTGTTGTGCTTGGCCTGTAGTCAAGGAAGACAGGCGGGTGCTTCCGAAGACTTCTAGGTATTCAGTGTTTTCCAGCCCTCACATCTGTGTAATGTGCTGAGTCTGGTTCTTCGAGCAGTGAGACAGCAGTAATGGCTTTCCCAGTGCAGCCCCCCAGTCGCCCTGCCTGGTGAGAAGCCCAAAGGGGAATTTGATCCTCAACGTGAGGATAAACCATGTGGATCTAGGAAGAGTTGGGGAGGCTCTGCTGGGGAAGGAGCATGAAGAGCATTTGGATGGTTGGTTGCCTGGGAGATTTGTATCTTCTGCTGCCCTGGACTGACACCCCCCCACACCCCCCCACACACCCCCCTCAGTCTCATGGCCTGGTGGCACCGCACAGAGGTCTTAGCACGTCCTAACTCTTCAACTAAAGATGGAGTGACACACTCTGGTGCCAAGAGTGGCATTGGTACTGTGTGTCATGGCACAGGCATGTTGTGGTGTGCCAGGGCAGGCTGCCCAGCTGCAGCAAGAAGGACTTGCTCAGACATACTACAGCCTGTTGTGTCTGCCTGGGCTGAGATGCTCCTGGATGGATCTCACTCCCTGTTTATTTATTACCTTTTCCCATGTCACAAAACACCTTTACAACTCAGTGAATTCTCAGTGATGAGATCAGGAGGCCTTAGCCCCTGTGCATCGAGTGGAATGAAGGTAATAACAGTGTGTAAATGTGGTTTATATTTTGAAAGCAATCGTAAAGCTCTTTCTCTGGGTCCGTTAAAAGTTGTGTGAGCTACCAGGCAAGGCAGAAGATTTGCAGATTTGCACTGCCATGTCTATAGAGAATCCCATCAACAGTGAGTTCCTCAGACCCAAGCTGTGGTTGCCTTCTGTGCTGATGCTTTTCTGCTGAAATGGTAGAACCAGAACATACTAATCTGTGGCATCATAAGAGTATTGTAACTTCTAACCAACTCTGCCGTCAATTTGAGGAGTTAAAAAGCCCTTTTGCTCCCAAATGTGACTACATGAATATGTGTGTTATGACTTGACACCTCGAAGCAATCTCAGGAACATGAAGGGCCCAGGGATAGCGCAGCTGACTTGTAAACAACTCGCAGAACAGTCGAGCCTACGGCTGGAATCAGAAATGTAAATGCAATTACCTAAATGAAAGGCTGTGGAGAAGAGTGCTTTGTTGATGTGTAATTACTTGCAGTTAGCATGGAAAAGAATTTATATTATGACAAAGTTAATTATATGGAAAAACGCTACGAGTTTATATGGCTTCACGGTAGGTGAGGTGTTCCACAAGCCTCGGGGTGTACCGTGCAGCTCCCAGACCACCACCTGCCTTTGCCAACACTGAATTGAGTGTTTGCGAGAGATAAGTTGTTGTTATAGGTCCTGCATTATACAGGATGTGTGAAAAAACCTCACAGTAATTTTCAGGGGAATAGGATCTGGGTGCTGGTTGCACAGCCTGTAATAAAGGGATTTCAGAAATAGCTCCTTCTAATCAGGGGAAGCAAAGACTTTCTTTAGCGCTGCTACCTTAAAATAGTTTGGGCAGTTGGAATCCATCCTTAAAAATAAAGCTGCCTGAGATGTAATGTTCCAGCATTCATGAGACAAATAAGAAGGAAAAAGAAATTATCATCCCTTTAAAAGCCTTATGCAAAATTCCCCTGTAACTGACTATGATGGAGCTGAACATTTGGAGACCCATGGAAATGGTACTAAAGTAGATTTGCATAAAGCATCGGGAGAGCTTTTGTGAGAATGGAACTAGTGGGAGTTATTTAAATAACAGTATAGCAGCTATTAACAAAATAGCACGACTCAAAATAGTAATTTACTTTACACGTCTCTTCTCAAACGTGTCCAGAGTTGAGCTAACTGTCAGCAAATAGTACAGCACTGCAACCCACCCTCTCAAAATCCTAAAAGGAACTGATCAAGAAATGCTCATCCCTGACAAAACACACTCCCTAGCTGCAGAACCTATTCACTTCCAGCCAGTAAAGCAGCTGTAAAGCATTGTACAGTCCTGGTGAAGCCATATGATCTTGAGCTTTTCACTCCAATAAAGAAGCTTAGTCAGGGAAAGATGAGTTGTATATGCTGAGACTGACTGAGTTACAGTTTGTATTTGGCGTGACCACTGCCATCTCTCTCTCCAATATCATCATCACCTCCTAACCCACTTGTGCCCTGCCTCATCCTCCTGAGAATGTACATCTCCAGGCCCATCTGTGGTGTGTAGAGCACGCTGACACCTTTGCTCGCAGACTCACTAGTGCTTCTCTCCCAGGCAGTGAGAATGCCTTGTCACACTTGAACCACAAGTGGATTCTGGATTCTCTCGCTTGGAGTTCATGGATGTAACCTGGCAGCAACCAATCTATATGTCTTCTGTAAATGGTCCTCCAAGGGTTTACCTGTAGCAGTGCTGTCATGCTCCCAGGAATAATCACAAGGTTTGTGTTTATTTTCCTAAGTCTTTATTCTGTGCTGTGCCCTTGAAACCCACGAGGCTCCAGGGTGGTCTGTGGATCTCATTAGAAGGGTGTGGATTGATGTCTCATGGAGCTCAAACCCAGCTTTGTAATCATTTTGATGCTCTTCCATTTTTAACCCTGAAGCCTGGTGAAAACTTCTGCTTTGGCATTGTCTTTTCTCATGGAATGAGGGCTGGTGGCAGCCTTCCTGCATGTGCTGGGACCACTTCCAAAGGGTGACTGGGGAGGGGACAGAGGGTGGTCTTGGTCTGCTTTCTGGTACCCTGACGTTTAATAACTGTGTTAACCTTGTGTGTTCGCCTTGCCCGGTGAATTGTGGCAGTGTGTGTAAAGGAGCAGCCAGGGCTGTTTGTTTGCTTGCTGTGTGTGCTCACACACGCTGGGGATTTGGAGCAAAAGGTGATACTGAAATGCCACTAATTTCTTGCCGGTAGCTCTTGTGCCTGCAGTTTTCTTTCCTGAGGCTGGGCTGGTTGTTGTTTGTGTTGTGTTGTGTACATACCCGCCACTTCTAATTACTTTTTGGGCTGTCTAGGTGTGAATTCATTGCTAATCCTTTTGTAACGCCTCGTGTATGAAGGTTAGCTTGTTCTTGTCTTCTGCCATCACATGGTCTCATAAGCTGCTTGCATTGTCAGGAATCTCCTGCATGGTCGTCACTGAAGTAACAGTCTGAAGGGCTCTTCTGTGGCTGTTTTTGTTTGTGTGTTAACTGGCAGACATTGATTTTGTGGAGTCCTCTTTTCTAGCTGCTTTGTGATGATTGCTTTGTTTCCCTCTGTAATTCATAATGACCAACTGAGATTTGAATTGCAAGTAGGTTGCACTCAGCTGTGTGTAGGACTTACACAGCAGTAGATACTTGGGGATAGTATGAGAGACAGAGCATGCACAGAGTGTATTTTCCCCTGTGAAACCCCTCCGACCTTTCAGCAATCCTTGGCTCATAGAACTTTGCTTCAGGTACCTGCATGCGTCACCACCCTAACGGCCTTTTCTGCCTGACTTGTGTCATTATTCTTTGTACCGAGCGGTTCTCCTGGCCTGTGCAGTTATTTCCATCGTGCAATTCCATACCGTTCCAACGAGCACCTCTTTCTGTTTATTTCATGGTGTAAAGCCATTAGCCACTCCTCTGTCCCATGGCTGATGGCTGTAGAGGTCCCTGTGGTGGAGCGCCTGTCCCCAGTCTGTTTTGTCTCACCCCACCATCACGTGTGGTTTTGATCTGGATCAGCCCAGTCCTGCTCTCTGCTGTTTGGGAGGGGATGGCTAGAGCTGCAGGCGGTGTTCAGGAGCATTAAAGAAAGATTTTTCAGCAGCTTTCTCTGGTGTTGCCTTATGCTACCAACATGCAGGAGGAGCCTCCTGTGGCAACTGGAGCCTCACTGCAGGGCACAGACCTTTCACTCAATCCATCTGAATTTCCACAGCAGCCAAATGATGTGCGAGTGCAGATTTGTATGGAGTCCAGGAGGAACAGTGTCCATATGGGAGTAAAGTGACTGCGTTGGGGTCTAGTCTGTGCAGATGCTGGAGGACAGACCTTCTCCTGTGTTTGTGTTGTCAGACCTTTGCAGTGCTTTGCTGAAAAGAGGATCATAGAATCATTCAGGTTGGAAAAGACCCTTGTGATAAGTCCAGCTAATAAACCTGCTTTACCAGGTTCACCACAGAATCACAGAATTATTGGGGCTGGAAAAGACCTCTAAGATCATCCAGCCCAGCCCATGACCTAACATCACCACATCAGCCAGACCAGGGCACTAAGGGCCACAACCAGTCTGTCCTTAAACACCTCCAGGGATGGGGACTCTACCACTGCCCTGGGCAGTCCAGTCCAGGCTCTGAGCACCCTTTCCAGGAGGAAGGGCTTCTTAACATCCAACCTAACCCTGCCCTGGCAGCCTCAGGCCCTGCTCTCTCATCCTGGCACTGTTTGCATGGGAGAAGAAATTGACCCCCACCTGACTACAACTTCCCTTTAGGTAGTTACAGAGAGTGATAAGGTCCCCTCTGAGTCTCCTCCAGGCTAAACACCCCCAGCTTCCTCAGCCTCTCTTCATCAGCCTTTCCCTCCAGTCCCTTCCACAGCCTCATTGCTCCTCTGGACCTGCTCCAGCCCCTCAATCTCTTTCTTAAAGTGAGGGGACCAGAACTGCCCCCAGTACTGTAGGGGAGGCCTTGCCAGTGCTGAGTACAGGGGGAGAATTATGACCAGATTCTAAGCACCGTCTAAATGCTGTCATCTAAATGACAGTTAAACACATCTTTAGACACTCAGCCCCCTCCCTGGGCTGCCTGTTCCGAAGCTTGACTACTCTCTCAGTGAAGAAATGTTTCCTAATGTCCAACCTAAATGTACTTTTTTCCCAGAATGAGAGAAACCCTGGCTGTCAAGATCACTCTAAATCACATTCCTTCCTACAAAGGAACCAAAGTCGTAGCCAGCTCTTGTGAGCATTCAGAGATATTAAATGTGTCTCTGCAGAATAAGCATCACCCTGCAAACGAATGATTTTGTTTCTCCAATTAACTGTGTCGCCAAATCCCTGCAATAGGCACAAGGGAGGGGGTTTTGTGTTCAGTAGATAAGAATGAGCTAGGCTTTCCTCCAAATCTTTGTTGCACTAAGAGATTTTTACTTAGAAATTCACAGAGAACTCAAATAGAGATTCCCAGCCCCTGGGATGCTTCATGTGCTCGTTTGTTTCCACCAGAAGTGCAGTAAACGGAGGGCTCTTTGCCTTTTCTTTCGGCCTGGACTGCCAGCCATGCTTGTTTTGGGTGATTTCAAGGTCTGTTTAGAGAATATTGCCTTTCTTTTTTAGCCTGCATCCTCAGAAGCATTCAGTTTGCAATCATAATATGAGCAAGTGCATGGAGGGGCATTAGGGACAGAATGGGTTTGTGAGAGTGAATGCCAGGGACAAAATCCTAACGATCTCAAAATCTGTAACAGACTTCCCAGAGAATTCAGCAGCACCAAGGTTTCAGGACTTCCCGTGTGAATGGACAGCCAGAGCCCTTGGTTGGCAACACCCAAACACCCAGCACCATTTCCTTCTTGACGGAAGCAGTGAGGATCCATTCAAAGTGACCCATTCCTAGGAGGTGCTGCTGTGGAGCTCAGGGCATTAGTTAGGAGGAGCTGGAGCTGTCTCTTAAGACTGTTTCTGAGATCAGTAGGACTCTTTCCAGTTGTGTGCAGAGGATGGTAAGAGAAATAAAGTGCAAATTCAAGAGCTGCTCAGTCTATCTGCCTTCAGGTAGGTCATATCACACAGCCTGCGGATGGACATGCCTCCTGGGTTAGTTGAATAGCATCGGCTCCCCTGCTGTCTGTAACTGTCAGGATGCTGAGAGGCAGATGAGGGCTTTGTGTCTCTGTCCAGCCGACTGGAGGCACTGAGAAGTGGCTGCGTAGATCTCAGGTGGCTGGAGGTACTGGGGTGAGCAACATCTGTTCTAGGAAATTACAGCAAGAGGTAAGCAGAGCAAATGGGGGTTTAATGGGTTATTAGCACAAGTGCAACTGAATGACACAACAGTCATTCCATGTGCCCTGGAACAGGGTTATCTAACACTGAGGTGCTGCTCGGCCGTGTTCCAAGCAAACATGGCATTTCCAGATCCAGTCAGCAGCAGCTGAGAACTTCTCCTTGAACTTCTACCCAGGATGGGGTGTCTCAATTAATTAATGAACTGTTCAGCCTGGAGAAGAGGAGGCTGAGGGGAGACCTCTTTGCTCTTTACAACTACCTGAAGCAGGGTGTAGTGAGGTGGGGGTTGGCCTCTTCTCCTTAAGGACTAGCGCTCAGACAAGAAGAAATGGGTTCAGGCTGTGTCCAGGGAGGTTTGAGTTGGATCTTAGGAAAAACGTCTTCCCAGAAGGAGTGGGGATGCCTTGGAACAGGCTGTGTAGGGAAGGGGTGAAGGCACTGTCTCTGGAGGGGTTCAAAGAATGGGCAAACATTATGTTCCAGGGGATGGTTTAGTGGTTAGGGATTGCAGGGCGGATGGTTGGACTTGATGATCTTGGAGGCCTTTTCCAACCTGGATGATTCTGTGATTGCATGAAAGGTCAATAATTGGACATTCATAGTCATTCTGTGTTAGACCTTCCTCTGCACCTGTTGCTTTTGCTGCGGAGGTGTTTGTCTGGTTTAACACTCAAGTGAGAGCACAACCATATCTCACAGAAGCCATCAGAAGACCACAGCAGTGAGCAGTGTGGGGTGTCACTCCCTTCAAAGGCTGCAGATTTTCCTCTTTTTTTGTTGCATAGCGTTCCCTCCCCTTGAACTATAACTTAAGGAGAGCTTCAGAAAAAGACATTTTCCTCTGTCCTGCTTCTCAGTCAAGTGAGGACTTTGTCCTTCGTGCCAAGTGGGCATTGCCAAGTCAGCTGCAGTGCTGCCTTTCAAGTCCTGGCTGGCTGTGCAGACTGTGTGCAGCAGCATCACTTTGGGTCACATCCAGCAATACTGAAAGACCTCTGTTAGCCCTTGTTGGAAAGTTAGTTGAAGGCTGCTGAAGAATCCACAGAGTCAGAGATAAAAAAGATTTGTCATGCTATGTCTTCTATGTTTTATTTATTTCTCTACAAGCAGACAGCCTGAAACAAAGCAAGAGCGAGGAACGTGGTCCTGAGGCGTTTTTCACATTCAGATTGTTTCCTGTCGAGGAGAATTCAGCCCAACTGTGCAGCTTTAATATACAACTATTTTTTCAAAGCTCACTCCAAATCCCTAAATGCAGCAAAAACTGGTTAATAAAGCAGGGGGCTAGAAGAGGGTCAGGCTTAAAATGAATTTATTCTTTTGCATTCGAGACATCCTCAGAACTCAGCTTTTCTTTGCAAGATGTGATGCTCCAGTGAAGATGCAGTTCAAAGGCTGCAGTGTTTTTCTTGCCAGGCCTGGCTGCATTAAGATACAGCTCAGATGGGCTGAAGGAAGGTGCACTTGAGGAAGCTGCTTGTTTTGTCAAGTCATTCCTACAAAGCTTTGTCCTTATTTGAACCCAAGATCCTGTATCTTTCTGTCTTTCTGAGCAGCAAAAGCACCATCACCGTGGCCTCTCAAGACCAGTTCGACCATAGGATGTGCACTTGCTTGGCTTTCAAACTCCTGTTCTTTAATTTTACTCCTTGAGTACTTATGACTCTGCAATTCTTACATTTAAATTATTCTGGATTGCAAGAGTAGATCACGTCCCAGACGTTAATTTGCTGCAGGCATTTCAGCTGAGTCGTTTATTTATCATAAGTCACCTGAAAAAGGCCACGTGACATCTTTACTGCTCAGACGAGAGGTATCATTCCTTTATTCCTGTGTGATTGTAGAAGAATCGACACATAATGTTTGCAACAACAATCTGGTGTTCCCCACAGTGCAGCAATGTATTTTATTAGCTGCTTCCACACTGTAATTCACAGCTTTATTAATTGCACTGTCATTCGGACAGCCTGGGTGGCAAAGAATGTCTTCATGACTGTCGTTGAGAATATAAATCCTAATGGTATTTTTCAATATCTACAATTTTTTTCATCCCACCTGCTCTCTGTTTTCCTCTAGGGCAGAGCACAGAAATGTGTAAGACAGGACGTGCGTACATTTATCCAGGTTTAGGCTTCCCTCGCCTTAGTTTGAGACTCCAGAGGTGCTAAACCCTTCTTAGCTTCTTGGCCCACAGCACGGAAACAAACCACTGTAATCACAGGGGATCTTAGGTCTGAGGTAGAGCATTACTTTTTGAAAGCTAGTGATTTTCTTCCCAACGTTCATCCTTTAAATCTTCAAAGTTTGAAAGTGATAAAGAATTATTGGAGACTTTTAATATCACCTACAATCATAGAATCATTAGGGATCGGAAGGGACCTGGAAAGATCATCCAGTCCAATCCCCCTGCCACAGCAGGATCACCTAGACCAAGCTGCACAGGAACAGAGCTATTCAGCAGCATGGCAGGCTTGGGTGTGTGATTTGGTGTGTGACTGTACAGCAGGGTTTGGTGTGTTTTGGCAGACACCATCAGGGAGCAGCATTTCAGCGTTAAGGACTTAATGGAATATTCCAGTCTTCCTTTCATAGAATCACAGAATCATCAGGGATCGTAAGGAACCTCAAAAGATCATGTAGTCCAATCCCCCTGCCACAGCAGGACACCTGGATGGGTTTGAAACTCCAGAAAGGAGACTACACAAACCCCCCAGGCAGCCCCCTCCAGCACCTCATCACCCTCCCTGGGAAGAAGTTAGAGAGTCAGTCAGGGTTGGAAGGGACCACAGGATCATCCAGTTCCAACCCCCCAGCCGTGGGCAGGGACACCCCACCCTAGAGCAGGCTGGCCAGAGTCTCATCCAGCCCGGCCTTAAACACCTCCAGGGACGG
>VZRI01006298.1:71037-88173 GCA_013397515.1 Upupa epops
CCCTCCTCTGGACTGGCTTCAGCACGTCCACATCCTTCTTGTAAGAATGGCTCAGAACTGGACGCGGAATTCCAGGTGAGGTCTCATCAGATCAGAGTAGATGGGGAGAATCAGCTCCCTTGACCTGCTGGCCACACTTCTTTCAGGTAAATATGTTTGACCAGCTTTAGTTTTAAAGCTAGAAACTAGGCTCAAAGCTAGGGCTCACTTTCTGGAGCATCATTTCCAAACAAAGAGCCTTCTTTTCTTCTCACACAGGTTACTCAGAGACAATGCCCTGCTCAGACTAGATTTTTATATCTATCAGTGCTCACAGAAGTCTTCAATTCAACTCAAGCTGTTCCAGTGGACCAATAGCAGCAATTATTCTTGCAATATTTAATCAGTTAATCTCTTAAACTAGCAGATTCCCCACTCAGTGCAGGAATCCATGCTGTTTAATTACAACCAAAATGTATTACAAATAAGGAAGTAGAGAGTTAAAAGAGGCTGCTTAGCGTTAAATCGTTAGTCTAATAAAATTATCCTTTCCCATTATAGAAATTGATCGTTTTGCTTCAAAATTTCAGAATGATCATCATTCCTTCATCTCAGATCAGTATCTCAGTGCAGTGCCATTAACCATCATTTCCAGGAAGAAACGATGTAGTGACTTATGTCCATTCTGGAGACTTAATTAAAGAAGAGTGTCGACAAATCCATTGCAGTGAGCTTCATCGTATCAGAGCATTTCACTCTGTTCAGTAACTCTACTAGCATAATTTCATGTTGCTAGGAATAGCGTAGATGCCAGAACCAGAGTGATTGAGTGACAGCAGAGTGCTCATCACCACTCTGGTGTAGGATCTGAGAGTTTTTCGAGACTACATATGGGGAGTTATATAGAGCAATTGTCATTTCCCTTGAGTTCAGCACAGCTTTTGCCAGTGCTGTGATGTTACCCAAATTACGATGTCACGTGCAGTTGTGTGGCCAGTTACATGGATCAATAACTGGTTTGGTCACTGGGCTCAGAGTTTATTGGTCAACAAGTCATCCCTGAATGCTAGGAATGGGCTGAGTAGCACTGATACCTCCTGTAGGACAGAGAATCTCCTTTCCATGTTGCAGTGCACATAATGATACCTGGGATTAATGGGATTCCTGAATTGCAATGAGAAGCAACATGCTGAAACGATAGCAGAATGAGAAATGCAGTCGTAGAGCTGCATTTGATTTCAGATGATTGTAAATCAGTTCTTTTCTCTTCAGGGCTTTCAGCAACTCTATGAAAATGATTTAATTTCTTTGTACTCCCCTGATCTGTGGAAACTTAACGGCAAACTTAACGGTACATTAATTGTCAGCAGTTCATCTTCGCTGAACTAGATTAGGGACTGATCCTCCAAGCAGCTCAGCAGGCTGATCCAAAGGCAGTTGACTATTTGTAGCTCCATGTGAGCTGAAAGTGCTGTAACCGATTTAGCAGGAGCTAAAAGGGGACATTAACACGAGGCCTATTTTACCATGCTGTTCCGTGTTCTGCTGTGACATGCATAGTCGTCGTACAATGAGCACATTGCTGTTGTTCTGTGCAAATCAAGGTACAGAGTGATGATTAGTGATACCCTTCTGCCTTAAATTTCCTTTAGATTAAAGAAAAAATCCCAGTCGGTGGATATTAGCGGGCCAGGATGCAACCCAGTGGCAGCTGAAGCTCCGACACCTCAGCCCAGTAAATCTTTGCTTGCCACTAAGACAGCTACTTCTGAGGAGGAACAGAACAACACCACCAACACCCAGAAGCGCAACCCACGGAGGAGTGAGTTGAAGAGGTACTACACAATTGGTGAGTGTCCTTACGCAGGAAAGAATGCAGTATTTAATAAATAATAATAAATACTTGAAATATTTATTACTTCTTTTGGTGAATGGCAGTTGGTTACTAAGACTGCAAACACCCACAGGGAGCATTATAATGTCATGTCTTAATGCCCATGTCAAACTGCCTTGAAGAATTAACCTGCTTTGTTTATCTGGCACCGTTTACAAGCTTGCTTTCTTCTGCCTTTTTTGATTAAGAGTAAGTATCGATGAAAGCATTAAAGTAATTTTGGGACAAAGGGTATACGAAGAACATTATTGCCTTTGACAATGGGTTGTATCCGAGTTTAGGCAGAGATTGTTTGGAAGGCTCCTAGTTAGAAAGGATTTCTATTTTGGAGAGAGGCAAGACCTGCTGAGTGTGAAGGATTAATTAGGAGAATTTCTGGGTATCTTCATCTGAAAAATTTAGTTTTCTAGATACTCTTCTGTGATTTCAGCATCTATATGATTCTTATAAAACCACCTTGGGCAGACCTTGAAGATGCTTCATAACTTGCTTTCCCATAAATTACTTTGGGACTGAACCTGACTGGTTCCATTTTACTTCTCACTTGATTGAGTGGAGAGTGGCCTTGTGCTTGCACCAAGTTCATTAGTGCTTGTGAGAGGCAGATGGGATTGGTGCAGGCAAGAGGGATGGAGGCTATTGCAGTGCTTTGAAGAGTCAAGATGTCAGTAAATTTAGGGAAAAGAAGTTACACAGGATTCGTGCTCTGTTCAGCTGCTGCAGTGGGATGTGATCACTTCTTTTCCAAGGTAACTAGTTGCCTGTCTTTCACTTGACCAAAATGTGAAGGGAAAGGTGTCATTGTAAGTTCTCCTGTTTTTAAAGAAGGAAGGTGTGATCTGCATGCTTTAATAATGATGGTTGTATTCTAAGTGCTGAACGTTTGTGTTTGCGTTTGTGATGCCCTGCGTTTGTGATGCCCAGGTTTTACAAATGCCTTGTGAAAGCTCACTGAATTGCCAGTAATCACTCCATCCTGCCTATCTCCGAATAAAAATAACTGAAGCAAAGTGAAGGCACCGATGGGTTCATTAACCTCCTGGACAATAGGCCTACAGTTTTATTTTGAAAATCACAAATTGCATAATCCTTCTGTAAAAAAGATTCTGTTGTAACAATGACACCCGCAAATAAGCACTTGATGCTTTCACTCCTAATAGGTAATGTCTAATCAAATCCCTTGGTACTTCTGAGGAGCAACAAGGCTGGGGAAGGGACTGGAGGGAAAGTCTAATGAGGAGAGGCTGAGAGAGCTGGGGCTGTTTAGCCTGGAGGAGACTCATGGGAGGACCTTATACCTCTGTGTAACTACCTGAAAGGAGGTTGCACTTAGGTTGTAGGTCTGGCTCTTCTCCCAAGCAACTAGCAACAGGACTAGAGGGCAGGGACTGAAGCTGTGCCAAGGGAGGATGAGGTTAGATGTTAGGAAGCCCGTCCGCACAGTAAGGGTGATCAGACTTTGGAATGGACTGCTTAGGGAGGTGGTGGAGTCCCCATCCCTGAAAATGTTTAAGGACAGACTGGCTGCGGCCCTTAGTGCCCTGGTCTAGAGGATTGTGGTGATGTTAGGTCCTAGGCTGGGCTGGATGATCTTAGAGGTCTTTTCCAGTCTCAGTGATTCCGTGATGCTGTGCTGAATGTACTGAGACACCTGCAACCGGTCCTGTAAAATCGAAAAGTATTGGATTGCAGGGATGTTTTGTGTACAGTTGCTGTTCAATACCCAAACAAGCACATCAGACCTGTTGCTGACCTTACATTGTTATTCGGGTTTTCCCTTGTTCTGCCCTTGTTTGCATGCTGTTCTCTACCAAAAGCGCCCAAGATTGAGCAATGCGCACTCATCGCTACTGAGGTCAGATTAAGAAAATGAGTTAGAAAAGGAGCCTTCTCAGCTGGCTTTGCTTCTTTTTTCCAGTATAATATTCTCTTGCATTAACCTCAAACCAGAGGCAAATAGTTGTTTGCAGTAGGGACCAGCAGAGCTGGAGCAAACAAAGGCCGGTTGTGTTTTGTGTTATTCATGTTTTCTTTAATAACTTTTCCCTGTAATTATCATAATCTTCTAAGTACTTTATGGCTATGAGAACTGAGTTTGAATTGGATGTTCAGAAGTGCAACGTCTATGTTTTAAGATGTCAGTGTTAGCCTCTCATTGCCTATTGAAGCTTTGGGCTCTGCTGGATTTCTTAGTGGCTACTACAGCGTGAAGCTATGCATAAAGAAACATGTGACCAGCTTTACTGGATCAACTGGCAGAGTAAAATTAAAATTACTCTAAAAATACAGGTTTTTGGAGTAGAAACCATTTCAGAGGTCAGTGTAAACCTCATTTTGCTGTGCAGACCCAAAGACACACGAGCACCTACCTTGCACACCCATTCTACAGAAGAATTTGTAGCAGCTGGTTTATCCTCACAGCTACTGTGAGCAGATACTGGCAACTGCCTGTTTGTAAATACTCTGTGCTCCTGAATACCCTGTGTTCCTAAATACTCTGTGTTGCTAAATACTCTGTGTTTCCACTGTGTTCCTAAATACTCTGCAGCGTCAGAATTGTTTCAGGTTTTGTGTCACTGTATGAGCACACAGGTTTACCTCAGACCTTTCAATGTTGAAGGTGTAAGTGAGGAATTAAATCCAAGAGATCTTAAAATTCCTTCAGCACTACTCCCGTTTCAGAGGGCTGTCACCAAGATAATTATTCTGCATTGCATCTCTCCCACAGACTGCATCTCAGATGCTTCCCTTACTTAATGAGTGCAGTTCCACTTTGTAGAAGCGGGGGAAAAGTAGGTAAGAGAGAAAAGAACTGGGAGAAACAAGCAGTGGGGAACAAATTGTGTGCTCAGCTGAAACGAAACAGAAAATGGAGAGTCTAGACAGGGAGAAAGAACTCTTCCATATGGCAGGCTCAGCAGGCAGGAAGGCTCTTGCACCTCCAGTGCTGAACTGGTGTGAAGAAACTGAGTGGGAACTCCTAGATTAATAAGGCAAATGTAGGAAAAACAGTCTGCATGGTGGGTTGGATGAAGCTTTTTGGAGAACTCTGGAAACAGCACCCAAGACACTTGAAAACCTAAAATTAGACTTTTAGATGCTTCAGGCACTTAAAAATTCAGGCCATTCATTTCTGAAAGTGCTTATTGTTGAACAACTCACTTGGAAGAGAGAAAGAAGGTATCTGGGTCTCCAGCACTCTGCAAAGTGGGCTGGGATATTCCATGATGGAGAGTTGCGTGGGTAGCCTGAATTCCAAGCAGTGAGGCTGCTTTGTCTTAACACTGTGTCCAGCCTACAGCCAGCTCTCCTGAGCCAGTGCTGCCTGTGGGACCTAACTGTAGCGTTGTATGACTGCACTTCAGAGAACTGTGGAATCACGAAGGTTGGAAGACACCTACAAGATCATCCAGTCCAGCCATCAACCCGGCCCCACCTTGCCAAACTGACACAACTTGAGGCCATTTCCTCTTTTCTATCGCTAGTAACTTGGGATAGGGACCAACCCCAACCTCTCTACACCCTTCTTTTAGGTCTTTGCAAAGAGCAGTAAGGTCTCCCCTTAACCTCCTCTTCTCCAGACTAGACAATCACAGTTCCCTCAGCTGCTCCTCACACGAGCTGTCCTCCAGACCCTTCACCAGCTTCATTGCCCTTCTCTGGACCAACCCCTCAATGTCCTTTTTGTATTGAGGTGCCCAAAACTGAACCCAGTACTCGAGATGAGGCCTCACTAGTGCTGAGTACAGGGGAAGGATCACCACGATGGAGGCCTCATGGTGTGATGCCCCAGGATGGATGTTGATGTATGGATAGATGTTTAGCAATCTCTGATGGTGACTGAAGTAGCTCCATTTCTTATCTTATAAAGACACACTCTGAGGGTTTTATGCTCTGGTTCTCATTAAGCTCTGACAGCCTGGTGCACGGTGCTTAGACAGCTCTAAGAGGATACACCCAGTGGGCTGTGTGCCTAGTAACCCTGGTCTTGTAGATATAAAAGGACATTTTTTGTTGTATTTGCCACTAAAGGCAGGGGTTTTGTTGATTGCCATTAAAATCAAACTGCAGCACTGCTGAACATGTTAATTCAAAATGTTTTCCCGAGTTTCGGAATCGGGCAGAAGAAATCAGGAAGCAGAACAGTAGTTCATACCAGATAATGTTGTTATAGCACAGTGCTGGTGGGGAGAGGAGGAATGCAGCAATTCTTAGTACGTCTGTTGATGAAAGCCTTACTGCAAACACTGCGGTACAGGCTTCTGCCGCCACAGCGTATTTCATTTAGAAGACGAACTGTCAACTGTCTCAGGAGGCATCTTCTGTTGGTATAGTCTCTGTCATCAGCGGAAGGTATCACTGCTATAGTAGTTCTGTTTACACAGAAAGCATTCAGAGCAGTGGAATTAACATACAAAATCATCGTGGAAGAGAAATGAAGCTTCTGGGAGGAGGAATAAATCCATGTTAATGGCTAACTCAATTTTTCATAGGTTTTTATTTTTTGAAAGGGAATTTTTATGAGGGACTCGATAGGACAAGGGGGATGATTTCAAGCTAAAAGAGGGGAGATTTAGATTGGATCTGAGGAGGAAATCCTCACCCTGAAGGTGCTGAGGCACTGGAACAGGTTGCCCAGGGAGATTGTGGTTGCTCCATCACTAGAAGTGGACAGGTTGGATGGGGCACCCATGGCAGGAGGGTTGGAGCTAGATGATCTCTGAGGTCCCTTCCAACCTAAGCCATTCTGTGATCCCAAAACAAGTGTCTCCTAGCTAATGCCAAAGTGATAAATACATTACATCAGACTTTGTTGTGGGCTCCTAGTCTTCTTTGTAAAAGAAAGGCTCAGTGGGCAGGCACTTTGAAATATATTTGGGATTAGTTAAATCACTGCTACTAATCCAGTATTTCAGAATGTATTGCAAAAAGAAGATAGATCTTCCTAAAAATTTACTTATATATAAATGTGAGCAAACATTGGTCACTGTAATTACTATTAACACACAAACCAGTGTTGATAGAATGATAGAGACTGTAATAGTTGATAATTTTATGAAGATTATTTTCCCTGTGATTAATGACACAGACTGTTCCTCCTGTTATGAATGGGAGAACTAAATGAAAACTGAGCAGCTGCTATTTCATGGATGAAACTGTAGCTCGCCCTTGGTTTATGAGCTTTCCAGTTATGACTTTTACACTGATTTGAAAGCATAAATAAATATCATATTGTTGACACGTGCAGCACATTCACCTTCTATCTGTTTACATACATGCCAGGCTGCTTCCAGACATTTATCACTCGGTTTAAAGTATTGCAGAGGTATCAGATTTAGTGTGAACTCATCCCTATTTATTACTACAGTCACAGGGTGTCACAGTCACTGCTAATATAAAGTTGTTATGAGGGCCTAATTTCAGTTCAAGCGGTGATTTCATACACCAGAGATTGCTTATTTTTATGGAGTTGTGTTACTCATGGACCAACTTAGACATTTGGGAGAGCTGGTGGGAGAGAGCTATAGACTGCTGATCAGACATCACAGCAAATAAACTAGAAGAGAACATCGTTGCACCTGAAATTGTATCCCTGTTTACAGTCAGGCTGACAACATGGGGTTCATCTCACGGGATTACTCGCCCTTGTAGTCCCTGATTAAGAACAAAGTTGGGGGCTGCCTCTTGCTTTCTCCTCTAAAGCATGAAACTTGTTTAAGAGACATCATTAGGGCATTGTGGCTGTTTCTTTTTTAAATGTTCAAATCCTTTCCTGCTCTGAGAGATTTTATGTGGGGTGCTCTAGAGGTATCTTACTCTCTTTGGGGACATGATATGAGAATAATGGGTGAATTTACTGCAGACAGGTCTTCCAGCAAAAAACTTCCCCTCCAGACATGGCTCTGAAAGGTGGCTCCTGTCCTTTGGCAGTTGCACAGCTTTGGTTCTCTCTGGCAGGATGAAATGTGGTTCCTTTCTGGAGGTGCTCCCCAAACACCCAGCTTTTCTCCTATTTAAACAGTTACCTTTCTTGTTAGTCGCCGACCCTAGCAAAGCCTGAAGCACAGCCTGATGTATTAGAAGTCAGTAGGGAAGTGCTGGTGATGCTATAGCAATGATGCTATAAATCTGGGTGGCGTCCTCTCCTTTTCACAAGACAGGTGAGGCTGCAGCTCTCTTAGAGGATGCAGATGCTGTTCACACACACTTGCAGAGTCAGCCGGTGCAAATCCAACCCCATGCACTTAGAGTTTCCTCATGGAGCACAGACCTCTTTCTGAGGAACGTCATTCTGAGCGTTCCTTTCAGATATGATCTTGAGAAGGTCTTTAAGAAAGAGGCCATTTCCCAGGCACCTCATTATCTGATTGTGAGCGATAAGGAAAGGGAAATAATTTGTGGAATGTGTGGGTAATAAGGAAAGTGGCTTCCTAGCAACAGTAACTATGCAAAATTTGTATTCATTCACCTTTCCTGAGTGTTTGTATTAGTGATTCAGATCACAGAGATGCTCTGGATCAGCACACAAGCATTTGCTTACGCCTGTGTTTTTCTCTTTTTTTAAGAATTTCAAACTTGGAGCCATTAAAAGCCAGTTTTTAATGTTGTACCCTTCTTTTGTCCTTTATAGATACTCTGGGTATCCTTTGAATATAAATGAGTTCTGAGCTATTGAGACAGAATCCACCAGAAGAGTGAAGCTCATTAATGTCCTTTCATCTCAGTGTGTCCCTTTTGGTAGCATCTGGGTTTGGTTTTAATCATATAGATTGCTATCGGCTCATCTGCTGAGTCATTGAGGGCAAGAAATCTTCGAGGGTTTTATCATCTCCTTGCTTTACATCAGGATGAAGATGAAATATGGTACAGTTCTCTAGACAAGTTAGTGAAGTCCCTGAGGGATCAATACTGGGACCGGTACTATTCATTATATTCATCAACAACTTGGATGAGGGAACAGAGTGCACTGTCAGCAAGTTTGCTGATGGCACAGAGCTGGGAGGAGTGGCTGGGCTGCCAGTCAGTGGGACCTGGACAGGCTGGAGAGTTGGGCAGGGAGGAATTGCATGAAATTCAGCAAGGACAGTGTAGAGTCTGGTGTCTGGGCAAAAACAACCCCAGGGACCAGGTTCAGGTGGGGACTGAGCTGCTGGAGAAAGGGACCTGGGGGTCCTGGTTGCCAGCAAGGTAACCATGAGCCAGCAATGTGCCCTGATGGCCAACAAGGCCAGTGGCATCCTGGAGTGAATTAGAAGGGGGATGGTTAGTAGACCGAGAGAGGCTCTCCTTCCCCTTTGTTCTGAAGAGACCCCATCTGGAGTATCGTGTCCAGTTCTGGGCCCCTCAGTTGCAGAAGGACACAGAACTGGTTGAGAGAGTCCAGTGCAGAGCCACAAAGATAATGGAGTGGAGCATCTCCCTGCTGAGGAAAGGCTGAGGGAGCTGGGTCTCTTGAGCTTGGAAAAAAGGAGACTGAGGGGAGACCCAATGAATGTTGATTAGTATGGAAAGGGTGAGTGGAAGGAGGTCAGGAGGAAGGATCTAGGCTCTATTCTGTAGCATCCAATGATAGGCCACGGGAACCGGGTGTCAGCTGGAACAGAGGCAATTCCACATCAAGATGGGAAGAAACATCTTCACAGTGAGGGTGACAGAGCCCTGGAAGGGGTTGCCCAGGATGGTTGTGGAGTCTCCTTCTCTGGAGATGTTTCAAACCAGCCTGTACTGTTCCTGTGTGACTGGATCTAGGGGATCCTGCTCTGGCAGGGAGATTGGACTGGATGATCTCTAAGGTCCCTTCCAATCCCTAACAGCCTGTGATTCTGTGACTTGCAAGATCAGCTAGTAATAGCGTGTAATCTTGGGGTACTAGAATTTTAATCTCTGGGGGAGAAAAAAAAAGAGAAACTGATTTAGCCTGTCAGCTTGAGGCTGATAGAGGGAGAATCACATGAACTGTGCCTTGAGCAGCAGTCTTTGGAGTCTTGTGGAACATCAGGCTCTTCCTTCTAACAAGGAAAATGTGGATTCAGTGCTGAAATAACTGGATGCTGTAGTGACAGCAGATGCAGGTAGGACTGGGGCTTTTAAGCCAGGGGACCGGGTTCAGAGAGTACAACAATTACTGGTAGTGGGAAAGGGCTAAGGGAGGGAGCTCTTGAGAAAAGTCTTGATCCATAAAAGTTCATGGGACCAAATGGGATACATATGAAGGATGCTGAAGGAGTTGGCTGACATCACTGAGAGGCTATTTTCTGTTATGTTTGAATAGTCCTGTTGATGATGGAAGGACTTTGATGACCGAAGAGAGGCAAATGCTGTACCCCTGTTCGAAATTGGCAAGAAGGTTTATCCAGATTCACTCAGATAAACTGGAGTGCAGATGCACTTGAAGCTATTTCTGGACAAGTGGAGGTGATTTGGAAGAGCCAATGTGGCCTTCCCATGGGAAAATCATGCTTTTTGAATTTTATTGCCCTTTGGAATGAAATGATTAGTGGATGAAGGGCGACTGGTAGATGCCATTAACCATGACTTCAAGTCATCATCTTCCAGAGCATCCCTTTATGTGGAGGCATTATGGCCTAGGTGCTTGGACTGCTTCATGGCTGGAAAAATCTCAAAAGGCAGTGGTCACTATGATCAGGAGCCCCGTGAGGAAAGGCTGAAGGAGATGGAGAAAGAACAGATTCATGTGGACCTTACAGCACCGGCCACTATCTGCAAGGAGACTAGCTAGAAGGTGTCTGGCAGTCTGCTCTTTGCAGTGGTCCATGGCAGGATGATGGGACACAAATGGCCTGAATTGAAATGTAAGAAGTTGAGACTTGGTATCAAGAAAAACTTCTCTGTGGGGAGAGTCAGGGATTTCATCAGGATGTACAGAGTCTCTATCCTCAGAGCTTTCCAAGACCCAACAGGGTAGTGCACGGAGCATCCTAGTCTGCTCTCCAAGGTGACCATCCTTTAAACAGGTGATTGGACTTTAAATAACCTGAGGTCCTTCCCAGCCTGAATCAAGCTTGAAATTTAAGGGGATGAGTTTTCCTGCACAGGCAGAGGGCTGCTCCAAGCTTACCCCTTTCACTTCAGCTAATGTAAGAGCCCAGATTTTGAAGTCTTTGTGATGGACTGCTAGGCTGCAGTGATTTCCACTGATTTTATCTGGTAAAGTTCTTTATGAAAAGAGGGCTTATTATCACACCAAAGCACCTGTTGTGACTACTCATATTTTATTCATTCTGAAGTCAAATGTGAGCTTTCCAGACAGCTCAATCTTTCCATAGCTAAAAAAAAGCTATAAAGCTGTTTATTAAAAAAATAAAGTGATTTCTTTAAATGAAAAGGGAAAACAGCTGAACTCATTCCCTGCTCTTCTGATTCCCCACTCTTCAACATTCCCTTTAAAGACCTTAAAATATCACCAAAGACCTGTTAGAGCAAGGGGAGTCATAGCAATTCTGGTTTAGGGATCATTTCTGTTCCCCGATTTTAGGTGTCAAATCTGAGACCCAAGTTTAGTGACAGTGTGAGATGTTTTGGATGGTTTGTCTTGTGTTCCCTGAAGGTTTGTTTAAATCCATCAAAAAGCTGCAGAGATGAGGGGTGGGAGTGGAAGGACAAAGAACCCACTGCACGTAGCTGCAGTTTGGAAGGTGACTTCCCTGCTCTCTGAAGCCAACACTGAGGTGGGGAAGTGGATAAGTTTTCTGATAACAATCTAATTCAGTCCATTCTACCAGGACAGACATTACCCAGTGCTTAGTATTTTACAAAGGACTACCAGACATCTCCCAGGACATCCTGGGCCCCAAATAAGCTGCTTGAAAATCTTCCTCTTCTGCTGCCAGGCTGTTGTTTTTTCCTCTTGTTTTCAATTTCTTTATACTCTTCCCTGTCTTCAACCTTTATATTGCTAGATAAATAAGAATGAGATGTGCTCTTCAGGGACAGTGCTGCTGCGTCAGGTTCATCCCCAGGACTGCTTGCTATGAAGGTCCTTCTGGATTTTAGCAAACTGGTTTGGTATTGTGCTCTTCCCTCCAAAGCCCTGTGTGTTGTTGCTAAACCCTGATATTTATCTTGGGCCAAGAAGAGGAGTTGGATTTTTATCAGGGAGTTATTGTACTGTTGAGAGTTCCACAGTTGCAGAGCATTAGTATGCACATAGGGGTATGCAGAGACTTTACCAGCATTAAATATTCAACATTTATGAAGGCAGCCTTTTTATAAATTTAGATACTAATTGGCCAGATAGTCTCATGAAAACTAAACAGTGGCAGCAGCCCACTAGGTTTCCAATGAATCTCACTAATTAATATGCTTGAGAGAGTCTTTTATTCTTTTAATTTGCAGAAGAGAGAATGACAGTCTTTCTCCTCTGCCAGAGGAAATGTGGCAAGCATGATGTATTGGGAGAGCTGTTGGTTTGCAGCTTCTCAGGCACCTTAGCTGTATGTTGGTTTAAGATCCTGTGTGAATTCTTGGATATGTAATGAGATGCCTTTGATCCCCCAGGGATTGGTGCTGGGCCCAGTTCTACTCAGCATCTTCATTGATCACCTGGATGAGGGAATCCAGTCTACCCTTAGAAAATTTGTGGATAACACCAAGCTGGGGGGGGAGTGTTGATCAGCTGGAGGGGAGGTGGCACAAAAGGTGTCCAAAAGGCCAAGGGCAATCCTGGCTAGTGTGGCCAGCAGGACTAAGGGTGTAATTTTCCTCCTGCACTGGGCACTGGTGAAGCCTCTCCTTGAGAACTGTGTGCAGCTCTGGGCCCTACCCTTCAAGAAAGAGTTTGAGGTACTGGAGTGGGTCCAGAGGACCAACAAGGCTGGGGAAGGGACTAGAGAGAAAGTCTGAGGAAGAGAGGCTCAGGGAGCTGGGGCTGTTTACCTTGCAGAAAAGGAGACTCAGGGACGACTTTATGCCTCTGTATAACTAACTCCCTGAAGGGAGGTTGTACCCAGGTGGGGATCAGGCTTTTCTCCCAGGTAACCAGCACCAGGATGAGATGGCAGGGTTAGGCTGGATGTTAGGAAGCCCTTCCTCACAGAAAGGGTAATCAGACCCTGGAATAGACTGCCCAGGGCAGTGGTGGAGTCCCCATCCCTGGAGGTGTTTAAGGACAGACTGGCTGTGGCACTCAGTGCCCTGGTCTGGCTGATGTGATGTTAGGTCCTGGGCTGGGCTGGATAAGCTCAGAGGGCTTTTCCAGCCTCACTAATTCTGTGTTTCTATGATTGTGTCATCTACCTACAGTGGAAATGATGTTATTTTTTCTTTTGTGTGTAAAACAGGGCTGAGGTGGGTTGGTCTGGGTCTGATACTCTCACTCTCGATAAGTTTGAGAATAGATCCTCTGGATACTGCTTACATGCAGTCAGAAAATTAAGTGATGTTTTGAGAACTGGTGTTAAATTCATTGAGGAAATGAAATGGCAAACATTCCAAGAACAACAAACTCTTGTTTTAATAAAACATGAGACTCAGACTGTTCGCAAGTCAACATAGCTGTGAATGTTAACGTCAAATCCATGTTGAAAATGGCTTCAGAAACAAACCATCACCCTCAGATAATGCTGGGTGACACCGATGTTACTCTGAGCTAAGAAAAATCTCACGTAGTGCTGTGGCCCAGTCTCAGCTCTAGTAGAGACAGATGATTCCCTTTGGGGTTGCAACAACACAACACAGAGCTGAGTTGGTTTTGATAGTTTTCAGTTAAGGCAGAACAACTTTAGAGTCATTAGAGTTGAAAGAGATACAAGACTCTACAAGAGACCTACAGCTTCCTTGCATTATCTGACACAGGTCTAAACCTCTCCTAATGTTTGATTGTAGGTTGTCTGGTCAAGAGTAAGATAGAAACATTCCAAACCTGTCAGATAGATGAGGATAATAGATAAAAAATAGGTAAAAGATGAACCTTCTTTCTCATGAGCAATGATTTCCTTGGCTGCTGGAAAGCAAACCAAGGCAAGTTAGTTGGCCTGGTTTACATACATTTCTCTGTGAGGGTTACAGATGGGATTGTAGCATCACAAATAAAACACTGTGAGAGTTAGGACAGCTAATCTGAGCGGGGGGCAGCTCCCACCCCACAGCAATCTCTTGCAAGAGAGGAAGAATGTATTTTTCCATGGCAAGGTTGTTCGGAAGGATTGGCTCTTTTACAGGAGATACATCCAGTGGGATAGCGTGCTTCTAAGAATAGCATGTCCTTAAAACACTCGATTGTAACTGAGCTGCCAGCAAACAGCTTTTCCAATAAGCACCATTAATACAGGTGGGATCGGTTCAGCTCAGTGTCTCCGTAATCACAGATCAGGGCTCCTGCATCTGATGGTCTAAAGAAGCCCCATCTCCTTTGCTGTTTTACTGCCATAAAAACCATCAAATTGATTTTCTTATTTCATTTACCAGAGGCAGAAAAAGCATAACTTCATTTTCTTCTGGAAAGTTGGCCAATTTCTTCTTGGGGGCAATAAACATTTTTCTTTACTCTGACAATAACAATGTGCTGCAAGTTCTTTGGTAATGACTTAATTTGTGCATTTTTCTGGAGGGGGTGGTGAAATGACAACCAGGGACAAATTGGGTAAAAAAAAGGAGCTTTAATTTTATTGTTTTAAACATGAATAGCAAAGCTGCTTTACATTTGGAGAGAGAAAAGAAGTCTATTACACAGCGTATCTGTATTACTTTGCAAAGAAAGGCTGGGAGACGATTCCAGATGGTTGAAATCGTATGTCTGAGGGATATATAATTCATCTGAATAAACCAGGAGGGTAGATTTAGATTAGATTTTCGGAGGAAATTCTTCCCTGTGGGGGTACTGAGGCACTGGAACAGGTTGCCCAGGGAGGTTGTGGATGCCCCCCTCCCTGGAAGTGTTCAAGGCCAGGTTGGGTGAGGCTCTAAGCAAGCTGGCCTAGTGAGAGGTGTCGCTGCCCATGGCAGGAGGTTGGAAGTGAATGATCTCTGAGGTCCCTTCCAACCCAAACTATTCTGTGATTCTATGATTCTTTGATTCATGGATCCATAGAATCATTTGGGTTGGAAGGGACCTTAACGATCATCCAGTTCCACACATCAACCCCCACCATGAGCAGGCTTTTGTGGTGTGTAGCACAATGCATAGATTGTTCTGTCTTTGGTAAAAGCAACAATGAAAAAGCTATTCTTTCTTTGTCTGGGGTTTATATGTCATGAGCTTCATGTTCATCTGCTCAACGAAGTTCCCTTAAAACCACCTGCAGTCGTAGCACAGCGTTGTGGCGGTATTTATCCCCTTGAAACCAACCAGGTCTCCAGTTGCCTTGCTGGTCTGTAGCTTAAGGCAGAAGTATCAGAAATACAAATTCCTGTGCAAATTGCTGTTATTTATAAAAACCCCAGCCCTGAACACCATTTAGATATCTGTGCTGTTAATGTTAAACCAACAACATGGAGTTATAGAATCCTTAGGGATCAGAAGGGGCCTTGAAATATCATCCAGACCAGTGCCCCTGCCACAGCAGGATCACCTAGACCAAGTTGCACAGGAACACATCCAGGCGGGTCTGGAATGTCTCCAGAGAAGGAGACTCCACAACCCCTCTGTGCAGAATGTTCCAGTGCTCCATCACCGTCCCTGGGAAGAAGGTCCTGCTGATATTTATAGGGAACCTCCTGTTTCAGCTTGCACCCATTGCCCTTTGTCCTATGCACAGATGACCTTGAGAAGAGCCTGGCTCCATCCTGACACCCACCCCTCACCTATTTATAGACATGAATGAGGTTACCCCTCAAACATGCCTGTTTGGGGAGGATGCCTGTGTATTTAATCCAAAGCAAAACCCAGTATCCATGTCTGTTGGCTCCCTCCACCCCAAACCTTCCTTCTCAGGCCCTGTGTGACTCCATCGGTGCCAACTGGGCAATGACCAGGAGCCGTGGACTGGAGCCGATTTAGAAGGCTGTATAACAGTGCCCCCAGGTGATAGCCTGGAAAGTAGAGTTTGCTGTCAGAGCAATAGAGTTCAACAGTTCTGTTGCAGATTGTCTCTGCTCTGAAGCATAAGGCAGAATTTTCTATGAGTCACGGAATCATACAGTACAATTCTGATTCTATCGTTTTCTTCCCCAGGCCAGTGCCTTGAGACCTTCAGGCATAACTAGCCAGTGTTTGCTGGAGTATCCATTGTCACGACAGTGCCTGCGTATGTCAGGTCTATTGTGGGGGGGTTAAGGGGAAAAGCATAGGTTGCTTTTGGCATTCTTGGTGGTTTTTGTGGGTTTCAGGAGGCATTTTTAGGTTATGGAAAAGAATCCATCTCTCTGTGTGTCTGTACTTCCGCTACAGCACTGATGAGAGAAGGGTCTGAACAGCATTCTGACAAACACCTCATGATCTGTACGTCTGCTTGCTCAGGGCAGGCGGGAGAAATGTGTTAACTGTTATCAGTGCCAGGTTGAATCCAGATTATTTAGCATCAAGTGATGTTGTTTGGAAGCAAATTTCACCTAGGTGTGACATCCGTGATGACCCCCCGGAGTGCTTTACGTAGAGAAGTTGGTACAAATGTGATCCCATCCAAACTGGGGAAACTCATACTAATAAAACGACATCTTTCCAGCTCTGAGTAGTTTCTCAGTCCAAGCTGTGTTAGTTGTTTGCTGGCACGCAGGATGTGTTAGCATGGGAAGATGATTGAAAACAAGTCCACGTCATGTTTGGTTGATATGTCTTTGCAGGGGCCACAGGTTCTGGCTAGCTGCAGAAACACACAGAGCCCTGTTCTTTCTGAGTGATTCCCTGCTGGATAGTTCAGTCCTACTTTCTCTTTTGTGCTCCCAATGAGATCATCCCCATTATCCTGTGGAGTCCATGTGGGTCAGACAATTGCAGCAGTTGAAACACCTTGTATGTGACTGGTTCTTCCTGGAACAGCATTTAAAAGGGCACAGTGTGTTCAGCAAAGCTTCTTTCCTGATGTATGATGTGGGTGACTTTCTCAATCACAGGTCAGGAACAAATCCAGCCCTTTTGACATGGCACAGCCCCCAAGAGTTACAGTCAGGGCTGCTAATGGAAATAATTTGTGAATACAAATCACTGGTGACATGTGGGCCCCTACAAACCACATGAGGTTCAACAAGCACAAGTGTAAGGTCCTGCATCTGGGTCAGGACAATCATAGAATCATTAGGGATTGGAAGGGACTTCAAAAGATCATCCAGTCCAATCCCCCTGCTACAGCAGGGTCACCTAGACCAAG
>VZRI01006298.1:94772-119682 GCA_013397515.1 Upupa epops
AAAGAAAACCATACTCTCTCTTTTTCAATCAGTTTTCAAATGAGGATTCAAGGGAGGGGAGAGAAATCAGTGAGAGGACTTCTTGGACCAGCCTGCTTCAGCCGTGCCAGGCATGCATGGCCTGCACAGGACAACTGTCCCCATGCAAAACACCCATAGCACTCAGAACCAGGGCTAACACAAGCCAAAACAAATCTTGTTGGTTAAAACCATTTCTCTTTTCCCCAACAATTCTCCCATAAGTGAAATTTGCAAACTCTGAGGGAGCACAGGGCATGTGATGGATCACTCCATGGGAGCCATGCACAGCACCCTCAGATGCAAATGTTCACCCCAAGTTGCCAGTCACTGTCCAATGGAGAGGGCTGCAAAACATCACCAATCGAGAGGACTTAGTCCTTTGTGCCCATTAAGCCTTTCTTTTGGTGCCGTTGAGAGCACCAGGGGCCATGCATATACGCCAAGGCAGACTGGCTCCCAAAGTGCCGTGGGATCCCACTCACAGAGCTGATGTGAGCGAAGAGGCAGATACAAGAGTTCCCAGTGGGAAACGTGAGAGACGAAGAAGATTAAAATAAAACAACAGGACACAGATTGCAGAGCTAGACAAAACACTAAATGCAGATGCTCACACATTTATCCCTGTTTGTGAGGGCTGGGCTTGGTGGTTTTCTTTCTTTTACTGTTTGCTTCCCTTCCCCCCCCCAAAGAAAACTGAAGGAACAGAAAGGATCAGAGCAGTAACTACAATGCTTTAGCTGTTCCCAGCTGGTGGCTGGCATTTTAGGGGCATTCCCAGCAGGAAGAGTTCAGAATAGCTCTTTGGTTACTGTTGGCTGGGGTTCTTAATGAGCCATTCTTCGAGTAGCAGTGATTCAGCAGACTGTAGATGTGGTTTAGAATTTGACCCTATTTTTTGTCAAGTGCCTGACACACACTTAATTTCTATAGACGTGATTGTGATACCCACAGCTTGCTTTGGGACTGTGCTCGAGTGTTTCAGGAATATCTCTGGCATTTTTGCGTTCTATGAAGTGATTTTGTCTCCTCTTTTCAGCTACAAATGCAGAGAAAAAGGAAAATTAAAGCTGGAAATGGTTCTTTCCAGAGTTGCAGGTATTGCAAAAGATGAGCGAAAGAGTGTAGTGCTCAAAATATTTCATTAGTGTAATTAGTAACAGGCTGTTATGGGGGAAGAAGATTAAAATATGAATCAGCATGAATGGGTAATAACATGGAATCATTAGGGATCAGAAGGGATCATCTAGTCCAATCTCCCTGCCACAGCAGGGTCACCCAGACCAAGTCACACAGGAACAGATCCAGGCGGGTCTAGAACATCTCCAGAGAAGGAGACTCCACAACCCCCCTGGGCAGCCTGTTCCAATGCTCTGTTACCCTCACCATGAACAAGTTCCTTCTGATGTTGATATGGAACCTCCTCTGTTCCAGCTTACACCCACTGCACCTTGTCCTGTCACTAGATAAGATTGAGAAGAGTCTGGCTCCATCCTCCTGACACCCACCCTTTGCCTATTTATAGACATGAATGAGGTCACCCCTCAGCCTTCTCCCAGCTCTCTCAGCCTTTCCTCAGAAGGGAGGTGCTCTACTTCCTTCATCATCTTCATTGCTCTACGTTGGACAACGTCCAGCAGCTCTGTGCCCTTCTTGAACTGAGGGGCCCAGAACTGGACAAACATCACCTTAAGTTATTATCATGTTCAGCTGTGATACCTGAATTGGGACAGAAGATCTTGGGGCAGAAGGGGGCTTTATTCAATGACTGTTAAGGTTTTTAATCACAAGCATTAATGTAGGAGATGTTTCTAAATGTTTTTTTCCCCCTTTCCAGGAGGAAATAATCATTCTGTTCACTAAGCAGCTCTGATGAACCCTAAGCATTTCACTATTTTGTTCTCTTCCAGTATGTGAAAGTTTCTCCTAAAAATGAGATGCCTGTATATTTATTATATTTATTGCCTTTTTCCAGTCCATGATGGTCGGTGACAGATGATTTTAGATGATCCCAACAGTATGGGATGGAGGGGACCTTTAAAGGTCATCTAGTCCAGCACTCTTTTTCAATCTCTTTGGTGCCTGGCAGCAGGTTTACGTGTGGGGTTGGAGCCAGGCTCTCCTCAGAGGTGCATAGCAAACAGGTGATGGCAGTGGGTTCAACCTGCATTAAAGAAAATCACAGATAAATATAAATAGTTGCATAAACTTTAGTCCACAATGACAGTGGAAACCCTGTCCTTGGGGTTATTCAAAACTCAGCTGGACGTGGTTGGATTAGTGACCTCCAGCGGTGTCTTCTGACCGACATTATTGTGTGGTTCTGAGGTTGAGGATATTCCGACTTCTGATCTATGCAAGTTGACCTGCCTATGGAAATAGTCTGAATGTGTTCTTGGTTTGGTTGGGTTTTTCTCCTCTGTTCTGCTGTCCATAAGAAGTTACCTTTCCTATTCCTTTAGGTCCACATTTTAGCAATGAGCTTGGTACCGTTGGGTTAATGGTTGGACGCGATGCTATTAAAGGTCTTTTCCAACCTAAATTATTCTATGATTCTGTGATCTCTTAGAAAAACCTCTTTGCAACAGCAGTGTTTTCAAATGTGAAATCTGACTGTGTGGAAAAACTCACTTGAAACTCCTTTCCTTCATAAAGTAGAAAAATAACCTAATTATAAAGGTTCAATCAGGTCCAGCTTCCTAACGTAAAGGTTTCAAATAGGAGTTTCTGTTTCTTGTTCCTTTGCCTGTCAAGGCAGTAAATTTTCACCCGAGAGCTATTCAATTTGCCTTCAAAAGATTAAAATATATTTAAGGGTTTATTGTGACAGCTGTTTTTAGAAAACACTTCAGCAATCTACAGAATCAGTGAGGATGTCAGCCTTATAGATATGGATTAAGGATTCCATTGCTGCTGGCAGCATCAAAGCTGCAAGAAAAGGAAGGTTTTCTTCCCAGAAAATGCAGCTTTATTGCACTTTGTAGTTAGAAAATTGGTACTTGTGGTCTTAAATTCGTCCCCTGTGTACAGAATTGTCCCCACAGCTTTCCTACAGTGGTTAGGTTTGCATTCAACATCCCTAGGGCATGTGGATTAAATCAGAATGTCAGCAGGGCCGCATTCTGCCACAGAAGGAAGACTGGGGTTGAGGTGTAATATTGGAGCGGCTGGTTAATGAAATAAATGGGTTGCTGGAACGTATGCTTGAGATTCCCTTGAAAGCAAGCCCAGATCGAAAGTCTCCGAGACCAAACCTACTGTCTGTGAGGCTGAAATGTGATTTGCTGCAATTTGAAAGAAATAGATCAAGGTCCTGTGAAAAATCTGCATATTGGCAAAGGTCTGATGAGGGGAGTCTGGGGCTGAGCTCCACTGCCTGCAGCTTTTGAGTTGTGTTTTCATGTGGCTTCAAGATTGGGCCACCTTATGACCGTAGAATGTGCTTTAACTGGCTGTTGTGATGGTCCGTGATTGCTACCTTAGAGCCGAGTGGTGAACAAATACACAACCCAGGCTGTTGTGGAGGGGTTGTTTTTTCTGTACAGTGTCGTCTTGGAACCAACCAGCCTCCACCTTCTACCTGTATTTGTGTCTGATTGTGGGACAGACGGCTCATGTAGGGCTTTAGTTTTAGAGTCTTCTCCTCTTTGCCAGAAAATTGAAGGTAGTATGATTATACATCCAAAGGTTTTGTTCTTTTTGAAGTTAATTGCAAGGAATATAAATCACTGGTCTTTGAGGAGGAGAAAAGGGGGGGGGAGAGAGAAGAAAAACAAGGTGATGAATGTGTTTGGAGGAAAATTGAAAGGACACTGTGGAGGTGTGCGTTGCATATGTGTCCCTGAATAAAATCACGAGTGTTCAAAGCCTTTGTGACCCATGTGGAACAGGAAAGGGAAAAAGGGAACCACCTTTAGGATAATAGGAATTGATCCACCTTACCGTTTGTTTGTGCTGCAGCCCAGCCCGAGCAAGAACTTCACCTCAAATACAACATTGTTGGAGCTATGGGATGCTTGTGTACAGGGAGCTCTCCTTTTCTGAGGGATTAAAGGACATGAGTTCTGGAGGTGGTAGTATGTGCTTTCTATCGTTACAGAGAACAACTTTCCTTCCAATAAAGACATAAACATATTGAAAAGAAAATGAAAAAAACCTGGAAGGTCAGGTACAGACGGGGAGCTGCATGTGTCAGCTGCTCAGAAATCTACAGCTCTGGACATTTTGCCTTGAGGGGTTCTGGCTTTGAGTCCAGAGCAAAGAGCTGGTGTGGCTCCAGCGTGACTGCAAGGAAAGACTCCCAGACGTGGAAATGACCTAGAGAAAAACCTGCTAGAATACTCTCCCAAATCCTTTGCACTTTTCCAGCTCTTCTTTCCCACAGTGATCATCTGTGTTTATGGATACTGGAGAAATTTCTCTCGGAGATTATTTGTCTAGGTCGCATTTTCCTATTGCATCCTGCCCTGCGTGGGCAGAGCAGTACTGCCTGTAGGTTGAGGAGCTGCCCACGAGAAGGCACTGCAGAGTTTAAGTTTGATGACAAAAGATAGACTAACAAGTGAGGTTGATGCCTGGCTGTATCCCAGTGTTCCCAGTGGAACTGAGAAGAGCCTGAACATGCCGTGGCTTTGCTAAATTACATTACGTGCTAAATTCTATCTGATTCTATCTGGGGTATTGCTTTTCAGGTTTGGCCACTGTTGCCTCTGAGCCCCTCCACTGGGATCAAACTATCACGATGCCAGCACAGAATTTCCCAGAGAGGAATAGGGAACACTGTGCTTCCTCAGCAGGCAAAAACCAGCCTGGTGCAGGGACCAGATCAATGAAAAACAGCTCAGTTTCCGTGTCCTGCTGGGTCTTCACCTGCTGTTAACAAGTGCTGGGAGAAGGGTGTCCCCCACACTATTCCTACATTGAAATTGGAGTTGTGTCCTCAGCACAGTTTGGCTGCTGCAAAGACAGGTAGTAGAAAGAATTGCTGTCATCAGAGAGTGCAGAAGGTATCATTTCTGCTCCAGACTGTTTCTAAACCCTAACTTGTTGCCTGTTAACCGAAGATTCTGCAGAATTGCACCGGTTTGTGTTTCATCACTGCAGAGATGTTTTCTTCTCCATTTTTCCTCGTCTCTTTAGCAGTTTTGTTTTCCTATCCATCTCTCATTCTCACTCCCGTAGGTACACGCTGTATCACAGCAGCACCGGTACAGCTGTTTATACAACGTGAGCAAAACCCTGCTGCAAGGGTTACTGGTCTCTGGTTTACTTTAGAAGTAAATCAGAGAAGAAGAGGGGGGAAAAGACATTGTGTGAGTACAGAACACATGCCTGCAGTCACAAAGAAGTCAAAGGTTGGGCTTAGTGCCTCAGTAAAGAATGAAGAATCACACTTCTTAAGGTTCCTGCAGCAGGTGATGTTATTTGTGAGGCAATTCTGACCTGCTTGTTACTTCCTGACCGCCTGAATGCTGTTTCACCTTGTTCTGCTCAGGGGGTTCCATCAAAGAGAAATGGAAAGAATGAGGTGCTGTTTGTGAATCTGTCATTTGCACTAAGAAGAGCCTTTACTAAGAAGAGTAAAAATTGTGTGAAGATGCTTTTTCTCTTCCTGTCAAGTAACTCTGCCCATGCCTCCTCTATCACCTGACAGGATTAGTATGAAATGTGGTGAAATTTCATGTGTAATGAGGGAACTCAGTGTGCTAGGGAAAGTAGCTTTTCCTAGTTTTATTCATTAACACTCTCTCTGGTATTTGTGATTTCAGTGTCGTGTGCATTTTCAGACACTGAATTTCCATGTCTCAGAGGTTTCATAGAATCATAGAATGGATTGGGCCGGAATGGACTCTTAAAGGTCATCTAATCCAAACCCCTTGCAGTGAGCAGGGACATCTTGAACTGGATCAGGTTGCTCAGAGCCCCATCCAGCCTGATCTTAAATGTCTCCATGGACCTCCACTCCTCTCAGGGCAACCTGTACCAGTGTTTGAGCACCCTCACTGCAAAAAAAATCTTCCTTATATCCAGTGGAAATCTCCCCTCTTTTAGTTTAAAATTGTCAACTCTTGTCCTGTCACACAGCCCCTGCTAAAAAGTCTGTCCCCATGGTTTCTCACAGGCCCCTTTAACATTGAGAGGCTGCATTTGTTATAGTCGCTGCCTTTTTGCCTGCTCACTGCTTGCTTTTCCTCTTTCTGTACAAATAGAACTTTGTGAGCTGTGGGTTAGAATCCATTCTGGAAAGAAATACTCTGGAAATAGGGTAGCCGACCCTATTTGTGTGCATTTCAAGGACACAGTTTCCTATGTGCCAGAGCAGAGGAACCAGTGAGTAAACAAAAAAAGCAGAATCAAACAACTAAGACTCCTGCACTCCTGACTATGACAAAGAGAAATGTGAACCTAAGGACCATCATGTGGCCGGAACGCTCGCCAAAACAATCAGGCCCTTCTCTGGCTGCATCCTAGTATTCCTGACTTGCAGAATCCCCATTAACAAAGGGTTTGGCGGAGGCAGCAAAGCAAGGTACAGTTCTGAACAGATAGCTGTTGGGACATGCTTTTAAACAGAGTTTGACAGAATGGGCTATATTTAGACTTGTACTTTCCCACTGTCAAAACGTTACATCTCAGAAATCTACTGAATGCCCTCAGGGAGCCACACGGTGCTGTGTTCCGTAAGGAGGTAAGAAAAGGTGTGTTGGGCACGAACAAGTCATGGTCAACTGCTTTGCTTTTAATTCTTCTGTTGTATGCTGCGTTTGCTCTGAAAACAATTAACCAGAAGAGAATGTTCTCCTTTCACTCCGCTCTTGATTAACTGTCTTCTGCACAGGGCACCAGGCAGGTACTGACATCTGTAAATAAGGTTTGGTAGTGGAATAACTGCAGGTTTTGCTGTAGCACCACAGGGGTTCTGCAGAATAATCCTACGGATCCCAGCCCAGTGCTTTCCAAGCTGCTCACTGTGTACTCTTTAGCCAACCTTCCTCTTGACCCAAACCCAAAAGCTGAGTTAAGAGTGTGACCCAGGAAGCCAAGAAAAATTGGCCCGAGCATCTTTTTCATTTTTGGCTGTGCTGATTCACTAGATCCATGTGCCTTGGAGCCAAGCCATCTCCAGTCATGCCCTTCTTCACTGGAGGAACATGCCAGTATGAAACTGCCCTTTAATTTGTAAAGCTAACACCAGAGATCGCACCTGTACAGAGTCCTTCATGTTAAAAGGAATCAAGTGGAGTCAATTGCTTAAGAGCAGCCTTTAAAGATGCTATTTGATGCTAAACATTGCTGTCTTCTCAACCCAGCTTCAGGCACTCCATGTGTATCTGTAGCATCAGCATAAAACAGTTATTGTTAGTTCAGACAGTAGTTGTGTGGGAAAAGAGACAGAGCTCATCGACTCAGGTAGCAAAGATAGGGGAGATGAAAACCCCAAAGCATCCAGCACTGTGACTCTGCAAAGGAGCTGTGCTTTGTTCATGGCAGGCAACTGAGTCTCTTCTTGAGATAACTGAGTGAGTCAAGCAGTGTATCACTGGTTTCTAGTAAAGCTGTTTTTATTGTCAGCCATATGTTGAAAGGGCAGATTTCTTCTTCAGGGATTGATTGTACACTTCTTTTGAATACCTTTTCACTGATTATATGAAGAATAAGATTTCCAAGTAAGCAGTCTGCAGTGCGTTTGTAACACATGAAAACACTTTGCCTCTTACAGTTTTCTGCTGACTTCTTGCTGTGATAGTTTGCTCAGTTATTAGACAACTCAAACGTTCTCTCCTCAGCACTGCAAGAGCTTGGTATCAACTCGTGTCATGCCCACTTCCTACTAAGTACACTGTGTTTTCATTACAGACCATCCCACTGGACATCTGAAAACTTAAGAGAAGTCCAGTGTCAATAGTAAAAATATTCCCTAGGTTTAATATAATGAAAGAGGAAAGGAAAGGTGTCTGAGGAATGTACTCAATGCAACAGAATCAATCTCACGCTACTTTGCTGTAAGTACTGAAGTGACTCAGGCTCATTCAATTGCTAACGAGTGGAAAGAGAATTTATTGCACTTACTGGTGACTCTACTGAAACTCGCTTCCCTTGTTCCCCTCCTGAAAACACGATGACTTCCTGTAACTGGGAATAAATGTAAAGAACAGTGTCTCAGGAAAGTTTGAATATGTTTGAGTCTCTGTTGCTATGAAAGAAAGGAGGAGAATGGTGTGGAGTTCATGCTGATGGGTTTATTTGCACTTGAGCTTACGCTAAAATGTAGATCTACTTATTGAAGCATGAATTCTGGAAAAGAAAAGGCAAAGGCTCTTTCAAACACTGGAGATCAGTTCAAAGATCCCAGTATTACAGAAGCTCTCTGCATTACAGATATTGATGGCAATAAAATATTTTGTATAGCGAGCCTTTTGGCTCCCAGCAGGGCTGACTGGGCACCTCCATTGCCTCAGAACTTCTGCCAGCTTAGAAACATGTTAGATCCTAAGCTTAAAAACATGATAGAAGAGCATTACCTTTAGAGGAGAGGGAGAGGGAATGTAGTGGTAGTAACATCTGTGTAGAGGAATGTTTTATATAAGAGAAAATGAATTTGGGGGGAGGAAAGGACGATACTGCTTTGCAGCAAAACAAACTGTAGCTGTTCTGCTTTTTAATATTTATAATAATTTTAATCCTGAAATTATGCAGAATGCCTCTGTAAAATGCAGACCACAGAATTGAGCAAGACTTTCCTATCTGCAATATGCCGTGGCAATCTGCCTTCTGAAGTCTAATTACTCTTTCCAAAGGCTTGAGCTGTTGTGCAAGCTGCACACAATTTCTGGTCCTAATTCTTTCTCTTCAGGCAATAATGCTGACGCATGAAGAAATATCTTGCTATCCAAACAGAAAAGCATTTGCACAGTCAAAACAATGCTGTGGCTATCAAACGTGTCACAGGGGTTTCCCAGCACGCAATAGTGTCTTGGGTAGGCACCCGGTGATGCTGGTTTGTTGTCTCAGAGACTACTGTTCCGAGTCAGACCAGTCTACAAAGCGGAAAGAGCTTGCACAACCAGGTCATTTTGGTCACAGCGTGTCATGGTGCACACAGAACGTTACCTTGCCCCTGAAATTCTCTTATCACTGCTAGAGGTTTACTCACTCCTCTCTGCTATTTCATCCGTAAAAATCTGTTCTGTGCATCTGCCGAGCCCTCTCTCACACTTGCAAGCTCGTTTTGCGAGGTTACCTGCAGCCCAAGTAGGAGAGGAGGGCAATGTTTATGCTACCAGCAAGTCCTTGTGTCATTCAGTCTGAAAATCTTGGGCAGTGAATGCTGAGCTTGTGCTCCTTGATGTCATCACATCTATTTAAAAGCAGTATTAAAGGTTAAGTCTGTTGAGACATAGTGAACTGTAATGTTCAGTCTACAAGTTCTAATCTACCTCAGGTGTCTGATTGCATAAGGATTGCATCACAAGCTTATAAAACCCACGTTATAAAAGGAGACTTTTTGCTATCTTGTTCTCTACCTGCTGGCTTCAAAATGTAAAGGCAAAACTGTAGTCTGCGCTGAAATGAAGGAAATTCCACTAGCATTCAGCAGAAAATCACTGCCCATCTCATTTGAAAGAAGGCTGGCTTGCTGTGACTAGTAAACCAATCTGGGCCTGAAAGAATAGTAACTTGAAATAAAACAGTTAATGCTAGGAGTGCTGTTGAGTTTGAGGCCCTTACACAGAGAATGCTGAGTATAAACTACTTCGTGAACAGCCTGGAAATGTTATGGTACTGAGGGTGAGAGAACGTTTTAGCAGAGCATACCTTAATTTAAGAGCTGATCAGTACATATGAACTGAAAATATCCATCATAGGAGCATACGTGTTGCATTAAATAGAGTTATACATGTGAAGAATTTGACCATTTGATTTAACAAAAACAGAGAACACAGATCCCTTAACAAATACAAAGTGCAGCAGTCCCACAGATACAAACCAGAATAATCAGTAGAATATTCTTCAGCCATAGGACATGGGAAGCTTGGAGGAGACTAAATATTTGTGAGTTGACGCTATGCATCTGCTGAATGGCACCTGCGATGTCTGCGTTCACCTTTGAAGCAAATCCATCTAATCAGGAAGGATCTCAGCATCAGGAAGCCAGGATGACTTCAGTCTGCAGGAATTTGTTCAGATTAGGAATTCTGGGGGCCACTGGCTTGTTTTACACCTGTGTGTTTTAAAGATCTCAGTACAGTCTCAATGCCAAACAACTCCAGATGCTCTGCCACCCTTCACTTTTCCTGGAAGTGCTGAAAACAGAAGTCAGAAAGATGATAGTATTTATTCAAATACTTTACTCATACTGATCATATCAAATTCCTATGATCTCCTGGGATCTACAAGGACCGATACTGTGCTGTCATTCCAGTTGCACTGTGCTGCTGAGCTCTCAGAAAGACGCTCTAAAAATTGAGCCAGTGCTCTCCATTACTGTCCCATCGGGGTGCCAAGGGAAAAAAAATAGTAGCAGCAAGAGGGGTAAGGTAAGATGCAGCCTTCTACCAGTTGGTAGAGCTGGTAGATGAAGCAAACCAGTAGAAACAACAGTTCTCAGGCAGTTTCTGCAAGTGCAGAGCAACCAGAGCATCAGAGCACTGGAAGCTTAAGCCACAAATGATCATAGATGTTTGGCACAGATTTCACACCATTTGGGCATGGAACACCCTTTCAGTGGCCATAGTCTGTCTGCTTGGTTAAGGAAAGTGAAGTTAGAGCTCCTAGTTAGTTGTGACATGCACCAACATAAGAGTGTCTTCTGTCTGTGCTTTACAGTTGTTTCAGTTGATCCCTGCATGTTTTGCAAGAAGGATTTATGTAGCTTAATTAGAGGACGATACTAAGGCTTGTTGTAAGAGTTTGGCAAGCAAATCCTGGCTGCTGCTGCTGCTGTCTTTTGGTAAAGCAGCTCATTCTGTTTGTGAAGTCATGACTAGAGCATCATGCTTGACTATAGACCACTTCAAGGTTCAATTTTTTAAAAAGATGAGATATTCAAACAGGATTACAGGTTTTCTCAGTAACACTCTTCTGTAGGACACTTATCTCTCAGTTCTAACAGTTCTGTACCTGACAGTAGCTTTGCATGACAGTAAAATACTACCTCGTGTAACAATAAAATTTAAATAAGATCTTTCTACCTAAAAATCCTGCATTCTGAAGATTCACTTCAACTTTTGAAAGCCAAAGAATCGCTTCTGCACGTGGAGAAATAGCGCTGTGACACTCTGGTGCCTACTATTTGTATTAGCGTGTGAAGCAGCATCTGCAGAGTGAGAGCGTGGGCAGGCTCCTCTCCCTGCCTGCCAGCAAGCCTGGCACTGCAGCTGGGCCAGCACACAGGGCTACTGGTGCTAGATCTAAAACTGCTGTAGGATAACTTCTTTGACCTTTCAGAGTCACAGCTTCAGGTTTCTAAGGCCCTGAATGTCCTGCAGACTGAAGCAGTCTATAGCTGCCATAATACAGCAAGATGTCTCGTCCTTCAGTGCCTTCTGTTTTCCACGTGTGCTCTCCTTTGCACAGCAAAGTGTGCAAACTTCAGAGTGCTTAATGCTTAGACAGTTGAGAATCTCCTGAGAGTCTATTTGGATTCTTCTCCATGGAGATTCCTGACTGCATGTACTACCTGTTTATGACTCCTCTTTAAGTGAAGTTAGCAGTGCTGGCTGGTTTTGAGATTTCCAGTTTTCTGGGTAAAGCCATGAGGTGAAGAAACCAGACTGACTTTTGCTCACTTCAGGAGGAACATGAAAGCAAAGTAATAGCTTTTATCCTTTTGTCCTTCAAGATCTGGAGCAGTTGAGGTGTCTTGTACATGTCTAAGCCCTCAGATCTGTTCTTCTGAGTTTCTTCGGTCTGTAGAATTCACCCCCTTCACACTGCAAATGACCTAAGGAAAGATGTTGTGGAAGACTTCACCTGTTTCCAAAGGGGATCGGGGCAGTGTCATGGCTAGTCCCAACATCAGAATGACCAGGCAGGATGGGGTTTTGCTCATGTCCAGCGTAGTGTCCAGTTCTCACAGCAGCAGGTGGCAATGAGGGAAAGACCACAGAAGAGGACAAGGATGAGAGATGCTTTGCTGGTATTTCCTCTGAGCAGTCTGTGGCACAGGGACTTCCAAAAGCAGAGATTGTATCTGCATTCTTGTGCTTAATGGATCTTGATGGACTTTCTGTGAACTTCTCTGCTTACTTTCGGAACCACTGATAGTTTTGGCACAGACAACATCCTGTAGCAGTGAATGTCATGATTCAGTTATGCTGGGCAACAAAGTGTTTCCTTTTCTTTAAAACTCAGTAATTTGATTAGCTGTCCCTATTTCTCTTATAATGAGAAACAGTGAACGGTTTTTGTCTAATATATTTTCTAAATGATGCTTTGTATTATTTTTCTATGCTTGTCTAGGGAGAAGCAGCTTGACACCTCTGTTAATCTTCTCAGTACAGTAGTCTTATTTTAGAGACAGTGTGACCACCGTGACAATCTATATCCATGACCATCATTTCAAGAGAGGTGCAACTATATTTTTTTAATAATTCATATTTGTTTTACCTTTTAGATGCCTGCTGAGTGATATTTTCATCTGTCTCTTTCCTGGATGGTAATAGCTCATTTAAAACTCATCACTGTGCATGTATAAACATAGTTATGCACTTAGGGGAAAACTTCTCTATACTTTGTGTTTATCAGCAGTGCATTCGCCTACCATTTTCTTTATGATCCGTATGAGATGTAATTCTTCACTTCTTTTCTGCATACTTTTGTGTCATCAGTAAAACTTCCATCACTTTCTTCTCTCCTCTTAGTCTTATAATCAGCAGGTTAAAACGCTTGTGTCTCTGTTGGGCTGCACTGGTGAGCTTTCTTCCTCTGTTGTGAAATCTGACTTCCTACAACATCCCATCCTACAACAACTTCATTTCCTTGATGAAGGAATCTGTAACGAGTTGCTGAAAAGAGAAGCACACGGCTGTCAGCTGATTATTCTTATCCACACATTCATTGACCCCTTCAAAGAAAAAATAGATGGTCAAACAAAGACTTCACATTTTTCTTGGTGTTTTGCTATTTTACTGATCCAGATGTCTTCTAATTCTATTATTAAAATTTAATTTCTTCATGAGGTCTTGAGTGACACCAGAGGGCCTTTGCTGCCACCAAAGGCCATCAACGTTGGAGGGAGGTTACAGCGGATCTCACCCAAATCTAAAGTACTCAAGGTTTTATCTTTCTTTTTTTCAATATTGCTTTCAGCCACCTAATAAAGATGATATTTAATTACAGCAATTAGGAATCTGTCAGAACTAGTGAACTTCAAACTAAACAGCTGTAATTCTTGAAAAGAAGGATGAGAAAGACCACAACAGCATAATTAATCCTCTGTATTTAAGAACAACTGAGTCTTCATTATCAGCCGGTATTATGGTGCTTCACTAATGAAAATCATAGAATGGCCAAGGTTGGAAGGGAACTTAAAGATCACCTAGTTCCAACCCCCCTTGCGGAGGCAGGGACACCTTCACTAGATCAGGATACTCAGGTCCCCATCCAACCTGCCTTGAGCACTTCCAGGGATGGGATATCTACAACTTCCTTGGGCAACCTATTCCAGCATCTCACCACCCTCACAGCAAGACTTGCTGGTCACCTGCAACAGCATCAGCATCTCAGCACTCAATGCCACACCCTTATCTCTGCACCAGTTCATCTTACACCTAGTCCAGCTGATTACCTGGACTACTCATTCAGGTGTCTGGAACAAAAACAGGACACTTGTACTACACTATAGTTAGGGCTCTGTGCTGCCTTCACAAACACCTTTATTTCCTCAGTAACCATGAGCTATACCCAAGGCAACATCAGGCTATCAGGAACTTGAGAAGCAAGCTCTGTTATTATTCAAACATCTGAAATGTCCTTTTGTATTCAATAAGAAAAGAGATCAAGGCTGTCAACAGATCAGTATTTCTTTATCCCTTCTGTTTTCAGCATCACCTTTCTGTTCACTAAGATTTGTTGACCTTACTAAGGGTTTATGGGTATGCTCTGCATATTGAGAAGCTGAGGGAGCTGGGGTTGTTTAGCCTGGAGGAGACTCAGGGTGGGGTATGGACCTTATCACTCTCTATGACTACCTGAAGGGAAATTGTAGGCAGATGGGGATCAGGTTCTTCTCCCAGACAACTAGGACCAGGACAAGGGGGCAGGGCTTGAAGTTGCACCAGGGGAAGGTTAGGTTGGATGCTAGGAAGCCCTTCCTCACAGAAAGGGTGGTCAGACTCTGGAATGGGCTGCCCAGGGCTGTGGTGGAGTCCCCACCCCTGGAGGTGTTTAAGGCCAGACTGGCTGTGGCATTTAGTGCCCTGGTCTGGCTGATGTGGTGATGCTAGGTCATGGACTGGACTGGATGATCTTAGAGGTCTTTTCTGGCCTCAATAATTCTGTGTTTCTGTGATTTCCAACCTGGAAGCAGTATAACTCATTCACAATAGGACCTGTATTTGGGAGAAATAGGCTTTTGACTCCTGCAAAACACCGAAACCATCATTTCTTGGTGAAAATCACCTCATTGCCAGACAAATCATGTGCCAATTCAGAGTCTTGATCCTGAGGCACTGGAGTTAAAACCTTGACAGATAACCATGAATTACCCATCAAAACACGGCTGTTTCTTTGGGGTTTTGTTCACAATGTATGTACACGATATTTCATCCCCAGACAAAATACGAGGAAGGCAGTGAGATACAAATTCTAATTGAAGCACCCAAAGAAGAGCCCATCTAAGCAAATAGAAGGAAATTAATCAGAGACAAATAGGAACTGCAACACTGTGTATGTGCGTAGGATCTCAATGGTCTTGCAGCACTGCAGCAGGAGAGGAAGATGCTGCAAAGCATTTCTGGGGAAAACTGGGACAGTAACTGTGGTTTAAGCTCACCCAGCCAGCTTCTAAGCAACCATGTGGCTGCTTGTTCCCTCTGATTTCCTTCAGTGGAACTGGGAGGTAACAATGCAACAAAAGGCTGGAGGGCTGGCACAAAGGACAGGGAGGGTACAGTCACCAATTACAGTCACAGGCAAGACACAGACTTAACTTGGGGAAACAAAATCGATTTAATTTAAACAAAACCACCACTAATGCACCAACTGAACCAGAGTTGGACAGTGACAGTCACAGCCAGATTAACAACACATCCCCCCACCCTGCTTTTCTCTCTGGGATCAGCTTTGCCACCTCCTCCACCACCACAGCACAGAGGTGGAGGGAACAGGAGTTGTGATCAGTTTCAATCCACCCAATGTTGTTTCTGTTGCTTCCTCTTCCTTGGGGGAGAACTCCTCATGGTCCTCCTCTGTGCCAATGGACACCTTTCCCATGGGACAAGAGCTTCTTGCACCGGCATGAGTTCCTTCTGTGTGACTCAATCCTTCTTTGGGAGCAGTCCCCATGAGCTGCAGATGGGATTCTCCCCTACTATTGGTCTGTGAAGGCTGCAAAGGCTCAGCCTGCCATCTCACCACAGGCTAAAATGGTTGTTCTGTGCTTCCCTCTCTTCTTCCTCACTGACCTAGGTGTCTGCAGGGTAGTCTCAGCCCCACTGCTCTCCAACACAAAGAGCTCTCAAGACAAGGAACTACCCAACAGGTTTTTCTCTCTTACAAATGTTATTGCATAGACACTGATTGGCCTGGCCTTGGCCAACACAAGGTCCAGGGTGGCGTCAGAGGAGCTTCTCAGAGCTTCTTACAGAAGCCACACCAGTAGCCTCCATCTCCACTACCAAAACTCCACCAGACACAAACCCAACGCAGTAACCAAAGACAGGATACTAAAATGTGTGACAGAGGCAAGAGTTAAGCTGCTAAATCATGGGGGAATGTCGTAGGATGGTTTCTTAATTCAGAGGTCATATAGTAATGGACAGTCTTCAAATGATTGAGCTTGCTAGGAGCAGTGTATTTGAGTTTTGAGGGTAAATAGTAGTAATTACACCCGAATGGGCAGAGTGAGTAACAGTCCACTGGTTTTCTACGTGATACTATGGGAGCAAATGAATCAGGGTTATGCTTGTGATGCGGTGTCAGTAGGGAAGGGAAGGAGAAAGAGACCAGATGTTCCTTAAGAAGCAAGATTTAACAAGCAGAACTTCCTCCTAATAAGATCAAATTACTCCTTCTGGGTTTGCATTCAGAAAAAGATTTCAGGAATGTCCTGCACAGACTCAGATGGCTCAGGAAAAGGTATGTACAAAAGGCTTTCATACACTCCATTTTCTTAAGGAAAACAACCGCAAGAACAGATAGCAAAGAATGATAGAAAATTCAACTGTTTTAGTGAAAACTTAATCCAAGAGACTGCACTGGCTAAGCAGGAACAAGTGGAAAACAGAATCAGTAATCCTTATTACGAGAATAAAAGTACAAACTGAAGAATCAGCTGTTGCCATTAGTCTTATTCTCCCTTATGAATAAGTGCTGATGATATTTTTGACCTGTTTATCTAACAAATGCCACTGCTCTGCAGATTGCTGTCCTATTTAAGACTGGTATTGTGTGGCTACTCATCAGCTGTCCTTAAGTCTGCTTTTTCCAGGTGTCTGAGGAGAATCATTTTGTTCAGGCCCATTAAAAGGATCTTTGTAGTTCAGATGTCTAACGGTTGCAACGTTGCAACTAAAACTTACGCCCTCTAACTAAGAGCCATGATGTTTTCCAATCAAAAATTGATCTGGTGCTGACTGAATGTAATGGGAGGGTGTGACAAGCAGTTGATTGTCTTCAGACAGAACCTGCTCATTGCACAGAGACCCCTCACTGATTACTAATGCCAACTCTTCCCCCCAGGACTTGTGGCTTTCTAAAGTGTATGGATCTTGCTATAAATATGGGGAAACCTGCTGGTTGGGAAGTGTCAAGATGCTGATCACACAGCAGACAGTCTTTGTGTTAATGATCTGGGTCAATGCTTTGATTTGAAATTGAGTGGTAATAATTACTTTTCAGAAGTAGTCTACAACAGAACTGAACTCTATCCTACCAGAGGGCCATTTGATTTTGTTACAAACCAATCTGGTAGCCAAAAATGGTCTGTTGTGGATTCTGTTGTTTCTGAACAAGTATCGACCTCCTTAGAGCGATAGGGTGTGTTAACATCGTGGTGTTTACTGAGTGTTAAGGAAAGAAGAGTTACAGTTTTGAGGCAAAAAGGGAAAAAAAGAGATTAAATCAAGACGGTTTGCTTAAGATTCATATACCTGATGAGTAATCAGTTCTCTGGCCACTGTAAGCAATTCTTTACCATTTGCTTAACTGATGCCTCTGTGGAGGATGGGATTAGCTAGTAAATGCTACAGAACCATCAGTTACGCAGTCAGTGTTTTCCACATTCAGTTTCAAAACACATGATGGAAGAACAGAATGTCAGTGAGTCGATGACATGATGGCAGGGACGCATTTGTGTCAACTGAAAATAAACTCTGATCATGTAGGGTTGTACCTGGTGAGCACAGGTGTCTGTGTGTGGGTGCCTGTGGCTCCATACCCCTCAGGGTCCAAATTATTCCCATTTTCCCAAACAGAACAGAACATTCTGTTTATAATCATCCACTATTGACCAAATAAATATGAGCAGAAGACCTGGAGGTCATTTCATGTTTATTTGATAAAGTAGTTTATATAGAGAGCTGTGTAATTGCAGTTGAAATTGAAGTTCTACTGAATATTGGAAAAGTCCCGGTGTGATACCCATTTGTCCTCAAGGCCTTATTTGAAAGCTTCCATGCTGGTATCTTTGATATTCTAACAAGGGCTGGCATGAGATGTTATTGTAAAAGGGACCACTCTGACACCTAGGCACACATATTCTACTTTGGGAAGATAAGAAAAATACAGTTTTATCTTTTAAATACACATTTCTGTCACGTGAATTCTGACACTGCTTTTTGAAAATAACCTCTAGAATGAATGAGAGTTGGATAACGACCATGTGATATAATTTTTCAGAGAAGTTGTGCACCTGCATGCATTAAAGATTGTTATTTATCCAAATCTCTGAGAATCCTTCCCAAACAAGGAGGTTGTAGGAAGATTCTATGGCTGGTGCTGGTCTCTTCTCCCAAATTCCTAATGATAAAATGAGGAGAAATGGACTCAAGTTGCATCAGGGGAGGTTTAGATTGGATCTTAGGAAGAAGTTCTTTACTTAAGAGAGTGGTTGGGCACTGGACCAGGCTGCCAGGGGAGGTGGTGGAGTCACTGTTACTGGAGGTGTTTAAAAAATGCTTAGATAGAGCACTTGAGGCCATGGTCTAGGGGTTAGGGAGATGTTGGGATAAGGGATGGACTTGATCCTGGAGGTCCTTTCCAACCATGATGATTCTATGATTTGGTGATTCCAAAAGTGTAAAGAAATTGTGGCAAGCTTGTGAATTCTGATCAAATAATTTTGCAGGGTGAGGTAAAGTGTCTTTTACCAAGTAAATTCACAACTCAACAAAGGGGTTTTTTGGGTTGTTTTTTTGTTTCTGGCATCCTAGATTTGATTGTCTATTTTATCTGTATGGTGCTCCTGGCTTTACCACCTAATTGAAATGATGGTATGAAGATTATTGAAATCAGGTAAAGATGCTTCAGTGGCATCTGACAGGAACATTACATTTGACAAGATGAAAACTAAACACAGTGAATGTTATGGTCCATAAATATTAGTAACTTAAACTGCAGTGCTTTGGATCACGTGTTTTGATGCTTTAGTGCATTGTAGAGAGAGGCTAAGGTGCTCAAGGTCTAAATGTTCTCTTCAGCCTGGAGAAATGAAATATCTAGTTGTGGTACCTTCACTTCATAAATCTTCTACACAAGGGAATGAAAGATTTATTCAGCCAGATTTGAAAAGCAGGAGTTTGATGCAGTTTCCTCCTACAAAAGCCACTCCCTTAAAAGGGATGCTCTAATAGCTTCCTGCTTTATTTGGTGCTGTTTCAATAACCACACCCCAAACATAACCTGTACTCAAAGAATATCAGCCCAGAATCAAGGACTGCCAAATTCCAGTGCTGCTTATGTTTATTCTGTTTTATCCCTTCAATGTGGCAGTGAACAGCACCGATGGCCCAGCTAGAGAGTGACGTCCATTTAATTTTAATCCTACAGGAATCGGTTAGTAAAACCAGAATTATATCCCTGCCTTCTGAAGTCTGGAATTCCAGGCTTACCGTTCCTGAGGCCCAGGATGCAGATAGCTTCCTTCTTGCCAAGTGTCTAATCTGAAAAGAGGATGTGGCACTGTGAAACCTGTATGGACAGACACACCTAACCCGCAGCTCTCTGTAATGAACCTGTTTTAAGCACACCCATTCACTTACTGTCACCTCTTTTCACCTTCTCCGAAGCTTCCAGTGACACTGAATTGCCCTTCAGAACTACTCAAATGTTCTTAATGACAAAAACTAGTTGTAGATGTATGCACTTCTCTGTTTCATCATTCAAATGAGTGGATTTATAGGGAAATATGCCTGCGACTGTGGGAGTTTCAAATGCCTCAGTTCTACTCCCTTCTTCAGGGATGTGCATTCTGCATTCTATTTAATTCTTACTGAGACAGCACTGGAAACAGACTGCAGTGTGGTTTTGTGTCTTAAGGGTTTAGCTTTTCCACTAGAAAACCCCCCAATTCCTCAACCGACTAAAATTAAGTTTCATTAGAAGTTAAGAAGAGAGGCTTTTTTGCTGTTCTTACTCTAATCCTGACTTTAGCCATTCATGATAGGTTTTACAACCACATAAATGCTATGGGCTTGATCAGACATGGTAATTTAGAATACTTAGCAGAGGCATGCAGCATCCTCATAGCAACACACGAGAGTCAGTGCCTGTAAAACCAGTGCAGAAGCTTTGGCAGTTGTTTCAAACCAACAACACTCTGTATTTGAATACAGGTTGCTTCAAAACAAATGAACTCTGACTGGTTGCCAAATGGCTGACATCAAGTTTTTTACCTTGGAACACATGATAAACCCTGTTTCTCACCAAATAAAAGAGGGGCTTTGTGTTAGCGCCTAGTGTACTTCTGCCTGCACCTTGGTAGTGCTGGAAAACTACTAAGATGCACCGGAGAGGCCCATCCCCAGGGATGTGAACTGGCCAAGACCTAAAGAATCTTGCACAGCATCTGCAGGTGGTTTTGCCTGCACTAATTGCTGCAATTTACACTTATTTTCCGAAACAACAATTCTGTCCCCAAACAAATGATCGGTTACTACCACCTGCTGTGCTATCTTTTTTTTCTCCTTTGAAATACTTTTTATTATCATTCTATGTACAGATCTTGGAAATAGGCTTTTCTCATTGTGGCCTTTTGTATTTGACCAAAACTGATCCCTGTTCTCCCTTCCCCAAACACCACCAGCTCTTTCAGGATGTAGCTCAAGCAGCTCTCTGCCTGCTGTGGTTTGGGACTCGGGGATCTGGCTATGGACTCGAGCTGTGCCTTTATTTACAGCAACAAATTAGCGTCTTGTGTTATTAAGTGTTGCATCATAAATGCTGACATACTCTGTCAGACATTTCTGTAGCTACTGAAGTTGTTGGGATGCCAATATGAAGGCAAGTACCATTGTGTCACAGCATCGCCGCCACTTCCAGCTCTGCCACTGAAGACAAACGAGGGTGGCTCGCAACTTCCAACCTCCCTTTCCTTTCTTCCAGCCGCTCTGCTGTTGCTTTGCAACTTGTGCTTCCACAGGTGTTTACACACAACTCAGATCTGGAGATCTAATTGGGGATAATATTTACCCCAGAGGAGAATGAATATGTTGAGTTTGTTTTGACTAAATGGAAGGATACTTTTGAAGGGATCAGCTTCAGTGCACAGCAACTGCCAAATGAATGAATGAATGTTCGTGATAGCACTGGAAAAGGCATAAGCAATTATGAGCAGGAAGGACCAGCTCCTTCTTTTGGAGAGCTAGTTTTAAGAGATTGAGTTACAGAGATTTGCTTTCTGCACTGATAGCACAGCCCAGAAAAATAAACCCAGGGGAGATCTGTGTCACATGGACAGAAATCAAATGCAAACTCAGTAGCTCTCCTCAGCAGAATGGTGGTTGTTTCTGATCATACTTCATAAAGGCAGTATGATCAAATGTCTGTAAAGGTGTTTGAGATCAATGTAAGTTTAAAAATGGAGTATAAATATTGTAGAGCATGTTTATATTTGGTCTAGTTTTATGGTGAAAGGGACACACACTGCTAAGTGTTTCCGTTGCTCCTACAAAGTTGATGAATGCTGCAGAGCTTTTCAGATGGGAATGTGGGGTATAACCTTAAATCCCAACCCAGAAGATTCTATAAATGATACAAGATTAAGCTTGGTCAATTTTATGAACAAAGATCTGAGCAGCCTTGAGGAGAAGGGCTTTAGGAGTGTTGGTTGATGAAAAACTCAACTGGAGCCAGCAATGTTCGTCTGCAGCCCAGAAAGCCAACTGCATCCTGGGCTGCATCAAGAGAAGCATGACCAGTAGGGTGATCCTCCCTCTCTGTTCTGCTCTCATGAGACCATGTCTGGAGTACTGCATCCAGTTCAGGATCCCCCAACACAGGAAGGATATTGAACTGTTGGAACATGTCCAGAGGAGGGCTAAGAGGATGATTGCAGGGCTGGAGCACCTTTCCTATAGGGAAAGGCTGAGAGAGTTGGGGCTGTTCAGCCTGGAGGAGACTCTGGGGAGATCTTAGAGCAGCCTTCCAGTACCTGAAGGGACTACAGGAAAGCTGGGGAGGGGCTGTTTCCAAGGGCTTGGAGTGATAGAGGGAATGGTTTCAAGCTGGAAGAGGGGAGGTTTAGACTGGAAATCAGGAGGAAGTTCTTCATGATGAGGGTGCTGAGACACTGGACCAGGTTGCCCAGGGAGGTCGTGACTGCCCCATCCCTGGAACTGTTCAAGGCCAGATTGGCTGGGGCCTTGAGCAACCTGGTCTAGTGGGGGGGGATGTCCCTGCTCATGGCAGGGGGTTGGAACTAGATGATCTATAAGGTCTCTTCCAGCCTGAACCATTCTATGAATCTATGAATCTTCCTCAAAAATTTTGCTCTCACAGATGCGATACAACTAAGAAGCAACAGCATCTTACATTAGTACCACTGGATGTTCCTGTTGAAGATGTCTACTGAAGGAGTAGAGTTTGGGCTATATTCCTCACAGCGTAAAAATAACAACTCTATTACATCATTGCCTTGAAGTTTATCAGTATTCAATGAATGTGATGGATCTTAAAAGAGTACCATTACTTTTTATGAGTACAGAGACTTCTTTTTATAGTTAAGACAGCTCAACTGAAGAGATTGTTCTTCCTAAGTAGAAATATTGCTGAATGGATGCTTTTGAGTGTGGGCAGTGATGTTCAACACGATGAAAATCTCATTGCATTGATAGGTGATCATTTTATACTTCAGTTAGGCTATTTATGAAAAAAACAGATGAAAGCAGCTAAAATGTAATAAAATCATAGTTATCAAAACATTTACCTTGAATACTTCATCAAAATGTTGGCTGGATCTGAGCTGTAGCTTCTGTCACTGCAATATAATGATAAATGCTGCATAATATGGGCTTGGAAGAGAAACAAACCGACCAACTATTGCAAAACACAGAGGAAATATGATGTGATCAATACAGCAACAGAGGGGGTGTGTGGCTGGAATACTAGTGGACAGCCTGTTCAAAGTTTCCGAAGCGCTGAACATCGCAGTGGTAAGCACTGAACATTGCAGTGATAAGCTCATGCCTGGTGCAAAGATGAAGGTAACTGTTGGCTAAAATAGAATTAACAGGGTAGAAGACCAAGCTTCACTTCTTCAGAGCTGAAACACTGTAATGACAGGAAAACTAATTGCAGCATTTAGAGCAAGACAGATCTGGTAGGCAGAAGAGTTTCTATACCAAGCATCTAGTGGTATATAGCCCATGCAGTGACTCTGCAGTTCCTGATTTATTCAATAGTCCTGGAACAGACAGATTACACATCCATTTCCTCTGGCAGGTTTTGCGGGAGGGAGAGCTAATTCTGCTGAAAATTTCTTGTTCTGTTTGAGTGAAAAGGTTTTATTTGGAAAAAAAAAAGAAGTCTTGAACATCATTATCTCCTGAGCAGGAACTGATTTGAGTAGTAGAAAGGTTGATTTGAGTGTACTGTTTACATCAAGTAACCCTCAGAAATCAGCACTCCAAAATGCTGACGTTAAACTCTGATTTAATTGAGCAGCTGCTACAAGTGAATAGGAGTTGAGATAGCTCAGCACTTTGCTCCTCTGTTCTGCATGTGCACAATGGGTTTGGCTCAACAAGAGCATTTTTTTTGAAACAATGCTTTCATTTGCAGCTCCATGCAGCATATAATTGCATTGCATTCCGTTTAGAATATAAGCACATTAGCTTACAGGTCTGTGTTCTTCAGGTCTATGGCACAGGTAGCAAATGCCATGGCTGCTCTTCCACCATCAATACATGCAGAACATGCATTGTAAGGCATTGTAAGATTCAATGCCTCAAAGAAGTCTTGCTCCGATAAAGTGGAGGATCATGTTTGAACTGGTTCTATTTCTTCAAACCTCAAGAGTTTACAGAGTTGTGAGAACAAGAAATGTGTGGGTACAAATGAACAACACAGATCCCTCTCTGAAGACATTCAAAGCTTGCCTGGTCATGTTCCTGTGCCATCTTCTCTAGGTGACCCAGGCACGAGCAGGGGATTTGACCTAGATGATCTCCAGAGGTCCCTTCTGACCCCTACCAGTCTATAATTCTATTAAATCAAATGCCTTTTCCAAACATAAATCACCAGTTGTATACTTGCTGAGTTCCTCCAGAAGACCAAAGACTGATGCCATCAGTTCAGAGATTGGCACAGTGAAGGAGGATGGAGACATTACTGGCTGGGCCACTACAGCAAAAAATGTTGTGACACAGAGAACAGGAAAGCCTGGAGCGTGAGCAGAACAAAACCACAGTGTCACAGTTGCTTTTGTTTTACAGTTGCAGTGGTGAAACACCTCGATATGCATGGGTGTGAGAAGATTTAAAAGTAAGAGTTTGCCTTGATTCTTGTTTTTCTTGCTTCTTGGTAAAGGGCTCTCTAGGAAAAACCACTGTCCTCACCACGGCCTGTCCTCCCTGTCTGTCAACCTTTGAACTGATGGTATCATGTCAGTCTTCCAGCAGAACCTACAAGGGAAACAGTCTTTCAGTTTGCAAAAGCTGTTTGATTTGTGGTGTTTTCATTTGTACCCTCCTCCCATTCCTTGTGCTCACAATTCAACTCAAGGCCTGTCATCCTACAACTGTAGGTTTGAAGAAATAAAACCAGTTAGAACACGATCCATCTGAGAGGCCGAAGATTTATGTGTAGCAGCGACCTTTTGTTAAACACAATCAGCACCCCAAACTGCAGGTGAGTCCTCAAGATAGTCATACAATCAAATCGTAGAATGGTTGGAAGGGACCTTAGAGATCAGCTAGTTCCAAACCCCCCCTCTCACTAGACCAGGTTGCCCAGAGCTTCATCACTTCTAGGAATGGAGCATCCAACAAGCTACCTGGGCAGCCTGTCTCAGTGGCCTTCACCCTGCCTGAATTCCCACCCTGAGCCCCTGCAGAGTTCTCTGGCGACGGACGGGACCTCTTGGAGGACCCCCTTGGCTTCGGCTGCCTCAGCCCGCCCCGAGCCAGCCCCAGCTCCGCGCCCAACCCCAGCCCCAGCCCCAGCCCCAGCGGCGGCGCCGCGGCCCCTTTAAGTGGAGGCGGGGCCGAGCCCCAAAGTTTGTCCAAGTTGTGGA